>VZTH01002836.1:78357-104038 GCA_013397815.1 Aleadryas rufinucha
TTTTTTTTTTTTTTTTTTTTTTTGAGCTGGCTATTTCAGAAGCAAAACACAAGAAAATTGAACAAAATCAACTGTTCCCCTCAAGCACAAACTCAGGTGTCCTTTTGCAGTCCCCCTCTAGAAAATGAGAGTAGTGGACAAGTATTTTCACTTCAAGACAAGAAAGCAACTGAGTGTCAAAACCCCATGAGATCATGCAATGCGTTTCTTCTGCTGCAGAGAGTCACTTCTCCCAGAGCTGACTTTCCATCTCCCGTGGACAGGCTGTTCCCAGAGGTGGGTCTGTGGAGCATGTAAGCCCTGCTGGAGCAGGCACCTTTGGGTGGCACAGAGTGTCAGCCAGCAGCATTCCTATGAACCACTCTTCCCCTTGTGGGGGTGGTGGGGAGCCTTTATGGGGCAGAGCAGACCCAAATGGACCATCAGGGTGGTGGCTGTGGCAACCATCTGCAGAAGGATCCTGAGGAAACTCCCCCATGGCTGGTGTTGTCTGTTTGAGTTGGGAATGGTGTTAGCTCTTATACAGCCAAACCAGTGTATAAGATTTTTTTTTTCTTTTATGGTAGTTTTTTGCTTTAATCTCCAACCTGGTAGAGGTTGCCTGGAGGGGTTGTGGAGTCTCCATCCATGGAGTCAAGACCAGCCAAGATGTGCTGCAGGGGAGCTGTCATGGGTGACCCTGTGTGTGCAGGGATCTGCAGAGGGGCCCCCCCACCTCAGTGACGCAGCTTCAGGGTCACTTGTCACTTATGTCACCCTCACTCTGAAACTGGCACAGCCTTTCTCCCTTTTAATCCCACACACTCGGTTTTGACTGACACTCAGTAGTGAAGGTTGGGGAAGACCTCCAACATCGCTGAGTCCAGCCATTAACCCAACAATGCCAGGCCCACCAACAACGCATGTCCCCACATGCCACATCCCAAGGTTTTTTAACACTTCCAAGGATGGTGATTCCCTGGGCTGCCTGTCCCAATGCCTGGCCACCCTTTCAATGAACACGTTTCCTAATAGCCAATCTAAACTTTCCCTGGCACAACTTGAAGCCATTTCCTCTTGTCCTGTCACGTGCAACCCGGGAGAAGAGGCTAACCCTCACCTGTGTACTGCTGTCGGGGATTTGTAGAGAGTGATACAAATCACCTCCGAGCCTCCTTTTCTCCAGGCCGAGCCCCCCCAGCTCCCTCAGTAACTTGTGCGTTGGTGCAGCGAGCACCTACAAGATTTTCAACCATCGTCCTTGTCTTTACTTGGGAATACGAGAGATACTTTAAAACCCAGCATGCCTGTTGAGAAACAAACAGCCGGTGTCACTGTTACAGCCACACACACACAGATATTCAAACGTACAGCAGCTTAATGCCACACGTAATTCTCAGCGCGGGGCCCTGTGTGAGGGGAACGGGGCGGAGCGGCGGGACCGGGGCGGGTGGAGGTGCCGTGGCCCGGAAGGGAAACGCCGCGGATCCGGGTCGGGGAGTCCGGGAGGTACCGGGCAGAGAGGTGGGAAAGCTGGGGAAAAGGGGTGGTGGAGCCCCCGGAGGGCGTCACAGTTCCACGGAGAGGAGGGGGGTGCGCGGGGGCTTTGCGAGGGGCGCTGAGGGGAGGTGGGCGGGCGGGGGATGGGGTCCGGGGAACGCAGGGCGGGGAGAGGATTGAGGGTCCCAGACACCCGTGGAAGGTGTGCGGGGAGGGTGCTGTGGGGAAGTGCGGGAGAAGCCGGCGGAGCTGCTCCGTGCCCGGGGCTCTGTGCTCTGAGCTGAGAAGAAGGAGAGAACCCCATGTGACAGCGGCCGCGGGGGCGCCTGCCATGCTCGCCCTGCTCCCTCCCTTACTTCTGCCAGACTGCCCCGAGCGGGGTCAGCTTGGCTGTGAGCTCCTGTCCAGCCCCGGTGGAGCTCCAGTGGGGAGAGCGGCCACAAAAAGGGGAATTTCTTTCCAAGCCCTCGTTTGGGCTGTTACTGTGCACGGCCACATCAGTTCTTGTCCTGGCTGTGGAAGTGCCAGTGCAAAGATCTAGGGAGCAAGCTCCTGCCGGACTGCCCACAGCTGCTCACTTGTCCCTGCAATAGCTGCCTGTTAGCAGGAGGTGCAGTCGGAGGATTGTGTTAATGTTGGGCCGTCTTGTTCCCTGACAGATGCTCAGTCCTGATGGGCTCCTGTCAGTGCTGGGAAAGATCCTGCTGTGAGAAGGGGAGGAGGCCTTCTGTTTCCCAGCACAAGTCCAGTCAGTCCCCTCACCAAGCTCTGCAGAGCGCTCAGCAGCCTGGGCAGCTCCCTGCAGAGGGAGCTTAATGTAAGATAATGTAAAAAAAACATTGTAGCTTTAGCTCCCCTTCCACCTTTCATTCTCAACCCTGCAAGCTGCTGAGTTAGAAAGTGATGGGGCAGAGGCTGCTTTCTTCCGTGAAATTTCCCTTGAAGGTTTGTCCTGTGGGCTTCCGTGTCCAAGAAAATTCCATCAGAGTGGCAGAACTGGGGCTCCCAGGTTAGGCAGCACTGCTGGTAGGCTCATGCTTTTGCCAGTTTTGTCAAACTTGCAGCTTTTGGCTCAAGAATATTACTTTTATTTTCTCAAGCCACAGAACTTACTCAACAATGTTCTAGAAGAATATTCTTTTCTCCAAGTGCATGCAGACACACCAACATTCAGATAATCAACAGTAGATTGAGAGGGTGGCTTCTCTTGTCACATAGAAAAACAAATAGTGTGTGCTCAGACATATGCAATATGCTTAATCACCTTCACAACTAAGGGGTATTTTTTCTCCTTCTTCAGCAGGAGAACATGAGTTGGTTAGGGAGGAAAAGAGGAAAGCCCAACAGAGGAGGAGGAAGAGGGAGAGGAGGCAGTGGAAGACGAGGAGGCAGCAGTGGCCATTCAAACAAGCCTCAACTTGGTGGAAATAGGAAATGTTCAACCAAAATTTGGGATGATGGAGATGATTTTTGTCTCTTTGAGGAACCAAGGCTAGAATCCAGGTATTTCTGTTAATTTGGGGGGGATTGGCATAAAGATGTTTGGGATACTCTGGGGCATTTGGGATACTCTTTTGGATGCTGGCATACATAGACATTTGGGGCTGGTTTTTGGACATGTTTGAATATAGAGAAGAGTGAAAGGGTGATGAAGGTGTTTCAGTATGAAGCAGTTTTTACATATCTGTTTTGATTAATGTTTTGTAAATTTTATACCTAGAAAAGTGTTTTATTTTTTAAAGATTAGAACCTCTGATTTTCTTCTTTGATCATAAAGCAATTTCAGGACACTTTTGGTCAGAACACACTAATAAACACAGGATATTAATTTTCATGTATTACTAAACAGAAGCTGGGCCATGGAAAATGAGCAGTTTAGAATTAGTTTAGTATCCTGTGTGTGTTCTGTCCCATCTAGCTTAGAAATATGTGGTTATATTGTGGTCTGAGAACAGCTTTACCTAGCAAAGTGTTTAGTAAATAATTTTGGATTTGATGTAGGATACAATACATATATGCATAGTGTGTGCAGATAGAGACACACAAATCCTGGTCATGTAAGAGCAAATCCAGCTGAATAATCCTTAGGTGATGGATTTCTCTTATTTTGATTTTCCAGTTTTGAATTACAAGTTTAGGCCCTAACATCCCAATTCAATCAAGATCATTTGAGCCAGGCAAGTAACTCATGGTTATATCCTATTTTAATTTTCAGATCAAGTGCTCCTGCCAGAAGAGGAGGGCAAATAAAACAGAGACCTGAAGCAAGAATGCCTCTGCAGACCATACATATGACATCAGAGAATCAGAGAAGAGTGAAAGAACTTCTTCAAGAGCTGCAAGGGCAGGAGCTGGCTCCTGAATCAGAGTTAGTTTAAATGGAGGCACTACTCCAGCTCTTCTAGATAAGCATGCTTTAGCAGGCAAACTGTTAGAAATGGAAACAGTACTTTTCCCCCTAACTTTTAATTATATCTCAAATCCTATGGTTTTGACTCCGCTTTGCTCTTCTGCAATATTAACTCTGGGAAAGGGGTAGCCAAATCTTCCATTTAAATGAAGGATTTAAAATGCAGAAGGCAGAGTTTTATGCCTACTCAGCAGTTTAATTTTGTTTCATTTTAACTTGATAATTCTTTTTATCAGTGTAGCTGGAGAAGATGATGACAAACCTGATTACCTTGATGATGAACAGTGCTGGTCAACAGAACAGGAAGCTTGTGATGTAATGCCAAGGTTGTCTGCTGAGCCAGCTGAGCAGAGAATTGTAGACAGTGAAGTGTCTCCATTTGCTGTGCACAAACTCTCCAGGTGATGCTTTTTAGTGAATAATTTGTGTCCTGAAGAGGTAGATCACTGGTCTCAATACTCTGTAAGCCCTCGGGGCCTGGACTTCCTCTTGACCCTGGGCAGGTTCTGTGTTCAGAACTGATGAGTTGGTATCTCCTAAAATTTAATCCTCAACTAGGTGAATTTAAAATAATGATTTTATGAAAATAAGTCTCTCCAGTCTTTTCCAGTGAGGTTTTCCATTCTTTCTCTTACACAGTGAAACAGATATTAGGAAAGCTCAGGGAGCATTGCTGCTATATGTATGTTTCTCCCAAATAGGTAATGTTTCAAAACCTTGTAAGTGTTCTTCATCCATTTTGCTCAGACGTGAATATTTATTAAATATTTTTGCTTTGTTTGGGAGCATTTTATATGTGACAACTTTTTCTGAAGAGTTTAATTTCTATAGCTGAGTGGGGAAATCTAACCCTGTAACTATCATGTGCTACATTCTGAGGTGTGAGGCAGTGCCATACACGCTCCCTTACTGTGAGCCTAATCAAGCAGATCTGTGGTTATTTTGCTTCATATGAGCCTCTCACTCACTTGTTGCCTTGTTTTCTCTGTTTTGGTGCAGGTATGGTTTTGACTGTGAGCGTTGTAGGGCGGTGCTGAGATCCTGCAATGGCAATATTGGGGCATCACTGGAGTATTTGCTGTTGCAGTGCTTCTCTGAAAGGTATGGAGAGAAGATGCAGGTTTCTGCAGCGGCTGCTGAAGCCAGTCAAGAGGAATGTTTAGAGCAGAGACAAGAAGAAGCTTTTGCCCTCCGGTCAATCTATGGAGAAAAATTTGTAGAAAGGATTAAAAATCATGTTTGGACTTTTAGTTTGGAATTGGACTACCTAGCACACAGGCTCAGCAAATCTAAACAAAAAGGTACAAGAGACACAGCAAAACAGACTTCAAAGGAAATATGTAAATTTTACCTTCAAGGAGGCTGCAGGTTTGGTTCAAAATGCAGATTTAAACATGAATTCCCTCCAGATCATCCACTAAATGCATCCAAGAGCTCTGTAGATGATGCTCATCTCAGACATAGTGATGGTCCCATATATGAACTTGAAGTAAGATTTCCTGACGAAAACAAGTATCCTCTTCAGGCACCCCTTGTGGCATTTTACTCTACTGACGAGAATCTGCCTCTTGCTTGTCGTCTGCACATTGCTGAATTCCTTTTTGGAAAGGCCTTGGCAGCTGCAGAGTCTCATGAGCCAGTGGTGTACACCTTGGTGACTTGCTTAGAAGATGAACACGAGATCAGTGAGTTACTGAGCAATACTCAGCACAAGTTCAGTGTTCCTCCTGTGTCCCTGCTGGCAGCACCTCCTGTAAAGCCACAGACAGAGAGTGCACCTGCTTCAAATCAACAACCTGAAGGTACACTGAATCTCCTTTATGGTTTCTGGGCTAAGAACAGTCAGAAAGATTTAAAAGAAAGAGAGACAAGGCAGAGCCCCCAGTTCAGCCATCTGTTCCAAATCTATTTCTGTAGATAAAAGTCATGTGATGAGCCTGATCCATGATCTGTCTGTGCCTCAGGAAGTTCCTTCTGTAATCAAGCTGCAGCAGAGAGGTTTTGTGCTGGCCAGAACTGAGTTCAAGGAGCACAGAGTTTGGTTTGGCAGAGTGAGTGATGCCCATTGCCACACAATCCATGGAAAGCACTGAGAGATGTGAGCTCACCAAAATGGATCAGGGAAGTGTGCTTGGAAGGGAGCAGGGAAGGTTGTTTGCAAGCTTTGCTGCATCTGCTACTCATCAATTCAGAAACCTCTTTTTTTAGATTACTTAAAATTACCAACAGCTCCTCAGAATTAATTTACAAAGATGGATTTAAGGCTAAGCAAATATGGCAAGTGGTTATAGAATGTTGTTGAAGGTATCATCCCTTTTTATTTATGCTGGTGCAAACAGGTTGATTTCACAGGGGGAGAGTTGAGGCTGTGTCCCTTGTGGCAGGGTGACTTTTGAGCTCTCAATTCTAAAACTACTTTTATCTAAGGCAAGCTTTTTTCAAGAGAGTTTTCAAGAACAACTGAACAACAGCAGAGTAGTAGAGCACTTAAACAGTGACAAACTGTGGTTTTGCTACAGTAAGACAAAGTATTCCATTTTTTTAACACCTCTGCAGAAGGACAGCTGTGTTCCAGAAACTGAGATTCCAAATAGTTTTCTTTAGTTATAAAATATTCCTTATGCTATAACATACCTTATTTAGATAAATGTAGCCTTAAAACTTTCAAGGGCTGGCTGACAGTCTGAGCAAATCCTGCTTCAGTTGACAGGCAGAGGCATCAAAGTATCTGGTCCAGTTTCATCTTTGGTTTAAAAGTACTTGGCAGTAACTTAACACTTAACTAATTAAAACTACACTAACATTTAAGCTGGTGCTACCATCAAAGTTTTGTGCTGCATAGAAGTGGTTGTGTGGTGAATTGGAGAGGTGAGCTGGGGCACAGGGAAGGTGTTCAGGAAGGCAAACCACTTAACCATCCTGGCTCCCTGTATGCCCACCCAGATCATGGTGCAGGGGTAGGGACAAGTGGGATGGGGCTGGTGAAGTTGTGGTTGGTTTGATGAGGTGAGGGCAGGTTTGCTGGTAGTGTTGAACTAAATGCATGTCAGAAACAGTCCTGCAGACCCTCAGGCCCAGTCTAACAAGGTTCTTTGTTGGGAATGCTGCTGGAACATGTCTCTCTTTCCTGCATTGCCCATTTCTTAGTAATAACAATACTTAACTGTACGCTCTGTCTCAAGCCTCAACAGTGTCAGAGCCTCAGGAAGAAGAGGTAGTGGCAGAAGTGGAGGAGGAGGAAGAAGAGCCTGAACAAGTTGTTGTGGAGAATGAGAGTTATGTGAACTTGAAGAAGAAGCTTTCCAAAAAGTATGATGTGCAGGCGAAGTCTCTGTATAACGAAAATGTTAAAATCTGTGCACAATTTCGGCAGAGAAAGGTACAATGTGCACAACATAGTATCTTTTTTCTTGCTTATTTTAGAGAAAATTTAGGAGACAAGCTGTTGTTTCAGATGGTTCTATTCCATCCCAGTCATGTTACTGGTGTTCTTACTGTTTTTATTTACAGTCTGTTTCTGTGCATCAGTCTTCCAGGCACTTCCAGTCCATGCTGTATGAAAGACAGAAACTGCCTGCCTGGCAAGAGAGAGAAAACATTCTGGATTTGCTTGAGAGTCACCAAGTTCTTGTTGTGAGTGGCATGACAGGGTAAGAGTGTGATTGCATATACAGACTTTATGTATCAAAGTATACACAGAAGAATGTGAATTATGATCCATGTTCTGGAAAGGTTAGGGTGGTGGCTTATCTATGACCAGTGTGACCAGTGACAGCAGTCCTAGGTGAACTTCATGTAAAGGATCACACTAATGAAACAAATTTCCAGTGGAATGCAGTCAGTTTATGTGGGTGGAAGGTGTTGGATTTGTGGGGGTTTTAATTAATTCCTGATTTTGTTGTGCAGATGTGGGAAAACCACTCAGATTCCTCAGTTTATCTTGGATGCTTCATTGCAAGGATCTCCAAGCAAAGTTGCAAACATCATCTGCACTCAGCCTCGCAGAATCTCTGCCATTTCTGTGGCTGAACGTGTAGCCAAGGAAAGAACAGAAAGGATTGGACTCACTGTTGGATATCAGATCCGTCTGGAAAGTGTAAAGGTACATATGCTTTGCTTGCTGGTTTTCATTTCCTCCTGTTAAAATGTGCTTAGTGCTTCTCTAGTGTACAGAATCCCTGCCCTACACCTGCCATGCAGTGGGATAAGCAAGTTTGTATCATCTATATTTTATAAAATGTTATGAACCATGTTTTATATTTTATTTCATCTCAAGTTGCACAGTTCCCTTTGCAGAATGGGAGTACAGTGCTGTGTCTTGTGCTTCTGTTGAGCGAGGTGAAGAGGTTTGAGAGTGTGAGTAATCCTGCTGTCCTTTGGAAGGCTCCTGGCCGCTTTTCTGCCTGTTGCCATTCCCATGTGTCTCCCAAGTGGAAGCTGAAGGGTAGAGCTACAGTCAGACAGAAACGGGGGCTTGAATCCAAACTGCTGTGTTGGAAGTGAAGTTTTGTCTGTGTTGCAGCTGACTGCTTTTTCCAAGAAGTATGCTAAAAAAGAGACTCACCAAATCTTTCTAGGAAGAGAGATGTGAGTTGTTTGTCAGAAAACAATATCCACAGGAAAAGCAGTACAGATTTTTTGATAGTTAGCAATGCCCCTTGGTAAGAAGCAGGTGTTCTCAGTTTCAGACAAGAAATTAAAATTGAACAGCCCATCTCCAGCAGGACTTGCTTGTTCCCTCTCTGTCAAACCTGGCACTGAGCTGAAACCAAATACTTTACAGCAGCACATATTCTCTTTGCACTATGTTAATTTGCCCAGAGTCAACTGAATGCTTTGTCTTACCCTTGAAGTCCTCAGCTACCAGGCTCTTGTACTGCACTACTGGTGTGCTGCTGAGAAGGCTGGAAGGAGATCTGACTTTGCAGGGAGTCACTCATGTTATTGTTGATGAAGTTCACGAAAGAACAGAAGAAAGGTAAATAATCTCTTACCCTGTAAGCAAAATGAAGAAACGTAGTCAGAAGGATAAAGGTGGCTAAGGTGCAAGTAACTGATCCTGTGGCAGTAATATGGGAGGGTGGAAGGAGTCTGGGTTTAGGTTCTAGTCTTTGGGCAGTAGGAAATTGTGTTGCAGCAGCTTGTGAGAAAGCTTATCTCTCATAAATTGCTGTGCCTCCAATGTTCCCTCACATTGCAGCGGTGTTGCAAAGAAGTTTTGGATGGGGCTGGAGCGTTAAGTAACTTCTTAACCAGAGCTGTTTGTTTCTTACACTTCCCTTGTTTCAGCTTTTATCAAATACCGTAATTCTTCACATGACTTTTGGGGAGTTTTTTCTCCTGATGCAGGTTTCAGCAGAGCAAAGGACAAGTGCTCACATTTCCTTCCAGTCTTTAGATTTTACTGGTTCTAGACAGTCTCATCCTATCCTGCTCTAGCCTCCTGCAGTTTTACCCCCCTTACCTGCTGATCACAGGCAAAAGATTATGTCTGTCAGTATCCCTGTAAGTTAAGTGGCAAGCATCCTTTGCTTTGTTTTCCTTGTCAAACACTGCAGTGCGGTGGGTTTCTAGGAGGCTTTGTCTGTTACCCGTTATTCTGCAGCTCAGGTGGTATTTTAGCCTCTTTAAAGGGCTTGTGTCTCTCAAGGATTCCTCTTCCTTCTCATTTAAAATCACTTGAGGCCCGTCTTCTAGTCGTGCCACAAAAGCTATAAATGTATGGGGAAAGTACAGTGAGCAGGGAAGAGTGGATAAGTTTGAGTAACTCTTCCAGTGAAGAAGAGGAGCAAAAAGGACTCATCTGTTACTTTAATTTCTTATCTAATGTTCTTGCATTGTCATTAATATAAGTAATTTGTAAAACTTTTTGTTGTTTAAATGCTTTTGCTAAGTAATCCTGACACTCCAGTAAGGGACAACCAGAAAAGAGTCAGATTTGCAGATTGCCTTCCACTAGGCCATTCTGAGAAGCTCATGCTTCTGTGATGGTGTTGCTGTGCTGATGGAAAACACCAGGAGGGTGGACAGAATGGGGAGAAAAACAGAGACTCTGAAAGTTAACACTGAAGACATTCAAATGTTCTTTTGCTTGTTTTCTTCAGTGACTTCCTGCTGCTGGTTTTGAAGGATATAATGGCTCAGAGGCCAGACCTGCGCATTATACTGATGAGTGCCACCCTGAATGCAGAGCTTTTCTCTCAGTACTTCCACTCCTGTCCAATCATTAACATACCAGGTGAAAACCATTCATTTTTATTATCATTCATTGTTTTCACTATTTCTTCTTGCAAAGTGTTTCTTAATTCAAGATGAGGGTGTATACAAGAAATACTATTCTGAGGACTTAGAGGGAGAGACTGATGAGATTTAGGAGAGAAAGGACTTGGAAATGTTGACCTTTTTGTGCTGTCTGTATACCAGCAGAATTTCCCTCCTCAGAAGACAATCATTATATGGTGTACATGACGTGGTTCCCTGGGTTAGTTTCACCACAAGCTGAAGACTCTCCTGTATCCTTGTGAGAAAAGGATCAGTGAGAGGATCCAGCTGGATGCGTACGCGTTTAGCCAAATGTGCCTTGTAAATCGCTGAGTTATGCCATGGAGCAGGAGAGGAACATGGATGTATTCCCATGAGTGTATCAGCCCTTCTCTGCCTGTGTGAGTGCATTGTGCAGTTACCATAGAATCCTAGATTGGTTTGGGATGGAAGGGACCTTAGAGGTCAGCTAGTTTCACCCCCTGCCATGGGCAGGGATGCCCTTTCGCTAGAGCAGATTGCTCAAAGCTCCATCCAACCTGGCCTTGAACACTCCATGCTTGGAAGACACTCACTCTTTGTCCTAGGCATTACAGATGAGAGCTGTGAAGCCAATGTGTGTCATAATAACCTGTATAAAGTTACAATAATCTTTGGTCTTTTTCCCTTTTTTCTCCATGCTGTTGTGGCATGTGTTGATAGATTTATTCTCGTGTTTCCTTTCAGGTCAAACGTTTCCTGTGGACCAGTTTTTTCTGGAAGATGTGATTGCAATGACAAGGTGTGAAATGTATATATTCTCAGATGTATTTGGGTGGTGAGGTTGAGGTTGCACTTTTGACCTTGAGGCTGCAGTAGTTCTGTGCATGTATTTAGAAAGTAAATCCTCTTAGATCTCCCCGATCACCTGCACTCTTGGAGCTCTATTTAAAGCACCTTGACCTTCATATTATCTATGGTTTATACAAAGTTCCTCTCAGACTTACAAAAAAATATTTTTGATAGCCTATCTCTGTAGTTAATTATTAAAAGGAGACTGTTAAGCTTCTTTCCACACCACCAAATGTTCTTCTGCTGTCCAGGTATGTTTTAGAGGGCAGCAGTCCCTACAGGCGGAAGGTGAAGCAAGAACAGAATGGGAGACACAAAAGAACTGCATTTGAAGAAGTGGAAGAAGACCTGAGACGTGCTGGCCTTCTCGAAACCACTGACACTGTGGTCAGAGATTCAGACCCAGACCAGAAATTAACTCTGAAGCAGCTCCTTACACGATATAAAGGTGAGCTCCTTCTTAAATTTCATAAATTGGCACACAGACAACATGGGATATTAGCACTGTAAGCTGAATGCTTGTCTATAATTCAGAGTTTTGCACTTGCGATGTTCTAGATGAGAAACTTCTGCCAGTTTAAGAAAAATAAAAGAGAACCCATTGTTCTCTTAAAGTACAGGAAGCATCTTGGCTGAAACCAGTTCTTAGCATCTGAAAATGGGCAATTTTCAGCTACTGTCTCTTTCCATCCCTTTTCAGAGGCCTTGTTAGTTCCACTTTCCTCTCTGTATCTGTTCTTGCTGAAGCAGCTTTGCTTGAGGCATGGCATGGATCTGCCCTCTTCAGGTCTAAGCCAGGTGCTCTTTAAACTAAGCTGTGACTGGTTGTGCAGCCACACTTGTTCCATGCATCCACAGATGTTTTTTGCAAGACATGGATTTACTGTGTGTTTTATTTCTTTTTTCCCAGGGGTTAGCAAGGCAGTGTTGAAAACAATGTCTGTCATGGACTTGGACAAAGTTAATCTGGAATTAATTGAAGCCTTGCTAGAATGGATAGTTGCTGGCAGACATTCATACCCCCCAGGTAATTTCATTGTCCTTGGGAGATAAACGAAAGAAGATTCTTGGAAGCTTCTTAGCCCAGAGCTAATGATTTGCATGCAGAGTTTCTGTAGCTACTGACTATGTTTGAAAAAAAAAATCTGGTTGTGTTACAAAGCTTGTGATATACATTGGAGGGGGAAGGTGAGAAAATTGTCTACTTTGGAAAGTCTTTTGTGAAGGACTGTTACAGCCTGTGTGCTTTTTTTTTGGTACAATAATTGCACATTAATAAAATATTATGCTGTCCTTTCTGTTGAATGATTTTTTAAATTTTTTGTATCTACATATGTAGGTGCTGTGTTGATATTTTTGCCTGGCCTAGCAGAAATCAAGATGCTTTATGAGCAGCTTCAGTCTAATGCTCTTTTTAATAACAGGCACAGCAAGAGGTAAGGCAGAAAAGCTCCAAAACTGTCAGTCTTTACCCATAAATAAAGAGTCATTTCCTGCACAAAGCCTGTCTTTATCCAGGGATAAATAAGATTTATTAAATGTGTGAGCTGACTCCAGTCAGGGTAATTCCTTTCCTACTGTCTAATTGGCTTGCTCCTTTTGTTTTTCCTCCTCAGCTCAGGAAGGTCAGTTGTTGAAGTTCTCTGAGACCCTAGAGGGGAGTGCTTTCCATTTTGTGCTCTGCGTGATCCAGGCTGCTGAAATCTTAGCCCTTGATTTGTATCATAATGTTTGCTGAGTTACATTCAGCTGTGGTTGCATTTGGCCTTGGATTGTTACAAGGAGAAGTAACACTCTGGACTGTATCTAGTGAGGCACAAGTGTGTGCAGGCAGATGGTTCCCAAGAAGGAAGAGGCTGGAGATGCCCTGAGCATGTTGTCCTATTGTCCTTGCAGGTGTGTGGTTTATCCACTTCATTCCTCACTGTCCAGTGAAGAACAGCAGTCCGTGTTCCTCAGGCCTCCTGTGGGAGTTACCAAAATCATCATCTCTACCAACATTGCAGAGACATCTGTCACCATTGATGACGTGGTCTATGTGATTGACTCTGGAAAAATGAAAGAGAAAAGGTACTGGCATTCTTTCCTCTGGGTTTTGTAAGACGGGAAACTGTTTTATGCCTTGAGCTTTCCAAAGAGCTGGGAAAAACTGGAAGGAAACTTGGTCTGTAGAAAGCTGCTACAAGGTGGAGAAAGCCAGTCTAAACTCAGATCCAAGTGCAGGGGTGGGAATTGTATCCATAGAGAAGTTGGCAGCATCTACCTGCTCAGCCTCCATCCTGTTCTGTGTGCACTCACGAATACTCACTTTTTACAAGGGCAGGTGATAGGACAAGGGGTAAAATGGCTTCAGTCTGAAAGAGGGCAGGTTTAGATTGGATATGAAGAAATTCTTTACTGTGGTGAGGCACTGGCACGGGTTGCCCAGAGAAGCTGTGGCTGCCCCATCCCTGGAAGGGTTCAAGGCCAGGTTGGACAGGGCTCTGAGCAACCTGGTCCAGTGGAAACTGTCCCTGCATGTGGCAGGGGGAAGTTGGAATTGGATCTCTTTAAGGTCCCTTCCAACCCAAACCATTCTGTGGCTCTGTGAATACAAGCCTGTCTCTTGCTCTCCTGTAGATATGACCCAGGCAAAGGAATGGAAAGTCTGGAGGACACCTTTGTGTCCAAGGCCAATGCTCTGCAAAGGAAAGGGCGGGCAGGACGTGTGGCCTCAGGTGTCTGCTTCCATCTCTTCAGCAGCCACCACTACAACCATCAGCTTGTAAAACAACAGCTGCCAGAAATACAGAGAGTGCCCTTGGAGCAGCTGTGTTTAAGGTGAGCTGTTGTGTTTCTCGAAGAAGCCAGCGTGCAGGATGTCCTTCCTGGGCTGCAGGGAGCACCTGCCACAACCCACATCAAGCACCATCATCATGCAAATGTTAAAGCAAGAGGCCTTCCTATCCCTGCTGCACACTGTGCCCCGCTTTGTACTGAAAGGAAACAAAGCAGCACAATTTATATTTTTGCGGTAAAAACTTTATTTCAAACCTTAGTGTGCTAAATACAGGTCTGTTCGTAGAGACTCACTGTTTCACATTGCTCCCTGACTTCAGCTTTGCATTACAAGCCCTCTTCTAGGGAGTGTGCTCTTCAAAGCACGTTTTCTGTTGGGTTTTTTCATTCTGTTTTTACAAAAGCTTGCGGTTTTTTATCCTGTGTGTGGAACTAAGCTGCTTTTTTTCTTTCTTTGTTTTTTCTTTTTAACTTTCCCCCCTCTCCCCCCGCTTAAGAATTAAGATCCTGGAGATGTTTTCTGAGCAGAGTCTTCACTCTGTCTTATCACGACTGATTGAGCCCCCTAGGACTGAGTCTTTGCAGGCATCAAAGGTGCGACTGCGGGACCTGGGAGCGTTAACTCTGGATGAAAAGCTCACCCCTCTGGGATACCACTTGGCTTCGCTGCCTGTGGATGTTAGGATTGGCAAACTCATGCTGTTTGGCACCATTTTCCGCTGCCTGGATCCTGCACTGACCATAGCAGCCAGCCTGGCCTTTAAGTCACCTTTTGTAAGTATTCCTAACCCAAGGGCTGTGTTTTTGTGCAGCAGCAAAATGCTGTTGAGACTTGCAGCACACTACACTTGAGTGTTTTAATTCTTCTTGTTAGCCTGCATTGTTTATGTGTTAATGCAGTGCTTGTTAAAACAATCCCGCTATAAGCAGAAGTTCAAAACCATGTGGCAGCAGCAAGAATGTTGTTTATAGACAGTAGAAACTGAATATTATTTTCAGTTTTTAGCTAAGAAGTGCAGACATTTTGCCTGAATTTGGTGTGAAAATTAATGGTATTATAAACGTGAAACAGTGATAAGGATGGAGCTGACACGTCTGAGCTGTGAATGCAGAGGTCACTTTGGATCTGTTTGTGTCTTCACTGTCACTTTGGCTTTTTGAATCGGGTGCTTTTTTGAATGCCTCATATCTTCTGTTATCCATAGGGAAAATTCCCTATGCTGCTGTGAAAATACCAAAGAGAATGTGCCATGTAGCTCTAGAGTGGCTCGTCCAAGTGGTGAGGGGAAGAACACACTAACCTGTTACTGCCTGTCTAGGTGTCACCATGGGATAAAAGGGAAGAAGCAAACAAAAAGAAGCTGGAGTTTGCAGTAGGAAACAGTGACTACCTGGCTCTTCTCCAGGCCTATAAGGTGAGTTAAAACTCAGTAGCCTCTCTCAGGGTTTTGTGATGTGTTTGAAATTCAAGCAGAAATGTTTTATTAAAGGCTTCCTCCCGTCCTCTCAACCAGGGATGGCGTTTAAGTATCAAAGAGGGCTCTCAAGCAAGCTACAACTACTGCAGAGAGAACTTTCTGTCAGGAAGAGTTCTTCAGGTAAGTCAGTGTTTGTTGTCTGGCATAGGGACTGGCAGAGTCCCAGTGACAGAAGTAAGCCACTGGGGCAGACTGTTCCTGCTGGGCATGGCTGCCATCACAGGCCTCTGTCCGTTTGTAGGAAATTGCCAGTCTGAAGAGGCAGTTTGCAGAGCTGCTTTCTGACATTGGCTTTGTGAAGGAGGGCTTGAGAGCCAGGGATATTGAGAAGAAGTGGTTCCAAGGAGGCGATGGTGTGTTGGATGCCACAGGAGAGGAGGTAATGCACAGCATTTCATCACTGCTTCAAAATGCTGCTGCAGTTTTTCATGTGGGCAGTCTTCAGAAAGACTGGTGCCAGAGATCTCCTGGGGCTATGTGATGATCAGGGTGATCAGGGTTTGGTAGCTGTAGGATCTTCCTGTGCTTTGGGACAACTTGTGCTTGATTTCTCTCAGGCACAAGCCACTTTGTAGCCAGATGTCAGGGACCAATTCGGTTTGGCACTAACTGCACCAGGATAGTGGTTGCCAGTTTGTTCCATTGATGGAGGGGAAGCACAGCCCAGGTCCATCCTGAGGCCTCAGGAGCAGTGACTTCTCTACAAAGCACAGGAGTGCAGCTGTAAGAGTGAACCATTTTCAGGAATTCAATCATTCCTGGAGCAGGGCTTTACCTTTTACACACTGAACTGTAGGATCTCTAATGATGCCCCATTGATTTCACAGGCAAATTCAAATGCAGAGAACATCAAGCTTATCTCAGCTGTGTTGTGTGCTGCACTGTATCCCAATGTTGTCCAGGTAAAAGAATGCTTTTTCATTTTTCCTTCTTCTGTCTAGCATATACACACACCCTGCTTTCATTTGGGCTCAGTGTGGCAGCCTTGAGCCTGGCTTAGGTTGCCAAAGTTTGCTGCTTATTGTGTCAGACTGCTGCTGTTGCCAAAGGCTGACTGCAGTGTCACACACAAGCCAGCAGCCAATGTTAAGAAGCCACTTAAAATCACACCTTTTTAGAAGGCTGAGGTTACAAAGGAAGTCAGGGTTAGACAGCACCTGGAGTGTAATACCTGTCTCTAGTGACCTGACATGTTACTACTATAGACTTTCTGGTTTTGAAAAATTTAAAACATAAAAGGTTTTCTGGTGCAGCAGTTTTTTATAACCTTTTTTCTTACCGTACAGGTGAAAAAGCCTGAGGGTAAATACCAGAAGACCAGTACAGGAGCCGTCAAAATGCAACCAAAAGCAGAAGAGCTGAAGTTTGTTACTAAAAATGATGGTTATGTTCATATTCATCCTTCGTCTGTGAATTATCAGGTCAGGATTCTTTTTTTCTGCAAAGCATGCTCTTTTTTTATAAAAGAAATCACCTTTGCTTGAGTATTTAAAATTAGAGTGAGGATCCCTACTGATGTTTAAAATAAAAAATCATAATGATTGAACAATCCTGTGTTAGGATTGTAAATAATGGTGCATTCCTGACTTAGGAGTGTCCTCTTGGGCACAGAGTTAAACTCCAGCCTCTGGAGTGGCTTCAATAACCCCCACATTTGTGTTTTCTTAAGCTACACCTGCAAAGTAAAGTTTCAGTTGCAATGCTCCCCTGGTTTCTCCTCAGTATTGATAATTTGTTGACAGGTAACTCAGGGTCATGCCCTGATTTGTTTCCTTGTTTGAGTCAGCACTGGAGAATTAGCTGATTTCTCACATGCAAAGCAGGAAGGAGCAAGGGATAACTGGCAAAGTTGTTGGCAGCTCTTACAGGTCAGAGAGGGTCTGTAAGTGATGCAGGTGCACTTCAGGCACAGTTGCTGCTCTTTGCAGCTGTACAAGAGGCAGAGGAGGCCTGTGTGGCAGAGGCAGGAAGAGCTGTGTCCCTCTGACAAGGCTGTTGTGTCCCTGTCCCAAGACCAGGCACTTTGAGAGCCCGTACTTGGTGTACCACGAGAAGATCAAGACAAGCCGCGTGTTCATCCGGGACTGCAGCATGGTGTCTGTGTACCCACTGGTGCTGCTCGGGGGTGGCCAGGTGCACATGCAGCTGCTCAAGGGGGACTTTGTCATTTCCCTGGATGACGGCTGGATACGGTTTGTGGCTGCCTCTCACCAGGTGAGGAAAAGGAGGGACCGGCCTGGAAGAGCTGCAGAGCTGTGCTGGAGATGAGCCTTACCCTTCCCTCTGTGTTTTACCACGTCAGGTGGCTGAGCTGGTGAAAGAGCTGCGCTGTGAGCTGGACCAGCTGCTGCAGGATAAAATCAAGAATCCCAGCATGGATTTGTGCATGTGCCCCCGTGGCTCTCGGATCATCGGGATGATTGTCAAGCTTGTGACCACGCAGTGACATCAGAACAGCTTCCTGTAGAGAATTACCCATCACCACTGCCTGAGAACAGACCGAGTAACGTCAGTGTCTCGATGTATTTATTGGTCCAGAACGCAGCACTGGACTTGCTCTGAAAGAGCAAGCTGGCAACTGTACAGTTGACAGTTTTGGGGTTTTTTTCATTTGCTCACTTGTTGAAATTAAGGTGGCTTATAGTAGACTATATATAGGGAAATGGGAAAATGGCAAATCTTCCAGAAGGCATAGAAACCTCGAAGTAGGAGTGTTTTTTCATGGGACTATACCCTGGCAGTCGTGTTTTCTGGTCACACAAACACCTGCTAGCCAGCTGTTTCTTTTAAGTCATGTCTGAAGGCAGCATGTGACAGAGGGAGCTGCTCCCAAATTGGTTTAAACTCACTTCTGCATTTTGACCAAGACTTTATTGAGGCAGCCAGTTTTGGCTGACCAGGGATTCTCTGTTTACAGTTCAACCCAAAGCCCTTATACAGGTGAGCACCTTTTGATTTGTGTCAAGAGGTTCTGAAATTCAGACAGGGTCTCCTGGTGAGGAGACTGTACTGGATCAGTCGGAGTGTGGTGCTGGATCAGTGCAGGTTATGCTGGTGACAGGGTAGAACTCCAGGACAGTGTGGACATTTTCCCTGAGAGGCTGTTCCAGCCCTTCCTGTACTGGGAAGAAGTAAAACATCTCAGATGGGACTGCTGTAGTGCATTAAAATGAATTCTTGGGCAGCTGCCATTGCGAATTGTTAAGCTGTTCTGGTATGGGGCAGTCATGCTGCCATCCTGCACAGCTGGAACAAAGGTCCGCTTTTGGAAGCTTTTAGCCAAACTCCTGCTCTGGGGACTGGGCTGCTCCAGTGTGTGGTAAAATGCTGCAGTAATAATGAACTATTATTTCCTCCCTTTGGCCTTGCTTACTTGCAGTGCCAAGCACTGCTGCAGCCAAGCTGCTCACAGGACTGGGCTGACACTGTTCACAGTAAAACCGGAGTGAACACTGCCTCCACCCCCCACTCCAAAGCCCAACCTTCAGTCTGAGGAATGGTGAGTGGAGGGAGGGACATTGTTTGGAGAACAGTTTGATTTCTTAAAAAAATACACATGAATGTTTGTAGTTTCACACCAACACACCCTCCTGTGAGGAAGATGACAGGAGTACCAACATCCCCGTGCAGAGAATGGCTGCTGCAGCTCTGCTGGGGTGGATTAGCCCCAGCTGGCTCCTAAGCACCACAGGACCACTCCTTCCTCCATCCCACCTCCAAGACCTGGCACTGGGATGGGGAGAGAATGGGATAAAAGAAAATTCACAGGTTAAGATACAGCCAGTTTAATAAAGCAAAAGCCACATAGAAAGGGACAGGAAAGTGAGGCATTCATTCCCTACTTCCTGTGGGCAGGCAGGGGTTCAGCCACTCCAGGAAAGCAGGGTGCTATCTTTCCTAATAGTGCCTTGGGAAGACAAGCCCTCTCACTGACCATTCCCCACCCCTTCCCCCAGCTGTAGATCCTGACATAATGTCCTTTGGTCCCTTGGGATCAGCTTTCCCAGCAGGAAAGCCGTGACTCTGTGAGCACTGCTCAGCAATACTGAAAACAGCCCCAATTACCAAGTTTCCAGCACCCAGCCTTCTCCTGGTGACGATTAAGAAAAAGAACTGTATCCCAGCCAAAACCTGCACAACTGCAGAAGGCTGAAGGCTTTCAAGTCAAAATTACCTGGCACTCCGATTTCCTTGCTACTCTGATAACAGCCATTATCAGCTGCAAAGATAAATCAAATTAGCAAATATCCTACTCTATTTTATTAACTTTCAGTAACCTATCCAAGGGAGATGGGGACAGTCTGGTTTCCCAAAGCAACCATGGATCAGGACAGCATCAAGGCCCTTCCTTGGGCACACTTCACTTCCAGGATGGAACCAGGCAGACAGGGTCAGACAGGAGGAACTTGAGCTCTCACTTCCCCACAGAGCCTGCTAACTTGAACATGACCTGCAGGTTATGCTTAGGCCCTGTCATCTCCACAAAACCCTCCAATTTCCTAAAAATAGCGTGCAAATATATTATCTTTTGCACCAGAACCACGACCCTATTTGAGTATCACAAAGTAGTACATGGACAGCCAAGATCTAAAACAAGACTTGTAAAAATATTTACTTCAATAGCTTACATTCCAGAAGTATTTCAAATACCTTCAGGTAAGAAGTTCCCTGGTCCTTTAATGGTCATGACAGGCCAGCATTCACACATTGGTTTTGTCAATCTGTTAATGCTTTGTAGGCAGTCAAATCACTGGGTGTATGAGCACCCCCAGAGAAGTTTTCTGCCTCCCCAAGCTTTGAGAGGGGTGAAAGGAGTAACACAAGGTATGGATCACCCTAACATTCCAGCTTGGAACAGCAGGAATGACACCTGGCACTGGTAACTTTTCCCTTTAACTGGTGCTCCATAGGGATGGAAGAAGGCACACACATGCCTGTCCAAGCCTGCCTGCTGCTTTTCACCCCAGGGGCGCACAAGCCTGCTTCCCCTCATCCCATACAGGAACAGCAGGGTTATCACAATTTATTTCTTAGTTAGAAATGCAGTTTATTTCAATGCACCAATAATAAAAAAAAAAAGCCCAACATTTTCAGATCACAGAACATGAACACAACAGAAGAGTTTTGTATTAGTCGGCTAATACGACTTTTAGAAGATAGAAAGTCATGCCAATTGCTAGTCAATAGAAACAGCCTTCTAGGACTAAGCCCTTGCATCACAAAATCCCTTATAATGTAAACAAAATAATTTTTTTACTAAACTTCTTAAATTTGAACCCATTCTTTTGGAACTTTCATTCCTTCAAGGGCTTCCTGATGGCGAGTGACTGAAAGGGAAAAAAAAACCAAAGCATTAAAAAAACTCCTACAGCAAAACCAAGAGAGACTGTATGCTACCCCAGGCTTCCTCTGGAGTTCTGCCCCTATTTACAGTTCTCAAATAATGAAAGAAGTGTTGTATTTTAAAGCTTAAAACTGCTTTAAGCTTGAAAGCTGAAGACAAGAGACTACTTTCCGATGTTCTGGTAACATAGGAAAACTTCTTACTTCATGGAGCATAGCACAGCTTGGCAGCTGTGCAACTCCTGAGCCTGCAGGAGTCACCAGCAGGAATTTAATCCTACAACACTTTCATGGCTTGCTCCACACCTTACATTACTCACTTGTTCCCTAGATTCTTAATTCCTCAGGAACGCTTCATTAAAGTAGGTTTCCTTAGGAGTTATTATGACATTCTGACTACCAGCAGCAGGAAATGCCTGTAAACAATTCATCTTCTCATAGTGCACAGATCTAGGCAAGTAAAAAACCTGAGCTTTTATCCTTGCCAAAGTTAACTTCTATAGGAACTGCTCCAGCTCTAGTGCTATTTAACCATAGGACAGACTCCAGTTTTAAGACATTCCTACCTTCTCTTTGGAGATGGTGATCTGGACTTTGAGCGGCTGTTTAAAAACAAACAAAACCATCAGTGGGGTTGGTACACTTGGCTACTCTCAGAAACCACTTCTGACCACTTAAAACCAGAACAATTTGATGTTGTTAAATGCATTGACACTGCTGGTAGCAAGTGTACCCAGTTACTTTAAGCAAGAAGCTGCAGTTGAGAAGGAAAAATGCTGGAAGCTGGAGCCCTCAGGAAAAGAGCAACACACAGCTTCGAAGCTGCTGTAAATCACAGTAACCCTGCAAAGCAGGAGCAGTGAATCGAGCAGAGTTAGGGAGACGGAGAACTACAGACATGTGAGAACAAAGGTAGGAGAAAATATGCCCCAAATCCTGTCAAAAATTTTTGTGATAATGAGTGAAAAACATCTGTATGCAAAATCCTGGAAGAATTGCCTACTGTCCCACAAAAAAAATCAGCTGTTAAAAAAACTCCATTAAAAAATGTATGACAAATGTTTTGGAAAAAATCAGCTATGAAAAGTAAAAACCAACCCTGCAACAGAAAACCTTCTTCCACATGCAACTGAAATACTGGTCTAAAGAGAGATCTTGAATCATGAGGGAAAAACCAAAGAACCCCACAAAAAAACCCACCAACCAAAACAAACCAACTGAGTGGTACTTGTATTTGAACGCTCACCTTTTAGCAGGTAAGCCAGATTTAGATCTACCATGAGACTCAGACCTACAACAGGAGAAAAATAAAGCTCAGCAAAGCAGGCAGTGAGCATGCAAACACATCAAGAGTTAGCTACAGCAGCAACAGCAAATTCACCCCACGCAGCAGCACCAGTCTCAGAGGGAAAGCTCTGGTGCTGCAGGCCTTCCCCAGGACATTTCAAGGGAATCCTTTAGCTCTTATTGCAGAGAGCCCACTCATCAGAAGACATGAATGCAAGCACAGGAAGCTCCCCAGCAAAGCTTCAGCTGCCAGTTCCACAACATACCAGAACACACTCCAACACTTTCTTCCTACCTGCAAGTATCCCTTCTATAAAGGGAAGAATAGTTTCTAGTGTCATCTTAGAAGTATTTTAACAGCACATTAAGAGCCCAGAATCAGCCACAAGTAAGCATGTGGGCTGAAGAGCTGGTGCATTCTTCAGCTTAAGTTCTCAGTGCTGATTTTATTCAAGCATAATATAGATTTTGTACCAATATCTGGCTACTAATGAGTAAACTATTCCCAGTTTATCTCAGAAATTAAAATCTACTTAAACAGTGAGACTTTCCTCCCACATTTACTTTATCAACTTAAATATTTGCTGTTACTTTAAAAACATTTGTCTTCTTGGAGTGTCAGAATTCAGGCTATCACTCAACATCAGAATGCTCAGTTCAACAGACTTGGCCAAAAAAATGAGATATATTTTTTTCTGCTCAGAACTGTTTCTGAAGGGTAATCAAGATTCACATTTACCTGGCCTATTAACTCAGGGAAATACTGTTGGCACACGTTAAACAAAATGTTATGTGCCACTGCTTTGAAACCTTCCTGGCCACTATCCTGAGACACTGTCTGTCCCATTTCCCCGCCTAGAACAAGTAACTTTTTACTGGATCGCAGTTACAGAGGATGGGGTTGCTCACAACCACCCAGAACTGGTACGCAGGAGCATGGCTAAGTAACAGTAAGGCAGCACTCAAGACCATCCTCGATTTACTACACACCTAAGAATTAACTTGTTTTTAAAAATTCTCTCCACAGACCTTTAATTGTACGTCACTACTTTTGTCTGTGAAAAAGGCATAAATTATTAAGCGCAAATATTGCTCTGCTGGACAGTCTTCTAACTCCTTCCAGACAAATTCCCCCAAGGAAGGAAAAAAAAAAAAAAAGAAACAAACACCACCACAACCAAACATCACACCAAAACTATTACTGGTTTGAATTAAAACGAGTGTCTCACCTGCTTCGAGGCCATACAACAGACCGGGACCTGGAGCGTGATCTGGACCTAGATCTAGAAAAAAGCAATGAAAGCTCTACTATCACATGCTTCGTACAGGTGAGATAGAAATAAATTATTGTTAATGTCTCAGAAGACTGAGAATTTTGTTGGACAGTTGGTTTTGTAGAAGTAACTTTTATTATTAGAAGGCTGTAACACCTTTGCTCAATACTGCCATCCATATAAATGAATCCCACTGAATTATTTGACTAAGCAATTGCACCCTGTACGCTTGAAGCAGAATATGGAAACCTTAACCATAGAGCAAGGCTGTAACTTTGGCACAATGTTACAAAAAAAAAAATCTTAGAAACAGCAGTTCCAAAATTATATGCTTAAATTTTTTACAAAGTATTCAGGGTAGCTCTTTGTCACATAACACTACAGAGGTTCCTACCAGCATACAAACTGCAGAACAAACTTACTGTTTATGTTACATATGCCGTACATACAAACTTGGTATTTCATCTTCAAGTTACCTGCCTTTCAACAATGCTGTGGGTTTAACAGCAACCACGTACCTTGACCTTCTTAGAGAACCAGAGCGGGACCTGCGGGGTGAGAATGATCTGTATCTACGAGGAGAGATCGACCTGGACCTTCGGTAGGAAGCTGACCTGGATCTACAAGACAAAGTGAAAACCAACCCAATCACTCCAAGGTACTTTTCACATAACTACAAAAAAGGAAGGAGGGGCCCCCAGAGGGAGGGGTAGGAATGAAAACACAGAAGGCAGAGCCCTACCTCCTACCACGGCTGCGACTGCGTGACCGGGAATACCTTCTTCCTCGGGACCTCGAGCGGGACCTAGACCGGGACCTGGGTTTAGGTTAGAAAAAATAGGTATCAGAAGACAGCTGCAGCAACCAGCACATGTGAGGCCCTGCTGAAGTCAAAACTTTTTTCAGACAACTAAAAAGAGAATTTAAGAATAAAACAAAAAAAAGAAAAACCAAAAACCAAATCAAACAAAACAACAAAAACACACCACTAGCATCTGTCAGTTGGAAAAATGTCTGGGCCTACTTGTCTTGAGCATTTTTACTACCTAGAAAAATGTTAAAAGCTGAATTACATTGCAGAATTACATTAGAATAGAAAACACTGTAATGCGTATTTAAAATAAACCTTGCAAGTTTGCAGGTCGACCCTCTTTGGCCCAAGGTCTAGCAGATCTAGACGATCTAGAAGTATCTATAGGCGAGCGCTGCATCTAGGTAGGTGTTCTCTTCAATCTAACGACGATCAAACTGACAGCCCAATGAGCCAGGGTGAGGCTTGATTGACGCAAGAAGATTTTTCTAGGTGGGAATGTGGTCAATCTGGTGTTCCTCTTTCTAAACCGGAGGGGGGCCCCAATTGAAAGCCAAATTTACTGTTACGGCGGTCACCGTCTCAAATTTTCTGCCCTTAAAGAATAAGGTGAAGCTACGTGTAGATGGCTCGAGGGGATCTGGCCTCTTATGCTGATCACCTCAAGGTCTAGGAGGATCTTAAGTGTCGGATTTGCAAGGCGCCTCAGCATGAAATCTTAAGGCTCGTGACATTCTGAATCAAGGCGACTGACTCAAACGAAGAAACCTGAAAGGTTTTGACCAGGTTGATTATTAAGATATTAACATTTTATATGTATTAGCAAAAAAAAAATTGTGATATACACCTGTTGACTTACGACATTAAGACTTAAAACTGGTGTAACATTCTGTTCTTTGCTAATAAGAACTACACAAAAGCGAGCTGGCGAAGCAACGCGGCCGCCCCAGCCCCGCACGCACCTGCTTCTCCTTCGCCGGCTATAGCGGTGGCAGTCATAGGCATAGTGGCCTTTCTCACCACACTCGTAGCATCTGTCGTTGGGGTCGAAGGGGCGCCGGGCAGGGGGCCGGTCATAGCGGGAGCGGCGTGGCATCCCTGTGGATACTTCCACTCTGACCCTGGAGCCGCATATTATCCTGCAAGACACAGTGGGTAGTACCCAAAGAAGTATTTTTCTCTGATGCGCTCAAGCAACGAACATGAGAAATCTGTAATTGGTGTGGGGTAGGGAGATCAGGGACCGCGGCCCTCAAAGAAGTTTCAGGTAAGTACGTACTTCCCATCGAGGCCAAGCACAGCATCTTCAGCATCCCGCGGGTCTTCGAACTCCACGAAGGCGAACCCCGGCGGGTTCCTGGCGATCCACACGGTTCTCAGCGGTCCGTAGTAGCTGAAGGCTCTCTCCAGCTCGCCTTTGCCGGCGCCCGTGCCCAGATTTCCCACGTACACCTTGGTCTCTGGGGGACACACGGCCGCCATGTCAGTGCTGCGCGCGGCGCCGGGCACGCGGCCACCCCTCCCCCACCCCGCCGCCATCTTTGACACCGCGTCCATCTTAGGGCGCTGCCGCCGTGCCGCGCCCGCCCTCCACAGACCCCGCGGCCACGGCGGGCACCCCCAGCGCCCTCCTCCCCGCCACCACCGTTCCTCTCAGCAGCCGCCTGAGGGAACGGCCACCTTCTCCCACCGCCAGAGCGGCACGAACGCCGCCGTTCCCTCCACCTTC
>VZTH01002836.1:109909-138890 GCA_013397815.1 Aleadryas rufinucha
GGGCTGAGCCCGAGCCCGCTCCCGGCCCCGCGCTGACACCCGGTCCGCTCCCGCAGAGACCAAGGTGTACGTGGGAAATCTGGGCACGGGCGCCGGCAAAGGCGAGCTGGAGAGAGCCTTCAGCTACTACGGACCGCTGAGAACCGTGTGGATCGCCAGGAACCCGCCGGGGTTCGCCTTCGTGGAGTTCGAAGACCCGCGGGATGCTGAAGATGCTGTCCGTGGACTTGACGGGAAGTACGTGTCCATTTCGCGTGTTTACCCAGGCTACTGAGAGAATCGGGGTTTTCTCTCTCGGTCTTGTGCTTTCGTAGTTCTGTCATAGACTGTAGGGTTTAACACAGAGTCTTCATGGACTCGCTTCAGGGTGATCTGCGGCTCCAGGGTCAGAGTGGAAGTATCCACAGGGATGCCACGCCGCTCCCGCTATGACCGGCCCCCTGCCCGGCGCCCCTTCGACCCCAACGACAGATGCTACGAGTGTGGTGAGAAAGGCCACTATGCCTATGACTGCCACCGCTATAGCCGGCGAAGGAGAAGCAGGTGCGTGCGGGGCTGGGGCGGCCGCGTTGCTTCGCCAGCTCGCTTTTGTGTAGTTCTTATTAGCAAAGAACAGAATGTTACACCAGTTTTCTTTAAACTTTAACGCTAGAATAAATGTATAGGTATATATTACAATTTGTTGCTATTTCTATCAAATGTTAATATCTTAATAATCAACCTGGTCAAAACCTTTCAGGTTTCTTCGTTTGAGTCAGTCGCCTTGATTCAGAATGTCACGAGCCTTAAGATTTCATGCTGAGGCGCCTTGCAAATCCGACACTTAAGATCCTCCTAGACCTTGAGGTGATCAGCATAAGAGGCCAGATCCCCTCGAGCCATCTACACGTAGCTTCACCTTATTCTTTAAGGGCAGAAAATTTGAGACGGTGACCGCCGTAACAGTAAATTTGGCTTTCAATTGGGGCCCCCCTCCGGTTTAGAAAGAGGAACACCAGATTGACCACATTCCCACCTAGAAAAATCTTCTTGCGTCAATCAAGCCTCACCCTGGCTCATTGGGCTGTCAGTTTGATCGTCGTTAGATTGAAGAGAACACCTACCTAGATGCAGCGCTCGCCTATAGATACTTCTAGATCGTCTAGATCTGCTAGACCTTGGGCCAAAGAGGGTCGACCTGCAAACTTGCAAGGTTTATTTTAAATACGCATTACAGTGTTTTCTATTCTAATGTAATTCTGCAATGTAATTCAGCTTTTAACATTTTTCTAGGTAGTAAAAATGCTCAAGACAAGTAGGCCCAGACATTTTTCCAACTGACAGATGCTAGTTCTTTAGTTGTCTGAAAAAAGTTTTGACTTCAGCAGGGCCTCACATGTGCTGGTTGCTGCAGCTGTCTGCCTGATACCTGTATTCTCTAACCTAAACCCAGGTCCCGGTCTAGATCCCGCTCGAGGTCCCGAGGAAGAAGGTATTCCCGGTCACGCAGTCGCAGCCGTGGTAGGAGGTGTGTTTGAGTTTGTCTTTTATTCCTGCTGCCTTCTTGTTCTCAGAAAAAGCTACACTTGAACAACTCTTGAATTGCTTTCTTTGCAGGTCCAGGTCAGCTTCCTACCGCAGGTCCAGATCCGTGTCTCCTCGTAGGTCTAGGTCCATGTCTCCTCGCCGGTCCCGGTCGGGTTCCTTGAAGAGATCGAGGTAATTAGTACTAATTTTTGAAAGGCTGTGTGTTTTATTTTTGTTGGTGTTTTCTTTTCTTAACTGGGAGATTCCAAAAGGTATTGGATAGCCAACTTCAAAAAGTACTGACCTCTAGAAGTCAACATGCTTTAAAAAAGTGTCTGATAATCCCAGTTAAATTCACAGGCATGCTAATGAGTTTGGAGACCTTACTTTGAGACAGTGGCATCTGCCACGATTAATTTTTTTGTCTAAAATGTCTAATGATCATGTAAGTCTATGATCATGTACGTTTTTAAGTTCAACATGTAGACATTAATTTATATAGTGCTGTAACTGTCATCACTTCTGCTTGAGTTGACTCTCTTTTAATTTATTTTTTAATTTTAGGTCTAGATCAAGATCCAGATCTAGATCCAGATCTGTTACATGGCCCCGAAGCAGGTATGTGACTCTAGATAGCTGGTAAAAGTTGCTTAAAAGTCTGTTTAGACTGTCTAACAACTGTTACCCTTTTTTCCCAGAAAAAGATGTGTTTTCCCTCCTGTAACTTAGGGGTCTATAGTTTTAAAAAGCAGTGCAGAAGCTTGTTCTTTCTCTTTATTCTTCTGCACACCACTAACATCCACGTTCCCATAGCCATCACAAATACTGGTTTGATCAGGTTGCATTAACAGCTAACAAATGTAGAATTAATCTCAAAAGTTTCTCTTTCTTTGTGTAGCACACACAAGATTGTGGATTCTTCCCATTATTTTTCAGAGGAAGCAGGGTGCCCTTCCAGTAGCGTGGTAATGCTTTATTATCTGCATTCAGGCAAGCCTTGAAGGGCCTGCTAGTGCCCTGAGTGTTACAGCTGTAGTTCCAGCTCTGTTGAATATCAGTGTCAATCTACAGGAGCTGATTTTAATTTGAGATAAACACCTGTCAGAATTATTTTGTACCAATAAATGTGTCACAAGAGTAACAATCACATTTTAAGGGAACAAAGGATGCCATTTGTCCTCTTAAACTTTATTTGATAGTAAGTAAGTGTAGCCTGTGCTTCATGGAGCCTTGTCCTGGCAGCAGGGCTGACTGGATGTCCTCGACAAGAACAAGAGTAAATGGAAATTCTGCTTGATCTAGAATTGCTTATGGCCCAGCCTGTCCCTGTACCTGCTGTGCTGTTTTAATGGCTGCTCTTTGAAACAGCTAACAATCAACCATGGAGAAACACAAGAAAATACAGGATAGCTTTAGCTAAAGGGAGCAAGTGGAAAAGCCCACAGCTGAAGGTGGCACTTTCTGAGGATGGAAGAGCAAGCAATGATGTGAGTTTTAAGGGAAAGGAGAGATAAAGACCAGATGGCTTAATTAAGAGCAGAAACTCACACAAATAGTCCAGAAGCTGGTAAAGAGAGAAGGAGGTTCCTCGAGGCAGTTAGAGCAGTGCCTTTTACTGACTGGGTACACCTGTGGCTAAACCACATTGAATCTTAGTACTGGTTGTTCCAACATGACTTAATCATGGCTTATCACTGTTCACTGTCAGCGATGAGCAGGAAAGAGCTGCAGTCAGGAGACTCTCAAAGAGAAAAACATCTTGATTTTACCACAATTGTTTTCTCTTTTTGGTACCAGGCTGGTTTTCTGCAGGGTAAAGGATACTTGTAGTGACATTTCTAGACTATTGTGACACTTTATATTGTAAGTAGGGATTAAGTGGCTGAGGCATAGGAAGTTACAGATACACAACTAGACAGAAGTGGCAAAATAATTGTGCTTATGCAATTGAAAGATTATTTCTTTACAGAAGAGTCCAATGAATGCATTGCACTCAGAGACAGGCTCTGGGTTCATGAGGAAGACAGACTAAATGAGTACTACATGACGTTTGCTGGTTTGACAGTGTTACGGCACACATCTGGAAGTTGTGGAAAGCCTTGGATGCGGAATGTAGAGCACTTCCTTTGGAGACCTAAAAGTTTCAGTGATGCTTTCAGGCAGCATTAGTGTTCTTATGGTGCAGCAGTCTCAAAGATTTTTTTTCATAAGGATTAAGTTCAAACATTAAAAAAAAACTTGAAGCAAGGGGATACATAAGATGAACTTGACAGAGAAGATGCTTGCAGGGATGAGCTGTCCGTAACTGCAGTGGCTGATGTCCTTAAGCCTAATAAAACCTGCAAGTTTAGAGCATGGCTTTTTATTAGCTGTCTGAAAATACTGGTCAGGATTTGGGTTGTCCTTGTGTTCCTGCCGCCTGCGTCAGCAAACACTGGTCATCAGCAGGGACCAAAGTACAGCGCAACATGTGCAGCATCCATGTAAAAGATTTCTTCTAAAACTTAACAGGCAAAGCCCTGGAAACTTGCAGGATTCTGTGTATTCAGCATGACAGCTCTCATCCACTGAATGTGAATCCTGCTGTCCGAAATGCGGCAATCTGCATGCTCTCAGTTTCCCTTCTGAGCTGTGTTTATTCTTGTTGCAGGTCTAGGTCTCACGGCAGATCAAAGTCTGGCTCGCCGGCTAAGAGGTGAGCACACACAGATAGAGCCTGCAGTAGCATCTCAGATTTAGGTTTGCATGCTTAACAGAGCCTGGTCCTTTAGAAAAATATGCCCCAAACATGGGTCTCCAGCTAATCTCTTTGTGATACGACAGAAATTATAACATTTCTTCTGCAGCTCTTGGGAATGTGTTCCTTACCTGCCTCTTTGTTTTCATTAACTCTTTGTAGTTTCCAACATAATACTAATTTTTCGTGCCTGTGTGCTCAGTTCTGTTAAATTTTTCTATCCATGAGATAAAGAGCTTGAGCTTTGTTAATGTTTTTCATAAAACAGCATAAATGTTTTTCATAAAGCAGCAATTTGGTGATGCTGCTTTTCTCAAAGCCTCACCTCAGTACCACCCCTTGTTTTTCTGTTTGTCTGCTGAAGAAAGTTGCTTAAAATGCATCTCCACGCTAAATGACTGGAGAATCCCTGTCAGAGTAAAAGTTGATCTGAAAACTTTACCATTGGAAAGACCTTCTGGCTCAATTCCATTGCTTTCTGATAGGCATTTTTTTCTTAAATATGAAAGTTGCATTTGACATTTAAGCTGCATTGATGATGTTCTATTTTGACAGCCGGTCAAAGTCCCGGTCACCATCTCCAAAGAGAAGGTACGTTGGTCTCCCTACTAATAGCATAGACTCCGTAGAGCTGGCATTTTAGTATCTGCACTGATCTCTGCTGAGGAGTTTGACTGCTGCTTGTAGGAAAATACTGGAAAGGTATTTTGCTGAGATCTCTTTACCAGCAATAATGTTGTGGTTGTGGCTTTCTATATGGTAATATGTATATGTGGCAATAAATCCTCAGGGTTATGTAGCAGTGTCTTGTCTTTGTCTGCTCCCCTGTTCCTTTTGGTTCACTGACAGTTTTATTGCACAGAGACTGATGAGCTTCAAGCATAGAATAAATGTAGGAAATCAACTTTCAGTCTCATTAAAAAGCTACATTGACATTGGGGAAGGTATGGTGGAGTAAGCTGGCACAGCAGTCAGGAAAGGAAAATCAAGCCTGTTACGTTCACTGCTGTTAGATTATTATTTTCTTTCCCAGTAAGTCAGTAAATAGTTTTCTCTCTGTGTGTATGCACAAAGAGTAATGTGTAGAATATGTGTAGTGACAGAACCAGCAGCATTTTTCCCTAATTAGAATTCTTCAATAGTTAATTTTTACAACTTTAGTGTCAAACAATGACAAAGGCATGAATAAATGCTCATAAATGCTGAGTGATCACCATGATAGGTTTTGACAAGCTGCTGTATCAGAACAGTGAGGAAGTATCTTGCCCCTTTGGAGGTCACTATAATTAATATCCTTTAGATGGCCTTACAGTGATGTCATTTTAAAAATAACAGTAAAGAAAAAAAAGTATCATCTCCAGATCATCAACCCATTAACTTTTGTCAGTAGTGATTGGTTATTTTATTAAAAAACAGTGGTTAAAGGGAGCCAGAGTCTGGGTATACTCCGGTTGCTTTTTCCTGTATTTGTGATTCCCAAACAACTACTGAAATGTTAATTGTGAATTCTTTTCCTTTCAGTCGTTCACCATCAGGAAGCCCTCAACGAAGTGCAAGTCCTGAAAGAATGGATTAAAGTTATGAAGTTAATCTTTTAGGAAGAAAGATATTTTGCTTACATTATTATAAGGGATTTTGTGGTGTCTTTGTAAATGTAAGAATGTAGATAGAAGAGTATAACAACTAAAATTTGGCATGATCTGGGTCTTCTGAGTTAGTCACACCAATAGACTAGCACAGGTCTCTTTTTACTGTATGAATTAACTTCCTGTGATATGAAAATGTGGGACTTTTTTATTGGCACATTGAAATAAAATGTGTATTTTTAACTAAAACTTCTCTGTAGTAACCCTGCTGCTTCTGTTAATGTTTGGGTAATTTTAGCTGTGTGCCATGTAACGTGGATGAAAAATGTCTGAAATGGGAATCACTAATCCCAGCTGGTGTCTTCTCGAGGTAGTCACTTTTCACATTTACTGTTGAATGGTCTTTGGTGAAAGGATCAGTTCTGCTTTCCTTGAAATGGAATTTAAAATCCATCTCTGTCTGCAGATGGATAAAAATTTGCATATGCCCTTTTCAATCCTTGATATTTAGTGGGCATTCATTTTTCTGCCTGATCTGTATTCTGCAAAGCTCATTCTCTGCTGTTTGACTGGTTGTCGATACCAGATGCCCCAAAAATCTAAGGATAAACTTTCCTCCAAAACACATCTTTTAAGCAAATAACATCTGCAGAAACTTCTAGAGGTAATAGAAATCATTAATAACTTGACAATTGCTACTTTTACTTGTTGCATTTTTTAGTTCCTTAGGCTATTGATACAAAGAAACCTTTTATTTAAAATTTATCAAGGTGAATTTTCCTTTTTTGAGGGACAATCCTTAAAGTGAAAGATTCTCTGCTGACCTCAGGAGTTCTGACCTGCTTTGCAGAAACTGGTATGGTTGTAAAGCAGCCCATATCCTGGAGATGGCTTTGTTGAATGATGCCAATTTCTTACAGCAAATATACAACCTGCAGGATTCATTATTTGTGTATAGGTGTGTCAGACTCTTTGTCTTCGTACTGTATGAATTGCATGATAAGGCACTTCGACACAGATCACAGCAAGGGACTGGCAACAATGTTGGACTATGAACAAGCAAACTGGTAGGCAGAGAGGAGAAAAGCGTATTTTCTTTTTGCTGGGATTGGCTATCTAGCAGAAATAAAGGCCAGTTTCAGCAGTAAATAAGCACTGAAATGGAAAGCCAGGCCTGTTTGAGCTTCCAGTTAAATCTACCATGGCAGTTTGCTTCGCTGTGTAAACCACAGCAGAACAGCTTAAATAAACAAAGTTACAAGATGAACTTTGGTTACACCTGGGGTAACCCATGGTTTTCAAGAAACAGGGTTCCCTGTTAACAATGACTGCATAGAGCTTTTCCAGTGGATGAGTCAACAGTCCAGATCCCGAAGGTGCTGTTCTGCTGCAGCATCCACTGGCCTTTATGCCTGGTCCTCTCTGCTGTGGTACTTCCTGTGCTTGGATCCTCGCTGGGGCTCACCATGGCCATTGGTGGTCCATGTGGATTCGGGCCACACTCCCCAAATCCCACGACTGCCACAGTGGGAGAGCAGGGCTGATACGAATGTTACCCTGCAGTGATTTAGCCCAAATGCCTGAAGCCTGTGATACATGTTTGGAATATTTTACTGGTTGTGCATTGTGTACCTGGTGAGAGGCACGTGTACAGCACTGCTCTGGAATTTCATCACCTTTTCTTTTCTGTACTCTCAAGGCAAACCTGCTCCACAATAAACCTGCAGACTGACACGACAGCTCTACTGGTACCTGTTTTTCAGTACCCAGAGACACTGGAAGACTGAGCAGAAGACCTCGGGGTTTCTCTAGGGGTGCTGGGGTTCCTCTAAACCCAGAGGTAGCAGTGAGAACCTGAGCAAGGAGCAGGGCTGTGCTGGTGGGGACAGCCACTCCGTAGGACAGCCAGCACTTGTAAGGTGCAGAGGGGGAGCAGTGGCAAAGCTGGCATCTGTGCTTCTGTGCAGCTGTGCTGTCCAAAATTGAGGGTGGCTGTGCTACCTCCCTCAGCTTGTCATCGCCCTTGGAGAGTGTGCAGCTGCAGCTGTCGCCTAAGTTTGGGAGCATTTCACCACAAATTCCATACAGTGTTTGTGAGCAGTTGGAAGATTCCCTGACGCAGGGGTGTGTTGTGTGAGTGGTGCTGCTGTGACCCTGTGCCTCGGGGGCAGGGTGTGCACACCCCACACAGGCTGGCTGGGGGGTGGGGGTCAAGGGGAGGTGAATCTGAGGTCTCCAGTGTGGTGGGCAAACCCTGCTCTCATGGGGGAAATGGGGTTCTCCTGGTTTGCAGCCTGGTATTCCCTGTTGCTGGGCTTTGTTCTCCAAGGGATCCAGCCGTCATAGATGATATGACCGCTACTGTGCATGGCAGGAGAGTAGCAGGGCGCTTTTGGTGTCAGGCTGGCAGAACTGACTGTGACAGGTCTGCCACATTTGCAAGCCCAATGGCCAGGCATTTCCACTGGGGTCAAGGGCATTCCTGCATCTCTGCAGCTGAGGAAGCATGGTGGAGTGCTGCAGGCCCTGGGTGCAGCAGCATGGCAGAAGAAGGTGGGACTCAGGCTGCAGTGCCAGGCACCCTGTGCCAGGCACAAGGACTGTCTACCTCTTTCCCTGGGTAGTGGGCTATCAGCTTCCTAATAGGATGGCAGTGTCATCCCCTGGCTTGTGCCAGTTTTTCTGAAGCCTCAGAAACATGGAGGGTTTCATCAGATAGTTCCCTGGTATGGGGTTTTGGAGATGTTGTGTGGAAATACAGCATTAGGATGATGGGTTTTCTCCTGCAGTTGTATATTCAGGACTAAATGGGTGTACCCACTTCACTTCAGCAACGAAGGCAGAGCATAGGCGTTTAACCAGAGGATCCAGGGCAGCCAGCTGAGATAATCCCAGTGCACTGTCCACCACAAAGCTATGAGCACTGCACACCATTTAGAGAGAGCACTTCAATGGAAATAGCAGATGTTGTAACAAACAACCACAACTGCATCAGCCTTCCCACATGCTCCATATGAATATTACCAGATATTCTCCTGGTGTAGCTGGAGCTGTGACATGCCGTGCCTCTAAACAAGGTGCTTTCAGTGCATTTTTACTGTGAAACAAACCCCAATGCCCAGGGTGAGAGGCTGGACAGAGCGTGAGAGCTTTGCACAGACCAGACAGCAGCAGAGATGGTGACAGGAGTTAAAGCCAGCAGAAACCACAGGTGAAAACCACAGAGGAGAAAAAAGGCTCCCAGATCAGATGCATTACCCAGGGTAGTAGGAAACTCTGTTTGGCAGCTGGCAGGATTTCTGGCTCAGCTGCTGGAGGCACTCACCCCTCTTAGTGGTGGGAGTCAGCAGCCCTTCTCCTCAAGCAGTGTTGAACACGAGCCACGTGGTGTGGTTGTATTCCTCACCCGGATGGAGCAGGACATTGGGGAAGGGAGGCTGGAGAGAGGCAGCAGCACAACAGTGACTGTGAGCACATTCCGTGGGACCAGAAGCTGGGCTGCACAGGGCCAGTCCCTGCTGCGCTGACTGACCCCTGTCTAAAGCCACTGTGACCTGTGCCTGCCTCACTTCTGGTGTCCACAATGTCCCCTTGACAAGCAGACTCTGTTTCTACATTTAATGCCCCAGAGACATGGACGGTGATGGGGGTATGGTTCCCTGCCACAGGACCCAAGTAGCCCCTGGGAGGAGAATGGACAGCTCACCTTGTTAACGGCATCGGGCCAGTTCTGGGTTTCCAGGCAGAAAGCCGAGTGCTTGGGGTACGTGGCAGCATCTTTGCCCTTCAGGGAGCCATCCAGGTTGTTCCCGGTGTAAAACTGGATGCCAGGCTGGGTGGTGTGAACCTCCATGGTCCTGCCAGTGGGCGGGTGGAAAACCCTGCAGAGATGCCAGTGGAGGATAACACGGGACTGGCTGAATGGACACCCCATGGCTCCAGGGCTGGGGACTCCTGCCAAGGTCCCAGCCTACCTGGCTGCAAGGTGTCGATCCTGCCCCTGATGCAGGCAGAAGTTGTGGTCAAAGCCATCCAGGTGAAACTTTTGCAAGTGCTTGCCCAGCTCCACGGGCTGCCGGAGATCGAATCCAGTGCCCTGCACGGCGGCCACCTCCCCTAAGCAAGGAGGAACAGCAGGCTCAGCCACTCACTACATGCCAGCAAACCCTACCTTGTCCCCCAGCACAGCTGGCAGCCCCTGGGGACACTGTTGTTCTTAGCAGGGACAAAGTACTGACAAGGAGCAAGAAAATGCACAAAGTTTGTATATGTACAAACCCAGCATTTTTTTTCTTGTTCTTGTTAAGACCTGCTGTGGAAATACAGTGTCCTGTGATGAAGCAGCAAGAACAACCCTAGGACATACTAAACACAGTGCAAAACACAGCCACTCCAACCCAAAGGTGAGGGGTTTTGCAGGGGGGGCAGAAAAACACCTTGAAAGAAAAATGAAACCATTCCAGTTCATGCACTTACATAAAATACAGCAGGCATTGCACACAGGGGGTCTGTCTTTAATAATTGCACAAATCTTATCTTCACCCCAGGACTAAGACTACCCACACAAGAAGGAACTGCAAAAGCCAGGGGTAGCAAGCTGGCCACAACTAAGATGTGAAACAGCTCCATGGTGAAAGCAGCAGGGAGAAGTGGGGCACTGGGTTGGGTATGGCCTTAAGCTCTTTCCCTGCTTGTGCACCAGCATGACACACCAAGCTGAGCAGAAGCCACCTGGAACAAGGAATCCACTCCTCCAGGTGCCACAGGGAGCTTGTCTCCTGGATGGACCCACATTGCAGCCTCACATCCCGTATGCCTCTGGCCCCATTTCCTGCTGCTCCTGCCCGCTCCCTAGGGCTGGTGATGAACCAGGTTACCAGCACCTGGCTCTGCCCACCCTGCTCAGGTGCAGCAGGACTGTGCCCAAAGGTGAGGGCCCTGCTGTGCCTGGGGTCCCCTGGGTGCTGGCATGTCCCTCTTGCCAGGCAGTGCTGCTCCCCACACCCACAAACATTGCTCACAAAGACCACTTCCACCTTGTGCCACAAGCACTGCACCACCCACCAGTAGGGATCTTGGTGTCATCCACAGGCAGGTAAGAATCTGCTTCAATGGAGATCTCGTGGTCATAGACATCGCGGGAGCCCTGCAGGAGGATGGGAAATGCTGGGATTCCTGTTGCAGGCACTGTTCAAGCAGCCCGAAGCACAGTTGTGAAGTGACTGTCCACAGTGGTGCCCCAGCTGATCTGGCAGTGCCTGGAGCACCTCCTGGCCCTCATTCCACCTTGACCTTGGGCACAGGACAAAGGTACTGGCACAGGCAAAAACCTGCATAGGCCCTAGGAGCTGTAAATCCCACACGGATGAGACCATCCATCTGTACTTGTACCTCACCAAGCACTACCACCCTGCACACTGACTAGCCAAAACATGCTGGGTACTGAGCACACAGCAGCAGGGAAAAGGGGAAGGAAGCAAGCAAGGGGAAATGCAACCCGTCCTCCTGTCTCATCTGCATCGCTGCAGGGGTGCGCTCCTCCTCTTCCACAGCCTCAGGAATGCTGGCAGGGAACCTGCTGGGCTGGAAGGGGAGCAGGCTCAAAGCTGAGCCTTCAGGTCACTATCTAATCTGAGCAGCAATTTCATGCCCAAAGGTCTCCTGTTCCTCTGGAACACACCTGAGTTGCACGCTGCAGGTGTTGATATTACTTCACCTCTGGGAGTACCAGCAGAGGGTACACCAACAACGGCACAGCCATTATCAGGGCAGCAGCCTGGGCACAGCTCCTGCTCAGAGGGGCTGGATTGTCTCTCACCAACACTTTTAAGGGCCTTTGTCTCACATCCAGGTGTGACTGCACTGTATCATCCTATTGCTCTGCCAAACAATACTTTATTTCTCAGATCCTTTTCCTCCAAGCCCAGTTATAAACAGTGTGAGATTAAAACACAGCTGCAATTCACTGTCCATGTGGTTGACAGGACCCTGTATGGGTGTGTGGGAGCCCTCTGCATCCTGCTGCTGCAACCTTGCTACTCTGCAATCTTGGCCAGCTCACATTCCCTTTCCATGATGTTTCTTCTGCCCATTTTGACCTGGGTATTTTGGTGCTGCCACTCCAGGCCCTGATCTCAACTGCACCACCCTCTCAGAAATGCCAATAGAATGCAGCTAAGAAATGCCAGGCCACCACTAGGGCATGTCAGCTCTGCACCTCCTCTGTAATCTTCCCAAGGGACCAGGAGAGACCAAAACTCCCCAGTTACACACAAAAGGAGAGCCAACGTTCTCAACTGGATGTGTCTATTCAAGAAGCACTGAGACAGCATATCCTCAGTTGGGGTCTCTATGATTCAGTCCTGTTCCTGCATGCAGCCCATGATGCACAGAGACAACCCTCACTGCTGTGCCCCCAAAACCATGACGTGTCCCCAGACTAGCATGATGGTGCCAATGATCATCCCATGGGTCCCCAAGCTTTCCTCCCCTGCACGGTGTCTCCATGGGGTCCATCTCCTCACACTTACCTGCCCTGCCAGGTTGAAGTATGAGTGGTTTGTCAGGCTGATGGGGGTTGTCTTGCTGGTCTGGGCCTGGTAGTTGATGGCCAGCTCCCTGCCACTAAGGGTGTAGGTCACCCAGACTTTCAGGTCACCAGGGTAGCCTTCCTCACCATCGGGGCTGAGCCGGAAGAAGCGGACACCATTTGGGAGCACCTGGGGGCTCCAGAGAACCTGCAAGGAGCATGGCATTACTGGGACAGGAATAGGAACATGGTGCCCTTCCCTCCTGCCCCAGGCTGGGCTAATAACAGGGACAGAAGGCACTGAAGAGATGCTGCACTGAAACAAAGGCTTTTTCAATCCCCTTTCCAAAGAAAACAGAAGCACCAGCCTGCTCTTGGTCAGCCAGGACCACCAGCAGGGAACAAGCTTTCCAGTGAGCAGCAAAACAAACGAGGCAATTTGACAGTCCGATGGGGAGGCTGTTGCAGCCTGTGTTACTCCATGCCTGAGAGTCCACACATTTGATTTTTGCCCTGCAGCTGGCCTCATACCCCTTTCCATGGATCTTCTCACGTGCAACACCACTTCAACAAGCTGCTACCCTTCCCTCTCCTCACCAGGTGCTGGCTTCTTGGACAGTGTAAGAACACACCGGGAGCTCCTGCCCAGGGGCTGGGGTTGGGTTAAATGGTACCAGATATGTTGTCAGACACATGCAGAGAGCTGGGACCTCTCCAGTTGTTGTCCTTGCCAGAGACCAGCACCAGTGCCCTGCTTGAAGCCAAACATGCTGGCAAGGGAAGCAAGCCAGCACTCTGTACACAGCTGCCCAGACAGCCTGTTTGGCCCTGGCCATGGGCCTCATTGCTGAGAGGATGGATGTGCAACAAGAGGCTCTCTGGAGTTTTACATTTCCCTAAGGAATAGTTATGGTCTAATCAAAGTGGACAGATTTAGGAACAGGGGCTGGATAACGCTGTTGAGTTGATCTCTCTCATATCCTACACAGAGATCACCAACATGGGGCATGGTCAAAAGCCTGCATTTTCACCAAACACAGAACCTGAGGGTGCCAAATATACCTGGCTGCAGAGTAGGCCCTCCTCCACAGTGTGCAGTTTGACTGCAGCTCCCACGGCTGTAAGGATGCTGCGGGTTTTTAAATACGAGTTTCTATTTAAATTCTTTGAAGAAAAAGCTATTAAAGTCCAGGAAGCATGCAAGTATCACTATAGTTTTCTAAGACAAGAGAGTTATTTTTTAAAGTCCCCCAGCAGTGTGGTCACATACTGCTGCCCTGTAAACGCACCTGCAAGCTGCTCTCATCAGACCACATGCTGACCGCAAGCACTGATGTCTACAAGATCAGGAAAAACTCAGAAGATGACCAAGATAATCACAGCCAAATGCCAGTGTGTGTTTTTTGTGTTAGGGCCGACCAGTTAGGGCTCACTGTCTCTGAACAGCGATTGTTTCTTGGCTGGAGGGGGTCTTGAGCAGGTGTTCAAGTGTGCCCTGTGGGCCAGAGGACACAAAGCTCCAGCTGGGAGATGTCACTGCCTTGTCCCCAGCAAGCTGGTGAGCCTCCAGCAAGGTGAAGCAAGCAGAAGGTGAAGAAGCAGAAAAAGAGACCACATCCCCTGCCTGCGGAAGACAGCCTGGAAGCCCTGGCTGCAAAGAACTGCATGTTTTCAGCTCCAGATCACAGGGGTCAGGGTGTATAAAGAAACTTTAAACCAACCTAATTGTCCTCTTTGGGGGTACAACAGCCAAGCCATCCCCAGCACTCCCTTTTTTCTAAGGCTGCTGAGGAGCATTTCATCCCAACCTGATGCCAGTTCACACTGTCATTTTTTTCCAGGCACCGTTGCTTTTGTCCCATCAGCCTGGACTCCTTTCACAAAAAAAAACCCATTAACCCCATGAAAGCAGCTGCACCAGCACACTCGTGTTCTTTGGGGGAAATGGTGGATCAGCTACTTTCTGGTTACAAATGCATTTGATCCAACAAAGCCTAAGGCTTCAGGAAAGCAGAGACTTCTGAGCTTGCTCTGCAGATAAGCAGGGTTATCAGCAAGGCTTTCAAGAGAAGAGATCCTCCGCTGCTCTTACCACCTGTACCACAAATATCTGACTTGAGCAGCAGCTCTTGGGAGGAGATAGAAAAGGTTGAGTGCCCTGGGGCCAGGGAAAGGTTGTTTCATCCCAGGAGGTCATAGGGGAGGGCTGGGAAGGAGAGACAGTGATCCTGGATCCTGGGGCATTTTGCAAGCCAATCCCCCACTGCTGTGAGTCAGAGTGAGAACCTGGGGGATGCTGTCACAGGATGAAAGCAGCACCAGCAGGGGCAATGCAATGACTGAACCTGCAGCACCACCCTGCTCTCCCCTTACTTGGGAGAGCTGTCACAAGCAAGCAACACCGATAAGATTCTGCAAACTCACATCCTTCTGACTCTGGGAGGAGCTATGGGCAGGTAACAGCCTTGAAACCACAGGTGGAAAGGAGTCTGCATGGACAGACCATTGTTCCCCAGGAAACTTTCTTTGGGCACTGGCACAACTCCATGGTGCACTCCAGGTTGGTGCAGCCGGTGTCTCAGGAGCCTCCATTGCTCCTGAGGCTGGGTCCTTGTTGCTGTGTCCCAACCCAGGCTCTGCAGAAGCAGCACCTTGCCCAGAACAACCCTGTCAGAACTGGGCTCATGAGGCTCAGGGCTGCAGTCCTGAGGAAGCACAGCAACCCTCTGCTCGGCATCCAAGGATGACATAAGTGAGCCCTGCGAACTCAGGCAAAGACAATCCAACCCAGCAGCTTGCAGAATCTGTCTCACTTCCCCCCGTTCCTGCACTCACAGAACCTTCTGAGCTGATTCAACTCAGTAACCACCAGAAAATGCCACAGGGTTCAGGGGTGTGGACACCACACCCTCCTATCACAACCCCATAGGCAGTATGCTGGCAGGACACTGGGATTTTCACCTTGTCAAATCCCTTGGCTCCTCCGTGCAGGCTGTTGGGCCCGTTGTTGAGGAACAGCTGATACTCCTTCCCATCCAGGGTGAACCTCCCGTTTGCAATCCTGTTGGCAACACGGCCTACGACAGCACCGAAGAACGGGTGCTTCCTCATGTAACCTGGCCGGAGAAACAGCACATGGTTAAACAGAACCATTAGAACAGAATGGGTGGTCTCCAGGAGTGCTTATGGACTCAGAGGTGTCTCTCTCTGCTTCCCTCCAGGACTAAATAGGTTACTGCAGTCCCAGGGTTTCACAGAACACACAGCTCATTAGTCGTGCGCATCTTTGATTAAAACAGCCTGATGAGATCTTGTATTCTTTGCAGATTGGCAGAAAAGGCCTCTGTCACTGCCAATCAAGGAGTGACTCAGAGCTGCCCCAACAGAGTGGCACACTGCCACCAGCATCCCTGTTCCACACCCACCACAGAACCCAAGAGAAGCAGCAGGAACTATATCTCTTCAGCCCATGATCTGGGGGATAGGGGGGCCTTACAGGTAGGTTACACAGTGTGGCAATAAACCAGTAAGTGCTGGTTAAAATGCCTGATTGTAGGGGTTTTTATTTTATTTTTTCCAAAGAAACATATTAAGACCCACCTTCTAAAGTGTCAAATCCTAGGACAACGTCTGAAAACTGCCCATCCCTGTCTTTTGTCTCCAGAGTGGTGATGATGCACCCAAAAGACAGGATCTCCACTCTCAGGCTGTCCGACTGTAAGACGAACTTCTCCACCTCTCCTCCTCCCTCCTCCGGGGGCATCCGCCCGAACGCCTCTCTCCGCACCGTAGTCATGGCTCCCTGAAACCCGGCCACCGGCACCTCCGGAGGGAGCCGCAGTCCTGCCCGGGAAGGACGCTCAGGAAGAAGGAGCAATGGCGGCGGGAGCGGAGCACTCCCAGCTCCAAAGGGCAGCCAGAACAACCTTCGGCCGCCTCCCGCGCGGGGCGGAGCCGCGCCGTGCCCGGCGGAGCGGAGCGCTGGGCATCCCGGCGCTGTCACCGAGGGGCAGCAGCCTCCGGGAGGTGGCCGAGGGCAGTGGAAAGGATGCCGGGGGCAGCGGGAAGGATGCCGAGGGGAGGGAGCAAGGCTGTGGGCGCTGCCGGATCGGGCAGCGCAGCCTCCAGCTAGCAAGTTCGGGGGCCGAAGCATCGCCGCCAGCAGCTCCTCTCCCCCACTTCCATCCCACCGACACGACTATCGCGGCCCGCGCAAAGCGTGGCATGACAAAATGCCGTTTTCTCCCCTTGTACCCTCCCTTAGCCCCTCCACAGAAGGCACAGGGTAGCGCCTGCTGATGGTGCTGTAAATCAGGCTCAGGGCATTTGTTGGCCAGGGTGTTGTTGTATCAAAGCTGTGGCTCTGACCCAGACCCCATTAAAAATCATCATCTTTTGAAATATCGACTTCTGCCTGTCTTTGCAGGGATTTTCAGTCTGTGGGGAAAACCCTGGCAACATTCAAGTAATGTGTGTGCACAGTTTTGACCACTCTTGGCAAGGCTCAAGTGCAAGGCAAGGGCACCTCACTACAATTTGATATGGTTGTATCTCTATGAGGGCCCATTTTCAAAATTTGTTCAAAGAACCAATAACTCCCACCAAAAAAACTCAATCAGTCTACCAGTGGTTCTAAATATTAATTTCCAACACAGTCATCATCTTTTGACAAGACCAACTACAATTTCCAAGCCAACACAGAAACAAAATCTCCCACCTGGGGCTGAGCAGAGATGGTTTGGAAATCTGCACTTCTTTGTTAGTGATGGCTGTTCCTGCATTTCCTTCTGCACCTTCACAACCCATGCTCTCTATCCAAAAATCAACATTTGAAGCAAACATGCCTTTTTTTCTGCTCATCAGTATCACCTCCCATATGAGACAGGATTAGGGGGCAGCCCAAAAATTAGGAGCAGGAACACTCCTGATGGATGGATGAGAGGTCAGTCTCATTTATAACTGATGCATGGAGTGTTTTCACATGCAGAGCATTCCCAGAAGCTTGCTCCTTAGCACCTCAACTCCCTCAACACCTCTCTCTTAATGTGTTTCTCCAGACACAAGGAAGCATTTCTGCTCTGCAAACACAAGATTTCATTAAGCTGTGGGGTTTTTAACACAAAAGCAGCTACCATTTTGATTTACTTCTCTGATTCACACCAGAGAAGGTCCAGATCCAACTCTTTGATGTAACAGTCATGAACACTGATTTTCTAACCTCCCTTCACAGATGCAAGACCACTCGAGCCCCAGTGGCCATCTAAGGCTGTGTGGTTGCAAAAGCAATACCAGAGAAAAATCTGTTCTTGAACCAGCCACATGATTTTCAAGATGGCAGATAAACTAGAAAAGAAAGCAGCTTGCACAAGCCTGAATCCTGAAGGAAGCAGTAAGGAGCAACGGCAGCTTCAGGATCTGAGCAAGGTATTCCAAGAGTTCTGCTTCATGACCTTGAGGATTTCTTATGGCTCACCTTGGCATGCATCCTACCCCTCTGCCTCTGGTGAATGAGGGAGGTGGACAAGGGGGAAGGGCAGGATACAAGCAAGCTGTGCTCAATATCTCACCACACTGGATTTTCTTTTTAGTCATTCCTATTTTTAAGGAAGTGGGGTTCTGGGGCTTTGTTCACTGTGGTGCTGAGTTTTGCTTACACTGATGGTCAAATGCAAGCTCCTTTCATTTTCTCCTCTTTCTCTCCAGAAGAAAACTGCAGTACTGGGCCTGAACACACCTGGCATTGGCAGCAGGGCACCCCCACAGCCAGGGAGTGCTCAGAAGAGCTCGCTATTAATCTCTGAGACTTTGGTTTCACTTCCCTGCCTCACAGCTCTGCACGAGCAGCTGGGCAGTGCACCAGCTCTCTACTCCTTTTCTACCCTCTCTCACTGAAAATGCAGCAGCCTTTTCCAAGCCAAAATGCAAAATGTTTGTGAGGAACAAGGATTTATCTCCTCTATCGCAGCAGGTGTAGAAAAAGTGTGACATGAAGGCAGGTTATGTGCCTGGTCCCACTGGTCCAGGCTCCTCTACACCAGGCAAGATATTTCTGTTTAGTAGCAAAGGCAAACTGGGAAGTCAGCTTGTGAGTGGTCCTGCCTTTCCCCCACCACAGAGCTAGTAAAAAGGCACACTGTGAAAAAGAACTGTGTTTTTTTGTTGTTTGTTTGGGTTTGGGGTTTTTTTTGAGAGGGAGCCATTCAACATGCAGTCACCTCCTATGACAAAATAGAGTTGTTATGAGAAAAAATACAGAGGAGAATTTATTTCCCTGGGATCAGAAGTTTGGAAATTCCAGATGCCTGTAGGACAGCTACCATTTTGCAAGACAGAAGTGAAGCATTGGATTTTATACGTGCTTGTGCTATTTTTGTAGGAATACTTTATTTTTTCAATATTTTTCAAAATAGTTTGCTTTTTTTTTCTGATGTTTTTCTTCAATTGAAAATTAAGTAACTTTGCTTAAAAGGCTACAGTCAACCAAAACTCTGTCTCTTTGAGAAGATCTATTTTTATTTGGTCATAAGGCGCTTCTGCAATAAATTACATCACTACATTTCCTTCCTTAATTTTGTCTTTATGTTAAATCCAGCTGTGATTTTCAGTTTATTCTGGACACAGAGCAAGACTTGAGGGCTCAACTGATTAAGAAAATAATTTTAAAGGGCAGTTCAGGTTTTTGAAGGGATGTGTTGTGCTCACTTACAGGATCCAACTCTGTTCTGAGTTACCTGGATCCATAACCTCCATTTTCATCAGAGCTGCCTTCTGCAGTGGAGCAGGACAGTGGTGTTAATGTTACTCACCATCCTTGAGACAGGTGACATGTCTGTGTGTGTCCTGTGCGTAAACTTGGGACAACACCCCTGGGCCAGGTTGCTTGGACCAGATCTCTTGTTTTGGGGAACCCAGGGTGTTTGTCTCGGCACCATGAAGTGGTGCAGCTTTGCAGGCAGAGGCCAGGAGCTATTAAGCTGTTATCACACCAGTGGCATTTTGATTTGAATGTGACAGAGGCACTCCAAACACTGTAATACTTAAGCAATGACCAATGATTACAGTTTGCTGTTGCTCAAGAAGCTTCCCTATTCAGTAATAGCAGCAGTGGTGTGCCCAGCACTGCGGCTGGAGATGTGGTCTGTGGGGGCTGGTTGCTACATAGACACAGAAAAGAACGCAGACATTGCTTCTTACACCCTCCAGCACTACAAGGCTGTAATTAAATCCCTTTTTCCAACACACTGTATAAGCCCGAGGGGATGAGCTGGCGCGTGAACCCTGCAGGGAGTTGGAATCAGCACACAGAACAAAAGCAGAGACGTTCCCCCACCATTTTATTGTCTGTTTATTGAATGTATCTTCAGCTCTGCTGGGAACTTCCTGGCACATAGGCTTAAAATGGAGCCTCCGCTTTTTTTCTTCATCTCTTCAGGGGCAAATATACTGAGCCATTGATTAGGTTATTTTGGGACCGTGGCACAGCACAATTGCTTGCTGTTATTCTGGCAGTCATTTCTCAGAAGCCTGTTACACACATTTTATAGAGCCCTTGAAAACACAGAGCTACCCGAGAACATTTTACACAGCACGTTTCTGATGTGCCTTTGTGTGCAAGTTGTTTGTGTCTCGGCAGCAGCCAAAGAGCCATTCGGATGTGTTGGTTGCTATAGTAATTACTTTTCTTGGGAACTAAAATAATAGCTTACAGCTCCTGCAGCTCGTAGGCTGCCTTGAACCAGAGACACTTCCATTTTGTTTTGTAGGGGGTTGGGGACTCTCAAGTATGCTGAGAGACAGACTTTCTTTCCTATGCTCATGCAGCTAATTTTGAATTTAACCTTTGCAGAGGATGTGCCACAGGTCTGAAGGCTCAAAAATAAAAGTAGCTTACGAAACAATAGGACAGCTTTGCAGCTGCGGTTTCTGATGGGGCAAAGATTTGGATTTGCTTTCCATTTGCTGTTACCAAAAGCTGGTAGGAGAGGGACTGAGGCTCATGCTGAGACTGATTTTCAGTGCTAAGGACGCTACAAAACAATGTATGGGGGGCTCAGAGGAGTTTCAAAAATGCCTAAGCAAGTCAAGCAGGAATGTGACAAGGAGGGCAGCTCTGCATCGTTCAATATTTTTCTCCCTGGTGTGATAACTACTGTATGGACCTGCATCTCTGGAGAGGGCAAGGGGGTCTCACAGTGGACAAAACAGCCTTTCAGAGCAACCCAACAGCTGGCAGATGCCACCTCCCCCCTTCCATCTGCAGGCACAGAACATTTCTGGGTGACATTTTAAACTGCAGCTCTGGACTTCTGCTTGAAAGTACACTATGCAGAAGCATTTCCCAGCAGTAGGACAAGCCCTGTGTGCATGGCTCTGGGAAGGTCTTTAAGTTGCTTTGGGCTCCTGGACTGACAAACCAGGGATTTCTGTGCAGCTTGCAGCCAGGTGGACTGGCACAGCATGGCACTTCTGGATCTGCCAAGGAAGCAGAAGAGAGGCTGGGGCAAGTGGCACAAGAAGTAATAAGCCCGATTACCCTCCTGCATCATGGAGCAGCTGCAGGTTGACTGCAGCTCCGACTCTTGACTCACATGGGTTGACCTACATAAGGGTCCCAGCACCAGCAACAAGTGCCAGTTTGGTTTTGCAGTCAGAGGCCAGCAAAAGGGGGGGAGGATATGAAAAAGGGGTCAGAGAACGGGGCAGGAGGAGCTAGGATGAAAGCAGAGAGAAAACAAATAGGGAAAGCATTTTACCTCCCAGTGCTGTCCTAGAAAATTTGCTCTCAGACGCACACATGGCTGCATTGGCAACTGGCAGGGAGATGCCAAAGGGAGATTAGAGCATCATCTGCTAAAGGCTGCGAAGGTAGAACAGTTCCTGTTTGAGCAACAGCTACACAGAGATGCAGGGAGGGGGGTGTTTGGGGAAACCACAGGGCAAAACTGGGCCTTCATGTGTGAGGGGGATGTTCTTGGCTTGCAGGCAGCAGGTGATAAGAACTTACTTCCCACGTGTAGATGTGCAGATCTATCCCCCCACCCCCACCCCAATTTAGGCATAGCATACACACAGGGTTTTTGCTTGCACAGTTCTGCAGCTGAAGTACAGTGCTGTACCAACAGAGCTCAAGCAGCAGGGAGTTACATGAGCATCCTCACTCTCCCCAGGCAATGCTGGATAAAAAATCCTTTGCCATGCCCACCTGTTTCTTCTGTTTGAGGCTTGAATTTAACAATACTGGTGCAACTAAAGCTGGGTTTTCTATGGCCTTTTTATAAACCTCTCCGGCTGTTTTCTGCTTTTGTATCAGAAATTTTAGCTTCATTTTTAGTCCTGGTGGATTGTGGCATACCAAGAACTTAAAATTGTCCCTGAAGCACACCAGTAGAAACAATATTTAAGATGCAAAATCCTAAATGCAAAGGGGGGAAAAAAGACTACTTATCTGGCAGGATGCTTTAGGAAACAAAAAAGTAACTCAAAGGCATGGGAAGATAAAATCTCACAATCAGTCCAGTGTATTACTTGATTCTGTAGATTATTGTCTGTCTTTGAAACATACCACCTGTATTCACAGTAGCCAACACCTGCACTTTTATCAGGGTAACAAAATAAATTTCTTTACCCACAATGGGTCAGGTGTGGGAGAATCTTGGCTTTCCTTGAACAGGAAATCTGCAGCTGTTGTGGGGACTTCAAATCATAATTGAAAACACGATCCAACTATGAGATACAGACTCAAGTTACCACAAGGTGAACAAAATAATTCAGACTGATTTAACCACAAAAAATATGACTTCTGATTTTTAAGCCATGGCTTAGGGGAGGAACAGGACGGGGCTAATTCATGACTTTTGATATCTACTGGTCTAGGGAATGATTAATGAGAATATTTCTGGGCCACTAGATTTTTCTTTGAGTTAATTTGGGAGTCAATTTTGTTATTAATTATTTGATATTTGACATTTGCAATGAGCTGCTAATGACTTAGAACATGTACTTTAGGAAGCCTTGTTATATTAAGAGCAAAAGCTTCAGCTAAGTAAAAAATTTGGGGAGGCTGAAAAAGCTTTTCTCTGCTGGGGAAACAGTTTATGCTAGACAGGTATTCTTGCTGGCATAATAATGATTTCTCCTCAGCAGCAGCTCTTCTCCAGCAAAGACGTCACAAGATGAAAAAAAACCCTCAAAAGTTTGCTCTCCCATATATCATTAAAATTACTTATCTTACGTCACCATATGGCAGGTAGCCTGTCTAAATGTGTGGCAACAGCTGGACAATGCATGAATGCTCCTGGAGTGTGAAAAGCTGAAGTGTCACCCAAGTCAGTGCATCAATGGCACCTTAGGGACATGCTTCATCAAGTGCAACTTCCTAGCCAAGTCACTGGAGCTCTGAAGGGGCAGCAAAGATGCTCCACAGACCTTCCTCAGGCGGGGAGGTTGTGCCAGCTGAATGAGTAGTCCTGCAGTAGCTCAGGTGGTGAATTGTATTGCAATTGCACAAGAGAAAGCTGAGAGCACAGAGATACCAACCATGAATTCACTGAGCCTGATCCTCCACCCCCACCACAGCGCTGTCAGCTGTGGCTGCCACCAGCAGCCACGTCATTGTCACAGGTTTAGATGCTGTCAGTTAGGGCAAAGCATAAGCAGGAATAATTTAATTTAATTTAATTTAATTGTATTGTATTGTATTGCATTTTATTTTATTTTATTTTATTTTTCCTCCTTGTGAAGCAATACTTTGCGAACTCACTCCCTTTGTTAACAGTAAAAATCCTTGTGCTTAGTGTCAGGCTTGGGGAGTCCAGGAAGGTGGCAAAAGTAATGCCATAGGGAAATCACAGGGGATTTACATCAGGGCTATTGCAGCTAACTTGGTGGAATGGTACAAAATGTTTTGTTTGGCTTTAGCCAGCAGAACCTTCTTTGGAATAGGCAAAAATAAGCAGAGACAACATTTTAATGCTAATCAATATAACCAATCCTCGTGTACCACATCCAGCACAAGGACATCAGTAAGGAGAACTGCTTTGGTCTTAAAAAGTATTCATGCTGTGTAATGTGCATTAAACCACTCTGGGAACCTAAGCAAAGACAAGTTTGTGCTCTGGGGTGGTGCATCTCCAGCCAGCACAGAAATGGGGGAATCTCTGTACTGCACCCAGACTCACCCTGTAGACATCATTGCTTACAGGTCAGATCAAAATCCATCACCAGTTTGCATTCCTGCCACAGCAAGCAAAGTAGTCCAGTGCTGCTGCTCCATCCTGAATGGAAAGAGACAAAGGAAATCAAGATTAGAAATAGGAAAAACTCATAGGAAAGCACCTGACTCTCAGAAATTCTCTTGCTTTGACACTGAGCTTTATGCTTCAGTTAAATTTTCACCATCAAAGAGCAAAATGCAAACCACCAGACATCAATTAAATTACTATTTTAGTCAATCACATCCTTTCTGGTAGCTCTGGTAGCTCGTCTTCACAGGTGCTTACCAAATGGTGATTCTGAGAAGCAACCCCTGCTTCGCAAATTGAGCACTGATAATTTTTAGGAACTGTTGCCTAATTTAAGTACAGAATTTTGACCCCTTCCTCCTTTGGGGATGCAACACTCAGGAACAAAAAAATGCTTCAAAATCTCTTTAAAATGGAGCAGCTATTTTACAACAGGGAGGGCAGTCTAGGTATCTGGATACAACAGTCCCCACAGATGGCAGTTCAGGGTGTTAGCAAAGGTCAGAGCTGGACAAGGGCATGGTTTGTGTCCATGGGATAGGAAAGCTTTTGGATTCCTGAGCAAGACAAGCTGCCCCAGGATTATTTTGTGTGAGCAGTCCTGAGAGCATTACACTCACAGGTAGCCAGGGCCTCTCACCCTTCCATGCCACGTGGGTCAGTCCTCTTTTCTCTCGGCACAGCCCAGTGTCCTGCTCACTCCTCATGGTTCTGTGTCCACATTTCCTGAGCCAGGCAAGACAAGGAAGCTGTCTGGGTTTCTTTCAGAGCACTTGACCTTGCACAGGGCACAGGCAATGTGTGCAGCACATTCATGTCACTGGAGGCATCCATCTCTTCCGAATATGCCGACAATTCAGCAACCTGCCAGCAAAAGAAGACATTTCGGAACTGCAGTAATTTTATTCTACAGCTCCAAAAAAGCAAAGCCATCCCTGGATGGGGATGTGAAAGTGCTGTTAGTGTCTTGAGCAACAGCTGGTGTCTAGTGTTTATGCAGAGAAAAGTGGTATGAACCAGAGAGAGGAAGTACTGACTAGACTGTCTGGTTACACTGTCCATCCAAGCAGGAATGCTGGTAACTAAAGAAACCATAAAGGTAGAAAAAACCAGCCACCACCCACTGAGGGGCCCCATACCTGGGTAAAAGCTGTGACACTGGGACTTTTATCTTTGCTGTGACTGCAGCAGTGCAAACAAGCGTAGTGGCTCTTGTCTGCTGCAGTATCTCTGCTGCATTCAAGTCTGAAAAATCCCACAGGATAACCCATCAGGTTGCCTTTTTATCCTTTTAACAGAGGGTAATCACACATCCTGTATATAACAAAGAAAAAGAACAAAGCATGCAAAGCCAAAAATATACATAATGGAAAATGCCAAGATGAAAGTTGCAAATGCAGACTGATTTTGACCCCTCGTGCCTCACTTGTTATGATAAGGACTTTTATTTTACAGCCATTGATTCATTTTCTCATGGGGCCTCGGCCTCACTTGGTGTACTGAGCAGGCTATGTACAGGTAGCAAAGAGGTGCTCAGGCTTTGCTTTCCTCCCACTCAGCCAGGGAGCCCGGGCCGTGCCCAGAGCAGCTCCTCAGCTCTTCTGCTGGTAAAGCTGTCTTGTTTTCTTCAGAGTATTTTTCACTGCCTCAGGGAAGTGCAGTGCTGCCGTGTGAGGTGAGCAGCTGCTGTACTCTGCTGCAGGGGCAGAAGAGTGATATGTAGACAGCTTTTGGCCAGATATGTTCTGGCTGTACACTTTTTAGGGACCATTTGGAATGCTTACAACCTGATTTCACAGAGAACGCCAGTTTTATTTGGCACTCAGTTCTGTTTTTGGGATTTTATGGATCGTGTACTTGGACTGACTGCAGTTGGTTTCCCCTGGCATGGGAGCATTTAAAAATCATGTTTTTCAGTTGCAATCAAAGGAACAATTTTTTTTTTTTTCAGAAGTACTCACTAGACAAGTTTACTAAGAGAATTAAACTTAGAGTCATTTGGAGTCTGATGCAGAGTAGTAAGTGGCAAGGAGCAGTAAATGCTGTCCAGTCTAAAGGAGAGAATGGATAAATTGAAAAGAAAATAATAATTAAAAAAAAAAAACCTGAGAAAAATTTTCTCGTTCGGTTTGTCCAGGTATGCTGGTGTTTTCACCATCCCTTTGCAACCGAGGTAGTGTTATCTTCCAATGAGAGGCTGATCAGAGCACTACTTTCTTAAACTGCTGAGACTAAATTTCAAAGAAGGAACAAAACCCCTGCAAGTATAATGCTTTAGTATGGTAAGACACATTCCTTGCCACAATGAACTAATAATGTAATTTAAATTACAGTAAAGGATATAAGAAAGAAAAGGCACAAAAGGAAGAGGAGACAAAACTGTCCTAGTAACAACATGTTCTTCCAAACTATGAGCATAATCATGTGATTTAAATTTCTACCAGATTTGGGGAATTTTTTTCATGTCATTGTTCTCCTCTTTATGCAATTATGTGGTTGTACTTGACTGCGTGGTGAAAGGCAAATAAGTCTAATTGCTATTCTTATTGGAGGGTAGTGGACTGAAACCATTACTTCTGTTTATCAGCTCCAGGTAATAAAACTTGTAAGAAAAGAACTATTTCAGGCAGTTTTAGCATATTTCTTCTTTCTCTCTTTTTATACAAAAGAAGCAGGTCTGACAAGCAACATGACAGTGAAATCCTTCTGCTGAGTCAGACACTCAGTTTCAGACTTACATAATTGGGGTGTATTTCCATATTCCTTCCCTCCTTTCCTATGCACGAGGCACAGACAGAGGGAATGTCTGCTCCAAGGCTGCTCACAGTAGCTGCATGTGGAAGCCTTAATGTTGCAACGTAAATATTTAAAATACCTTAACATCTCCACAGCAGGATAATGAAATACTGCACTAAGTCAGCAAAGCAGGGTTTGCTGCCCAGTAGCCCATATGCTGCACAGAAGCAGGCTGAAACTCTTCTGTTTCATGGAACACTGAATAAATAAGAATTTGGTCACACAGTATGTCATTTCCTCATTTTCAGAAAAGTAGTTCTAAAAACATGCAGGAAGGAAAATTTAATCATTAAAGAATATCTGATTATTGCAGCTTTCCAATGCCATTTTCTGACTCTGGTACATTCTGTGATTTCTCAGGCTGTTATTTTTTGCAATGCTATGGTGGAAATGTCTGCTAAAATCCCAGAGCCCTATCACAAAAAACTAATTTACTAGAAACATCATCTGGCGCGTAAGCCACATTTATGTCCATAGCAGAAATTTCAGTGGTGTATTTGGAAAGAAGTGCCAAGAAAAGAAAGCTTCATGTTCACAGACGGCATGTTCCTCATTGACTGTTTCAACCACAAGAGATGCATGCACAGCTTCAGCCCTATGGGCTGTGTGCTCTCAGAGTTGCAAGGGTTTTCTTGTTAAAAATAAAAATAGGTACAAGTATAAGAAATACTGAAAGGAAAAAAGAAACAAAGAGCAAAGAGAAAACAAGAAGGTGAGAAACACAGCAAGTTAAGTTAAATCAGATGTATGTGCTTGCAGACAAGATGATGAGATGAGCTATCTGAGAGATGCAAAATCAGATCATACCAGGCAGAATGGGAAACTGAACCTCCTCCAACTTCTTGGAGGGGTGCCTTTACTACTGTGTTTCGGGATAACAGAAAATGAGTAAACAGCACACCATTTGCTTTCCTTTCCTACAAAGCTTACAAGTACCATTTCAGATTGAACAACATGTTTTATCTGATACAAGTGTGGGGAGGTTGAGTTTTTCCCATACACAGAGCAAAGGAAGAAAAAAATAATATTTATTTTGGCTGTCTTCTGAATTATTTCCCTCCCTCTTATTTGGCTGCTCAACTGAAAAAGCAATCCTACACCCATTCTCAATTGATCTGCTTCCAGCAGAGTTTCACTCCACATCCCTCTGGGTTTGGCAGCCACAAAAACCAATTCAGCTAGAAAGTTCTGTAGGCCACTTATAACATTGGAAGTCTTCTTACTGTGCTTCCACCCATGAGGAAGCCTTCTCCTGGACTAACTGGCAAGACATAGACTGATTAGGTGGTTTGCAAGATGGGGAGAAAATTGGCCAAGAGGCTGCACTCAGAGGGTCATGATCAATGTTTTTGACTCAGGTTAGCAGCCTGTCACAAGTGGGGTCTCCCTGAGATTGCCACTGGGCTCCATCCTGTCCATCTTCACAAGGATTTGGGTGATGGATTTGAAAGCACCTTCACCCAGGTTGCTGATACCACTAAACTGGGTGGTGAGGACAACCTGCCCTGTGAGGAAAGACCGAAGGAGTTACTTCTTATCTCCCTGGAGGAGAGAAGGCTTGGAGGCAGGGGGCTAATCTCAGTATACCAGAGTGCTACAAAGAGGATGGAGGCCCTCCTCATAAAGGACTGCATGGAGAAGACAAGGCACAACAGGAGTTTTCTTATGGTGACAACAACCAATGACTGAAACACAGGGATGTGGTGATAGAATCCCTGACACGGGAGGTTTTCAAGCTGCCACTGAACAGGGTGCTCGATAATCTCGTCTAGGCTCTCTCTCACAGAAGTTGGTCCAATGATCTTTCCAGCTCCCTCCCAGCCCGGGCTGTTCGATGGTTCTGATTCTATGCAGACAGGCACGGGCTCCTGTAGCCATCTGCAGCAACATCGCCCTGAAGAAGGCACCTGAGCAGCCCCACATTTGCCAGCAAGCAGACCTGCATGCAATACAGTGCCAGCTGTCCAGGCAGGTCTCGAGCTCATCGGGCTCGCAGGGACCACACTAAGGGCGCTGCTGTTTCTCACCCGGTGGACACCGGACCCATCGGCCCACGTGAACCAGCACCATCTTCTTGCCAGGGACCGAGGGCCAGGTGTGGGTGGTGAGGAGCGGTCTCACGGCTCACCGAGGCCTCTGTGACCTTGGTAACTCACGGCCGGCGTGGCCCTCGCAGCTGGGACACACCGGCCACGCCGCTCCTGGCGGCCCGCAGCGCCGGCGTCCGCGTGCCCCGCCGCCCCAACAGCCGGTGGCTCCGGGAAGGAGACAAAGGCGGCGGGGACAGCCGGGGGCGGTGGTCGGCAAGGAAAAGGCTCCGCGGCCGGGGGCGCAGGGCGGGCGCTGAGGGACCCTCAGTGAGTCTCCCACTGCTCCCGCCGCCTCCCCCCGACCGAGCCCTCAGGCACCGAGGCGGGGGGGCGGGGCCGAGGCGGCCCCACAGCGCGGTGACGGGCGCGCTCCCGTCCAATCGAACTGCGCTGTTGCCTGATGGACACGCCCTCTAACCAATCGCCGCGGCGCACCCTGTCCCTTTTCGGCTCGGAGCCAATGGCGACGCCGGCGGCGGGCGGGGAGGCGGGGCCGG
>VZTH01002836.1:138914-163177 GCA_013397815.1 Aleadryas rufinucha
CGGGCCGGGTCCTTGCTCAGCTCCGCGCTCCCCGCCGCAGGCGTGCGCTTGTTCCTCACCGCCCTCGGGCATGGAGTGAGCTTGCAAGCCTGAGGGATGGATGGGTGTGAGGAATGTGGATTTGGGAGCTCACGGATTGCCGCTGTTCCGCGGTCAGCTGGTTGCCTTTCGGGGTATCGCCATTGCAAGTTTTACGCCGGCCCTGTTGCTGAGCGTAACTATAGAAACACCGAGCGGGGGGGGGGGGGGGGGGGNTGGCGGCGGCGGGGGCTGAAACCGCGGCCGAGGGTTTCTTTCATCCTCCGTTCTACCTTTGTGTCTGGCACCATACGGCGATAAGGCTGATCTTAAGCCGTTGCCTCCTTTTAAAATGAATTTCTCATTCTGCATTCTCCATCCCTCACGAGCACTGCTATGAGCACGATGGTTCACCTTTTTTTTTTTGCTACATACCTTTTTCTCATGAATTTGCATCTAAGTATCAAGGTAGTCCTTGACCCATAAATTTGAGCTAACGAGACTGTTTTGTCTACTATTTGATTCCTTATCTAGCTAATTGTCCATCAGAGTATAACCATTTTTCTCCTTGATGGCTCTTTCTGTTTCTTACTTGAACAAGCCAAATCAAGAAAACATTGATTTGATGTCAAAGCTTGAAATTTGGAATACCCGTTTTGTGATTTGTTAAAATGAACTTACTTATCACTGGGATAAGTCAATGAGGGAGCATTTGCTGTAACCATTTCTCCATCAGTTAAATCTATTGATAGAGAAGGTGCCTGCTAAATTTATTGTCGTGGTTTAACCCTCTCCTGCAATCAAGCACTGCACAGCCACCTGCTGACTCCTGCCTGGGCTGATGGGGGAGGGAATCAAAAGAGTACAAGTGAGGAAAATCCTGCTCTCCCTTGTTCTTCTCCCACTTTATATGCTGAGCATGAATTCATAGGGTCTGGGATATCCCTAAGGTCAGCTGGGGTCACTGTCTCGGCTGGGCTCACATGTGGGACTGCAGGAGAAGCAGAGAAAGCCTTGATTCTTGCTCAGCCCTACTGAAAACCTCTGTCTTATCAACACTGTTTTGAGCATGTATCCAAAATATAGCCCATACTACCATGGAGAAAATTAACATTACCCCAGCCCAAACCAGCAAGTCATTACATAAGTTCCCTGATAAACTGTAACAAAATGCATTTCCGGAGAGATTTTAGCTCTCAAGTTTCTTGTGACAGAGCAGCGTCTCTGTTGCAGTCAAAACTTAGTAATGTGCTCTGTCTTAAAAGCCAGTGCTGAAAGAAATCCTTATACTTGCTTAAGTTATCTTGAAAGTTTGTCATGTGGGAGAGCTGGACACCATGCAGTGAGTGTTTCAAGTAGGAGAGGAGATTCTGCTTTTGCCTTTCCTCTTTTCTGCAGTATTTTTATGAAATCAACTAGTTCTTGTATTTCTCTTTTTCCTTCTTCCTGGGTTCTGGCTCAGAGTGTCTTCATGATGTATCAGTGTCTCAGTTTATCCAAGTTTACCCTTCATGGTAATGAGAGCATGGGGCATGTAACTTTACATTTTGCATCTCAAGAATGGCATGTTCTGAGTCTTGTGAGTAAAGAAACTGAAACAAATGTGTAGCGAGTCGAGAACAGGAGGGGTTTTAGGTAGCTGATTGTGTCAGTTGCAGTGTAATTGACAATTTATTGTCAAAACTGTATTCACAGATTCACTACTGGAGAGGCAGAAGTTGTCTTGATGCTGGAGATCAAACTGGTTTCTTAAAAATAAGGCATAACATCAAGTGGATATATGAAAAATTAATGACTGAGTGCTTTTGGTAGTAATTTTATGTGAAGCTTTTAATAGCTAAATGCCAGCTTCTATTAAGTAGAGTTAGTTAATGTGAATTTTCATGGGTTTTTTTCTCAGATACAAAAATGTGCAGGAAACTTACTTATTCTGTGACGTGTCTTACTCATCCCTCTGCAGGGAAATGTTCTCAGCCTATAAAAGTTGTATGTGGTTCAGACATACAAGGTGAAGGTAGGCTGAGAGGAGGGAAGAAGTGTAAGTGTCCTGGATTGCTCAGAAGAGAGCAGAAAAAGAATAAGTAGGAGGAACTACAGCGAATAAGGAATTAGGAGGAGAAATGGGAAGTGATGATGAAATGATGATGAGGAATGGATGATCAGGGTAAAGAGTGATAGGAGTCTGGTAGCCTCATGATTTGTTGGTGGGTTTTGTTTGTTTGTTTGTGGGTTTTTGTTTGTTTTGTTTGTTTCTTTTGTTTTTGTTTTATTTATTTTTCCCTCACATATGCCCTGGAATGTCAGTGAACTGTACACTCATATGGATTATATGTGGATACAGTGAACTCATATGGATTATATGCTCTTGTATAAAAGCTCTTTTGTGCTAGGACTCCTCTGGCAGGTTGGTGGGGTCATCCTCCTGGGTTGTATTTATTACTGTGGCAGTTTCCTGTTCTGGGACTGTTGTGTTTGGCTGAAGAAGCCCTTCATGCCTCTATTTTTTTTTTGTTTTGTTTTGGTTGGTGTCTTTTGTTGTTGTGGGGTTTGTTTTGGTTTGATTTTTTGAAATGGATGCCTAGAAATCTCTATGTGAGGTCCAGAGGAAATCCAACATTTATTTTGCTCTTCGTTTTCCTCTGTTTCCCACTTGTGTGGACACTTCTCGTAAGCCAGAGGTGTACCTTCTTCTTCATGACTCATCTCCAGGCTGAGGAGCAGGGAGAGCCAGGAGCAGATCAGGATATTGACCAGGGAAGGAGCAGGATGTGCTCCTGCAGAGGTATTCAGTGGGAGAGTGTGATTTGGAAGAATGACCTTTACAGAAACAGTGTTGAGTGGTGGTGAAGCCTTGTCAAAGGAATCAGAATTGCAGTGCAGCAGAGGATCAGGACACTAGGATAATGTGGGCCAAGAGCTGTGTTTAAGGGAATTTAGAGGGCCTTTCGGCTCCATCCCCTCTCCCTCCTTTAAATGTCAGTTTTATTGATTAATGTTGTATTTATACAACCTGTAGCATCCACTTCCCTCACTGTCTCTCACATAACTATTCCTAAACATTCCTGTGAAATGAGGAAGATCTATTATCCCTGTTCTTACAGTTGGGGAAGTGAGATGTGGTGTCTAAATACACAAACAGGACTATCAGCTGCTGCAAGGTAAAACAGGGATGTGATCTTGCAGCTTCTCAGCCACTCTGTTGAAACTTCCTGGGTGCTAAATGGAAAGCAGCTCTCCTTGCAACTCAAGTTGCTTCGTGTCTGACACTGGCAGTGTGATAACAGCACTGAATGCAATGAGTTCAGATCTTGACCTATTTTGCAGTGCCTTGTCCGTTTCTTAAATGAAGTCCATCCTAGAAGCTGGTTTTGAGTAAGTGTAAATCATCTTCCCTCCTTTGTCTTCCTTCAAAAAAAATGTAACCATTACCTTCAGGCTGGTTCTTCTTTCAATATCTCAGGCAGAATCTCCTGACGATGTTGTGTTGGGTTGGGTTTTGTTTTGGGGTGGTGCTTGCTTGTTTTTGCTTTTTTTTTTTTTTTTAAGGATATTCAGATTGTGATGAGCAGAGAGGAAAATAGAATAGACTATTTCAGTTGGAAGGGACTTGGAACAATCATATTTGAAACACCATTTCAGGTCGAATTCAGAATTAGCAGAAGGGGTCATTGTGCAGCTATTCTGTTCTGTAGCAGTCAAACTCATTGGAAGGACACAGTGGTACAGATGCATTAAACAAAGAGAAATGATACCCAAACTCCTCATCCAAAACAAACTAAATTGCCAGGTAGCCTTCCAGAGTATGGGGTGTGATTAATATTAACCCACTTCTTCTGTGTAGCCCTGCCCCCCAGGCCCCCAAACCAACCAACAACAATAAAAAAAGCACAAATCCAGGATATACAAAACTGATACGTTCTTCCACTGCTGCGGAACCATAACTTTGTCTTGTCTGCTTGGTTCTTCTGAGACACTTCCCCTCACCTACCACCAGTTCCGTTGTATCTATAAAACAAATTTCAGACCAGTTAAGAGGGATGCAGAGAGAGGAATAAGTTGAGACTTAATAAGATAATCTGAATGGTGAGAAACTAAATAAGAGTATATTTAGGTATTTGGCAGAGGGAAGAGGAAGGAGGAGTGCCATCCTTTTGCAGTAAGGAAAAAAAGAGATGGAGGAGGTAAGCAGTGAAAAGACAAAGAAGCAGATGCTCAAAATAAGGTAGTACAAATTAATAGGACTAATATGAGTATACTGACTGGAAGGTACCTGGAGAAAGGATAAAGGATACATTTTTGTGCAAACAGTTGGTGATAAAATTCTAATGTGGAATTGGTGAGCAAGAGAGACGTCGTCCTACAGCCCATGATGACTTTCTTCCTTTTTGGAATGGCAAACTGTAATTGGTTGACAAGAAACCATTGATATGTTTCAAATGTTGTCTAGAGGTATGTAGGTCACCAAAAACTGGATGTTAAAATGCTACAGCCGTTCTTCGAAGCTGCTTCTGTTGCAGTCTTAGGTATGTGAAGTCACTTGTTTGTACTTCACCTGCTTGGATATGTCAGTGCTTCCCTTTGTGCCTCAGCTTTGTTTCAGGGTAAGTAAGCATTTTTATGTTCCTAGTTTCTTTCTTGAGGGAAACCTTTTCTGTCCTTGTTACTGATCTTGAGCAGTTCCTTGAGAAAGGAAGTATGTTCCATTATCTATTTAAATAACTGCATTTTCTGTCCAGCCTAGTGATTCTGCAAGAAATCATTATTGAGCTTTCAAACCCCCTTAAGATATATATATATATATATATATATTACTGGTACAGCCATAACATTGGCTCCTCTGTTCTCCTGGCTTTGGTGGAGTGCGTGTGTGGTGTTGGAGTTTTGCATGGGGCTTTTGTGCTCTCGTGGGAGTTGAGTTACTGAAAGACTCCTTTGTAGGCAGAGAAACACTGGTGGTTGTTAGTCAGTGTGTGAGCAGATCCTTTGATGTAACTTTGTCTATGTGCCAAGTGTAGCACATGTAGCTTTCAAGATACAGTGGCTGTGAGATCTTGGTCAAAATCCTATGTCGTTCATCTCTGGGGAGAAATTCCAGTAGCAGCTGGATGAGCTGTGAACGTTCTGACCTTAGCTGTACACTTAACACTCTGCAGACATGTTTGATTTTTCGTGTGGTCTGGTGGTTTTATTTTTCCTTCTAGAGGAAATCAAGGGTCGTTCTAGATTTGCTTGGTACCGCAGCTTTGTAGCTGCAAAACTTATTTGACAGTAATAATATGTGTGTCTACCCTTTGTGAAGACTTTTTTTATGCTCAAATACATACCTGTGGCACGTGTCCCCATCTTTCACCAACCCATGTGCTCTCTGAATGCTAGTTTGAGGCTTCCTGGCTCAGGACTGATTTGTGCTTGGTTCTTGTGCTGCTATTTGCTGCTGCTGGCTAGAAACTATTTGGAGTAAAGCAGAGACCCCCTGATTTGGCCACCTCAGTGGTTTTATGTGTATAAAAGAGGTTCTGAAATTCTCTGTAGGTAAGTCCTTAAGTTCATGGCAGGTGACTGAGATTTCACTCATTTGTATTTGGGGCTTTTTGGGAGACTGGGTGGGTTGGTTTTCTGTTGTTTGTTTTGGGGGAGGTTTTTTTTGGTTTTTTATTCCATGCTTCTTAAGCTTCTTTGCAGGTTACTATAATGGCAGTTTTTGATTCTTTCTAAATCTCTTGCTAAACCTTTCTAAAAGAATGCCTTCTGTATGATGTTATGGGAGAAGGAAATTGGGATTGGAAAGCCAAACACTGCTTTAATGACAAACGAAAGCAAAATTTGTATTTGTTGATGTTCTAAGAATAATTTCAGTTGCAGAAGTGCAGACACCTGTATATGTTCATATAACTCATGGATAATGGATTTGAAGATGCACGTGTAAAAGTCTTAATTTTTGAGAGAATTTGCACTATTAGGAAGATTTGTATCTACTAATACCTGCTAGTAGATAAAAATACAAAGGGATATGCATAACAAAGAAACATGAACTGAAACTAAAACAAGTTTGAGCTGGGAAGGGGAGGGAGAGCGAAATACTCTTCTGAGTATCCATTCTCTGAAAAGCTTGGCATGATTTATGGAGATACTAGTTCAAAAAGGTAGTGAGTGGCAAGTACTAAGTTGCTAGTAACCATACTCCTTGTGGTACGTCTGCTTCAATGAGCAAATCATTGCTTGTATTTACCATCTAATTAGACAGAAATGTTATTAGATGGGATTTCTTGAGTGTATTAAAGAAACCTAAAAGGAAATGCATCCCCCTGGCACTAACTGGAATCTTGATATAGTAGCAAGTATGCAGGGCAATGAATAATTGATGTAATCATTTTTGATTGTTCTGTAGACTGTAAATAAAGGTGCCTGTTATCTCAACATCTTAGAGCAATAGGTTTTGCAGGAAAAAGTGGTAGTTTTTGTTAGTTTTCTCTTGAAGATTTCCTCAGGTGCTTCTTTCAGCTTTGAAAAGTGTGTATGTGGGTTAAGAACATATAAGCTGAAAAAAAAATCTCTCTAGTTTTGTTCCTTCTGCCATTGCCTAAGCATTTGCAGTTCAAAGTATTAACCTTTCATGACTGCTTTGATCACTGCTCCTGCCGTAGACCTGAGCTGATTGATTCAGGATACGAGGTAACCTATGCAAATATCACCGGTGGTGTTTTCCCAGCATTGCCACAGTTCTTAGTTGAAGATGTGTTGCCACTTAAAATGCTTTCGTACTGCAAACAAAATGTAAGCTAAGCTTAAAATATTGCACAGCAGATTGTTCTGACATCTGAGGAAGCCTGAAGTGCTGGCTTTTGATTCAAACAGAATGGTGAAATCCTTGATTTAAAGAAAAAAATCTGTAATTGTTTAATGAGAACTGTGTATGGAACACAGGAGTTAAACACACAAGACTCAATTTGTAGTTATCTGGAATGTGTTTTTTCCTGGAATCTGTAGTTCAAATGAACAGAGAAGAGAGGAATGTCTAACAGTAGTAGCAGTCATTGTGGTTACTTAATTACTGGAGCTCAATGCACCTTTGTGCTACAAATGAGAATCTCTGTCAAGTTCCAGAAGATGCTGTGCTGCTGTTTATGAAAAAGTGAAAAATCAACAGGACATGATCTGTTACATGGAACACATTGATGTAGTCACTAAATTTGAATACATCAACTTCACACTGCTGCACGAATATGAAATTTGGGTGCTGGGTATTTGCAGTATATTTTAGTGTGCCCTTTATTATCTCTAATCTTTTTTTTTTATCATCTCTCATTATTGGCTTACATTCTTCTTCTTTTTTTTTTTTTTTCCCCTCTGTGTCCTAGAATATTTAAGGTAAATTTCAACCTTACTTCAGGGTTTTCATGGAAAGATGAGCTGATTCCAACCAAGTTCTTGAGTTGCACAGAACTGAGACTTTAAGTAGCTGAGACTGAAAGTAGCTCTGAAAATTATTCATGGCGGGAATTCTGTGTGCTAATGTGCAGTGTCTGAATCCATTAATAGCAGTCAGCCTTGGGGTGAAAAGAGCCCCATATGTACAGAAATTGTGAGTTTTTAAAAACGTTTGTGTTCAGAATGAGGAGGGAGGTTGGGTTTATTTCAACCATAATCCAGAGCTGGCATTTTCTTGCATTGTGGAGCACAGCTCTACGTGCATTGGAAAAATACTCAATTTTCATTCAGTTCGCAGGTGGCCCTCATTTGTTCTTGCTTTTTCATTCTCCCAGCCTGTCTCAAAAAAATACCAGCATCAACAAGCAGAGTGTCAGAAATATTTTAGCTGTTGGACATGTCCTAATTTTTTTTATGCTCTTAATGAATAGGGTGTGTGTAAGACCTCCTGCAATTCAACCAGTGTTAAATGGGCTGCTTTTTTTTAATACAAGAAAAATCTTGTCTGTGCAAACAGATTAATTAAATCTGAAAAGCTTTTTATTTTAAGTAGACTTCAGCAACTGAACTTGGCAATCTGGAAAGAAAAGTTAAATTATTTAACACAAGCTTAGATTGTGCATTTAGATGGCTGCTTCTGGACCCAGGGTAGTGTCTACCAAATATTTAATTTTAGTTAATGATAGCAGTATTCCTTGCTCTGTGTTGAATTTTAAAATGTTGTTTTGTTCCTAGGATGCCGGGGGAAGTCATCACAAAGTGTCTGTTTCTCCTGTCGTCCATGTCCGAGGGCTGTGTGAATCAGTGGTGGAAGCAGATCTCGTGGAAGCTCTTGAGAAGTTTGGAACCATATGGTATGTCTTTGTTAAGAATAGTTTGGGGAACAACATGTCATAAATGAGTATCATGGGACCTGGGAGTTGTTTTGAGTGAGCAGGAAAATTTACTGCGATGTTTTCCCCCCCAGCTATGTCATGATGATGCCGTTCAAGCGCCAGGCTCTGGTGGAGTTTGAAAACGTGGAAAGTGCAAAGAAATGTGTGACATTTGCAGCAGATGAACCTGTGTACATTGCTGGGCAGCAGGCCTTCTTCAACTACTCCACAAGCAAGAGGATCACTCGGCCAGGGAACACTGATGACCCGTCTGGTGGGAATAAAGTTCTCCTGTTGTCAATTCAGAATCCTCTCTACCCAATTACAGTGGTATGTTTCATCGTCTTTTTATTTTTTTTGTATCTTCACATAGGTGACATGCATATTCTTAAATAAAGGTTTTTCAAGATGATTCAGTCTTGTACAGATATTTTGCAACACATTTGAAGACTTCAGTAGTGAGGATTTTGAAATGTTTAAGTTGCTGGCTGCTTCTGGAATATTTCCAAATGTGTTGCCACAACATCAGGATTGTTATTGAGCCTTTAGGCTCTGAGTGGTGTATGTTTAAAGAGCAAGTAATTTTTCCAGTAAGGAAGGGTTATTTTATTGCAGTCCTTCTTAAGTATTTCCTTTGTGGAAAGGTGAAACCTTTATCTTCTGATGATCAACTCCAGTTTGATGGTATCTTCCTCACTTTTATTTGGGCCAGTGTATTTTCCTTTTCAGTATTACTAGTTGTACCATTTATAAAGTTGCATCCTAATTTATTGCCATTAATGGCACATATACATGGTTTTTTAAGATACAGGGGTGTTTTTTTGTTGTTATTTAAGAATTTATGTTTTATCATGCATTAAATGCTTGTATTTTTCGTAGGAGATTTTATAGTAGATGCTGAATTGCACAGAAATATTTCAGGAAAAAGTTTAAAATTGTGTACTATGATACAAGTATGAATATCTTGTTCTTAGGGGGATGTAGGATGGTACGGATCAATCAAAGTGTTTGTGGTGTGTGGAACCAAGTAAGTTAATGTAAGCATTAAGTTTTGTTTAATATGCTGTACATTATGAGAGCAAATTGACTGCAACTTAGTATTCCTGAAACTACCTCAAGTAGTCAGTTCCACATGATGCTTTCTGCTTCACTGTCTTGTGAGTATCAATAGATTTTTGTCTGTTGATTCATCAGTGAGTGATGATTTTTCTTTCTCCTGTCGATTTTCTTTATAGAAAAGCATGCCGAGGTATGAGTTGCTATTTAGTGTTTAAAAACAAACCTGCTCTGAGCTGTGTGAACAAATCCACTGACTGAGTTAAAGTATTCTTTGCACGTGACTGTAATACAAATTTTGGAAACTCTGTTTCATTCATGCATTTTAAATTTGCCTTGCCTGAGCCACTGAGTTGAAGGTGGATGCTTGAAGGAACTGGGAGCAGAAGCCTGGTTCTGGGCTGGGAGAGTTCCATGGGAATTCTGAGGATGAAGCCTCTGGCACAGTAGCTCCTTTTTAAAAACAAACAACCCCCCCCAACCTCTTCCTTCCCACTGCCCCCAGCTGTTTCTTTAGCATATACAAATGAGTGCTAGAAGCAGGCGGATTTCCAGAATTACTGGCAAGCATCAGAGCTCATTGAAGGCAGCGTAGTCACAGCAGCTGGGGAGAGCAGCTGTGCCTGTAACAGCTAAAAATGTAATGAGAAAAATACATATTTTGCACTTGTCCAATGGGTTAAAAACACAGTTAATTTAAGAATGCCTCAGGCAAAGTCTGCATTATTAAAAAAAACCACCCCCAACAAAAGAAAACAAAAATCAGCCAACCAACCTTCCCCCCCGCCAAAAAAACCAAAGCGCAGCTTTACTTCTTCCTCCTCAAAACTCTTCTCTTCTTAAATGTGAACTACAGTTAGAAAAAATAGATGAAATATTGCAACCAGTTTAAAGTGGCAAGTCTGAATAACTGCAGTAAACTGTTGTATAGTTATTAAGAGCTTTACTTTAAAAACAAGATAGAGTTTTTGGAGAGAAATTGGTCTGTTCAAGGGCATCTTGTGGCAGAAGCAAAATCGTTCTACAATTTTGCTGCAGCCTATTTCCACCATTACAATTGTGACCAGCTTCTCTCTCTCATAGGATTTTGGTTTTTTGAGGGATGTGACAGTAAAGGACAAGAAGGGCAAATTAACTGTATTTAATTCCTAGTTGCTTTTCACCCCTATGTGATAGGGGTGTTTTGAAAAGTTTTGCCCAAGATGTCATGCACAGGTCTTAGAAGTTCTTTTTCTGCATTTCCTTACATGTGGGCAGAACTTTGTCAGGGATTTGTCTGAGACTTTCCCAAAGTGACTCGTGCTGCTGCAGCCATTGCTGTCTGTTCAGCCATACCTCTGCTGTTGCCTCTTAAACTTCTAAACCTTCTGTACATGCATAAGGAAAGTGTAGTGTGCCTTGGCAATTGAAATGTCTTAAACTTAACTGCCAACATATTCTGAGGTTAAGTAGCTGTGCTTCCTTTTTTATGATATTCTAGTATGTATATAATGCTAGTGCTTAATTTTTTTATAAATAGCCCACATTACTGTGTCTTGTGAATGACTTGGCTGATTTGGTAAAATAAAGTAACTGAATTATAAACCATAATTTTAAAATCCAGCTGTGTGCGTGACTGCTGGCTAATGACACTGATGGCGTTTTGAGTTGAGCTTAAGTTTTGAAAGACAATTTTTTGGTTTTAATTAAGTGGCTGTGAAGAAATTTTTTGCAGGACAAATTGGGAAAGAAAGTCGTATGCTTGAAAATTAATGTCACCTGGAGCTGGAAAGTTTCTAGGAATCTTTTCTCCCAAACAGGAGAGATGGAGGGGAGCCTTTTGTACTGCCAAGCATGCTGTAAATGATCTCAAAGGTCTCATTTTTTATGAGTTCAGGCTGTTGGGCTGTGTTTGTTTTAATTTTAAGAAATCCACATGCCCCCTACTCCTTTGCCTCCTAATTGCTTCTCTATTCTGCACAACATAATAATAAATATTATACCTACTTCCTTTGCCCCTTCTCCCTCTTGTCCTCCAAATATACCTGAGAATGTACACCAAGGTCTTGGAATGAGCATTTTGGAGGTATTTGATTTAGATAAAATGAAAGGAAGAAGCATAGCACCCACTTGCAAGGTGGGTTGATTCAGGTAAATGAAAACTGTTGAAATTCTCTTTTTGATGAGCTGTCTAAGTTTACATCTTGAACTATCCCTGGTTACTGTCTGAAAATGAGACTCAGCTGCTGGAGTCTTAGGAAATGAATTGTGTTATGACTACAATGTCACTGTCTCTGCTGTGGTAGAACTACTGCAGGGCAATGCCTGAAAGGTAGCAGAGCTTGAGACATGGATGCAATTACTGGGTTTTAACACAGTTGAAGATACTTGTTAAACCAATATTTGCATGAGTACTTCTTATAGAAGTCTTTTCCTGTTTTTCAGATTTGATTGCCTGTACTATATTGATCCATAAAAATGCCAATCATGAATGTATAAATTGTAGAGGGAAAATAAGAAATGGAAGATTAACAAGCATTTTCTTTGCTCTTTGGCATTTAAATGCCACTGCAAGAAAATGTTCTGCGGACCTAAAGTGATGGGAATTTCACATCTGACTAAAATTTTTTTCTTCTTCTTCCTTAGGATGTTTTGTACACTGTGTGCAACCCTGTTGGAAAAGTTCAGCGCATTGTTATATTCAAGAGAAATGGAATACAAGCCATGGTTGAATATCCTTTTTGAGTGTGATTTTTATTTTTTTTTATTGTAGTTCTTGACTCCAAATGGGTTTAACATGAGAATGTCAGAAAAATACCATGTTATTTTGAGACCAAATTATTTCTTAATTTCTGTCTAAGACATAGTAACTTCTAATTTTTGTATGTCTATAAGACAAAGTAGTACTTACACATTTCGTCTTTGTAGGAAAATGGCATTGTCAGCAGTGGTCTTGATAACCATGTTTATAGTCCCTCAGGCCTAATAATTGCAGACATGAATTATATCATAGATTTGACAACTCCTTATATGCACCTTTATTCACAAAAATTTCATGGCTTCTGCCTGTGTTGATACTTAAGAAATGGGTAAGGGATTGCCAAGGTGCAGTTTGTCTTCTTCAGACTCTTCTAAAATAGTCCCAGTAGGTACTGCTTGTCTTACTGTTTTGTCTTTATAAAGCAAAGGCCAGCTTAGGCATCCTTGACCTTGATCCTTAGGCATCATGTGTTGAGGAAATTCCTTGCTCTATTATCCTACTGTTTACTCTGTTTGCAGCATTAAGTTGTTCATGGGTTGAATGTTCAAAATTGTTTTATTGCGCTGTGGTTTGCAAAGTCCAAAGTCTGATATAATTAGGCCTTCATTTATGAAACTCTTATAGCCCTCTTCCTAGAGATTGATTACCATCCATTTTTAACTGTTATCTGGACAAAATTTGCCAAAATCTCAGGCATTATTTTGTGATTTCAGATGCTACCAATGTGGTGGCTGCATTGATGATTTACCAAGCAAAGAGAACTACCCCAATTTCCATTAAATCAAACTAATTGCTATTTATCTATGTAGAAGACTTGAACTGTGTGTCCTAATAGACAATAATTTGACTTACTGTTATGTGTTAAGTTTGTCATAAATGGTGTTGTCAGGATCAGGTGACTTGTAGAGTTAGGAGTTATTCTTCATCTTGTGAAAGAGTAGGGAGGTTGTGGGGAGGATCCTGCACAAACTCAGAAATTACCATCCTTATGTCCTTTGAATTAAATTCTGTAACATGCCTTTTATTGAAAATGAAAACAGCCATCAATTGAAAGAAAACTCACAAATGTGAGTGAAGTAATTCAGCAGCAACGTAAACAGCTGGGGGTGGGGAGGAAAGTAAGCTGCAAGACAAGCCTTATCTGAAAAGTTCAAAAATTTACTCAAATTTAAATGCTAGTTGCAGTACCCATTACTTCTGCAGTTCTGGCCAGTGTCAGTTTCTTATAGGACTGGGAAGCTTAACTTTTCTAATTTTTAAATTCCACAGTGAACCTGCATCACCTTGGAAGAAGCTGGGCTGCAGGAATGTGGTAAAACCAAGGCACATTCTGTTGTTTCGGACTCTTTCCGAAATGTTAGTGAATAATAACAAGACATGGTGCAAAAGGTCTGTTGTGCTGCAGAGTTCAGGCTTTCTGACACCAAATATTATTGAGTATGTGTGAGATCATGGGTTGTGATGTGCCAAGGCTCAGGTACATTTTTCTGCTAATCACAGAACTAATCTTGGAGTTTGTAGAGCGTATGAAATAACTTAGGTGTTGGAGCCTAGTACATGCATCTGCCTGTTGTATTTTTTTGAGGCAAGATGATTATTTGTTCACTCAAAGTCTCTCTTTTAGTTATGTGGGTTTTTTTGTCTAATGAGCTAAAAAGGGTGTACAGTTAGTTCTTTTTGCTGTAAAGTAACTACTGTGTAAAGTCTGTATGGAGTTCTTGTAGTGTATACAATAGTGAAATATGTGCAGGCTACCAAAGTGAAGCCGTATCAGATAAAAGGGACATGAATGAGACATCTGGGGAAAAAGATCCTTAACATGATGTGTATGTTTGAATCAGTGTTTTGTGCCCAGAAGGCAAAGGCTGCACTCAATGGAGCAGATATCTATGCAGGATGCTGCACACTAAAAATTGAATATGCAAGGGTAATGCTTGGACCTTCTCTTTTAATTTTACTCAAAGAAAGAATACATATAGTCAAAACTTAACCTCTTTCACTTTTACTTTATTTGAACAGCCAACTCGACTTAATGTCATTAGGAACGACAACGATAGTTGGGACTACACTAAGCCATATCTGGGCCGCCGAGGTAGGTTCTGATCCATTCTCACTGTAGCTGTTTGACTGTACTAATGCCAGCCCTTCACATGTGGTCAGGCTGTGTGGCAACAGTCCTTCCAAAGCAGGCCAGTGCTGCTGGAGGCTGTGTCACCACAGGGAATTAACCCTGAGCCCTAGTGCCCCCTACTGCCGTGTGCTTGAGCCACTTAGTGCAACAAGGAGCCCACACCTCCAAGCACCTTCGCAGTTCTCAAGGACTTGCATTTCTCCAAGCAGCTCTCTCTCTTTGGAGGAGAGGAAACCTGGTACAGACTATTCCTTATAAACTACAAACTTGCACACTGCTTCTCCTTCGAAAGGACTCTTTTCCCCTATGTTGGACAAGGCATTAAGAAGGATAGAGGACTTCAGCAGGCTGACTCTACACTTCATCATGCACTACATCGGCATCAGAAAAAAACCCCCCAAACAAACAAAAAAACCCTCTGAAAAATCTCAGACTTGCAGTTCACCTTGTCTGCATACTGCATGCACCACCACCACAAGTTTTTAAAGGAGGACATTTTCAGTACTTCAGATTTGTGTGGGATGAATAACATGATAGACTGTACCCATTCTGTTCAAGCTTGTATGTATGCTGGTCTTATTTCCCTTAAAATTACCACTGAAAAATCGAGAACCTCCAAAATTAAGAACCTCTTGTTGATATCATTGACGTTGTAATCTTTTTATTACTTGCTGTGTGTGAGAGTTGCATTCAGACTTAACAGTGTAAATATTGTTTAGTAGTAGGGAAAATCAATCCCTATATGTAGATAGTTGGAACTGAGCAGTGCAATACCAATTAGTCCCCTCAGCTATACTTAAGTAATAAAATAGGGAGATTTGTAATTGGTACAGGCATACTGTCTCTTAAATACTCAGCTGTAAAAATTCTCAGAGCTTAACTCATGTCAGTGGAAACTATGGTTATATATGTACAGTCAAACTGCTGTCTAGCCTAACGCCTGTAAAGTGTTTATTTAAAAATAATCAAAAATCTGTAACTATTGAGTGCAGTGTTCAGTAACCTATGTACAATAATGTGTTCAATGTAAAGTTAGAAAAGTGAAGACAATGTGACCAAGATAGAGTATCTACTTATCAAAGGCTACATGAGAACCAGGGCTTTGGCTGTCTCAAGAGATTTGCACTTTCAGAGTAATTCTGCAGAGACACTGGGCTTGTGAAACTGTTGTACAACTAAAAACTTAGGGCTTGCCTTTTCAAAATGAAGTTCTTGTAAAAAGTTAACAAGGGAGCTACAGTATTGGTTGCAGCTTGTAGATTATGACTATTTGTATCGGGATTCAAATTTTTTCTCAAATTCTTGAGTTGAAGAAAATGGATTCTTGAAGAAACTCAAGGACAAGAAAAAAATCTAGAGGTTTGAATTTGAAAAATTGAAAGGATTAATTTGACCCTTGTGTCTTTTGATCATTGCAGTGTTTGGAGGCTGACTTGTAACACTGTGCATCTAATTACATTATGTAATTGGTCTGCAGATAGGTATGACTGTATGAACTAAAACTTCCCCAAACTTGAGCAAACAGTGGAAAATGAAAAACTTAGGATAGGTGTGGCTTGCTCTTTTCAAGAACTCCTTTGGTTTTTTTGTGTTACCGTCTCTATTCTCTATACATGAGCACCCTACTACACATAAGAGGAAAAAAAATAGACTTGTGTTATATAGATATATTTATATATCATTACATATTGTATAGCATGATTTTTCATTTACTGTGATCTGCATCCATTTATCCAGACAATGGGAAAATAAATGAATGAACAGTGAAAAGTATTCAAGAAAACAGGCATCTAGAGCAGTTTGGCCCATAAAGTAATCCAGGACTTGAGATTTTCTTTGAAAGACTTTATGTATTTGTCCTTCAACTTACTCTTGCAACAGCATTATTTGGGTTTTGAACATAGTGTGACCTGAGCTGTCGGGATCTCACCACTGCAGCAAAGATCTTATCCCAAAGGAATTTCATTCCAAGGACAGACATGCCAATAAATCCTTTCAGAATTTCACACCTGCCCCTCAAATGTTAGGAAGCAAATGCATTTTACTAATGATTTTTTTAAGAGCTATTTTTAGTTCTTTATGGTAATAAATGACAGACTTGCCCGTAGTCTTTCTCCACTAAAGTAAACTTCCTAACAAATGCCTGCTGCTATGAACCCGTATTGCATTAGATTGAATGAAAAAAACCCACCTGACTTAGTATTCCACTTGCCTTTAGCCAGAAATTTTAAACTGTAGTTTGGAGCATTTCTTTTGGCGGTAATACCAGCTTGCTCAGTGACTCAAGGACCTGATTTAAAAACAAAACTAAAAATCAAGAAACCTAAGCTTAAACAATATTATAAAGAACCTTTCCTTTCAGAATTTTTTTTTAACACAGGTCAGTTCTCATGTTTCAATGCCTGTTTACCCAAGTATTTGTACTGGCACAATCCAGGGGCTTTGTTCAAGGAAGGAACAAGTATGGGACAAGGAGAGAGCAGTGGACTGCACCACCATGAGGAGGAAATATTTGTCAAACTTTTCTCACAGAATTCTTTATTTGAAGAATGCTATTCTTGACTGTATTTTACTGTGGGCAGTTTCAAAGCATTTAGTTCCACAGTCTGGACTTACAAAACTGATTTTTCTGAAAGATGATTACTGCATACAGTTTAAATGCTCAAAATACTTGATAAGAGTGCTCATTTGCTTTCTAGAGCCAAGCACCAGAGCTGTTACCCTGTAAAGGGAGTGGAAAAGTCAACTTGACAACAGTAATCTTTCTTCTATATATCTGAAAGTGTTCAGGCCTGCTCTCTCTTCAGATTTTATTGCCAAAGTAAATATCTGACTTGAAACCTGCCCTCAAAATCCTGAGCAGAAAGGACCCACATGTGTTTTCATCTCCCACTGTTGTGTAATCAAATAGTTCCTGGGTTTTGGGGAAAATACCTCCAACTGCATTGGGCTGGAGTTACTATTTTCAGCAGTCATACTTAAATTTCCTGGGAGTTGTTGTAAACTGATAAATGCCTTACCCCATCTTTTCAATGTGGCTTTTTTTTTAATTGTAAGAAAAGAATTGTTGCTTACCACAAAGAAATCTGGAAGTTTAGATTTTTTTGTCATGCAGCGTGGATCTGATTGGAAAATACAGCTTTGGCTGTGAGGCATTGCTTCCCTCCATTAATGTAGACCCCTTGCTTAACTTTATATCCTAGAGAACTGGGTTTTCTTAAAGGATTGACTGTTGTTTAAGTGCATTACTCAGTGATACTTTCCTTCAGTTGAACTGTTGTGTGCTGCTGATAATGCCACAATGTACAATCCTTTCAGCACGCCCATAAATCAGTAGGTGTTCTGTAAATATATATGTACACATATGTAATGCTCTCTGTTTACTGATTATGAAACCATGTAATACAGGTTGTTGTTGGCTTATGCTGAAACTTCTTGAAAGAAGCCCACTTTGAAAATGTGTTGCTGTTGAAGCTAATATTATGATTCAGGTACTGTCTTTCAAAAGTACTGCATTTCAAATTTGTTTTAAGAGACACATGGGTAAATCCTGCTGTATGGTGTTTTCTATACTAATGTGTGGTGTCTGTTTAGGAGAACTATTGAGTATCTCCATAAACTTTAAATGTCTGCATCTCCTCATTGGCCACTGCCCCCAATCAACTTAAGTGCAATTTGTTATACAGATGGCAGTCTTTTAATTTTGGTGTCCCACGGCTACAGCTTGTGTTTTTAGACATAGAGTGAATGAGAAATCGTTTCTAAAATTAACAAGGACTCAAATTACTTTTTCACTTTTTAACTAGAAGCTTTGTGTCTTAACTGGAGAAATCAAGTGCCTGGTTGTGCATACTAAACTGGTTTCTTTCCCTTCCCACGTTAGACAGAGGGAAGGGCCGGCAGAGACAAGCTATTTTGGGAGAGCACCCATCATCCTTTAGACATGATGGCTATGGTAAGTAACATGGGATGACAGCTGGTTATGATTTCTTACATGCTACGTGGAATTACAAATATTTAATCAATGCTTGGCTGTGGATCCCTTCAGCACGAGCAGTTCACCTGCAGTGCTGTCAGTCTGCCTTCTGAAGCACTGCTGGTTTAGTGAAATCCATGTGCACTCCTTGCCTCACCTCTTCTTGTCATGGAGAGCATTCAGCTCTGCAGGTTTATTCCTTGGAAGAATGTTTCCTTTCAGTTGCCATCACCCTGGCAATGGGTAGAAAATGATATCTGGATTGGGAAAGAAGTTTTTTTCTAGAAAACAGCAGCATAGCTTGATCCATGGTTTGGTACAACAGAGAGCTCTGATGTTTTTGCATACAAAGCTATGAATTGTTGGTGTTGGCACTTCTAATTTAGCTGATTCAGAAAAGGTACAGCTATGTGACTGTAAAGGAATAATGGTTTGGAATTAGTGCTATAAAGTACTATATTTGTTACCAGTGCTCTCTGTAAATGAAGACCTGCTGTCACTTTCATGTGCTGAGTGAAGACCTCAGGGTGGAGAAACAAATGTTCCCACTTACATGTGACTTTTCTAGTTACTTACTCTCTCAGCTGTCAGGTGCAATGTGATTTGTCTTGCCTCTTTCTTTGCAAAGGTATTTATGATATTTTACAATGTAGGTTGACATCCTACCTACTCCTTCCAAAAGTTCTTCAAATCTCTGGATTTTCTAAGTTCCACTTTGATTCAGTGATGTTCTTTTTTCATTCTTCTGATACATCCTCCTACCTTAAGTAATGTGTCCATCTCCTCCTATACCACTGTCTCCCTGTCATTACTGTTTTTTGCTGGGAAAAAAAAAGACAAAAGGTTCCTTTTATACTTGGCTTATGTGAATTTCACATTATTTTTGTCTCAGAAAAACAGGGATCCTCCCCTTGGTCTGTAATACTGACATTTTCTATGAACAGAGGTATTGTTTACTAGTAGTGTCTCATCACTAAAAGAAAAAAAAGAAATTGTCTATTTCAGTGAAACTTGTCGCTTTATCTATAGTAGAAAATAGGACCACTTCATTTTGCATTAATGTGGGGGTTTAAGTATTCCAAATGAGCATTTTGTAGAAAGGCAAGCTTCTGATTTAATCTCATGTTTCTGGGAAAAAGAGCTATGTCATCTCCTGACCTCTGGCTCAGTCCTTTTGGTTTGTTTTCCCTACTTTGTAATATTCTTTCTTGATGTCATGTAGCTCTGTAAGTAGATGGGAATATTTCTGAAGCTTGATTTTAGTTATTTCCTTTGATACATTTATGTTCAAATATTTTGCACGGTTCAGGGAAGATAATGATTTTTGTAATTACTAGAATATAATTTTTCAGCAATTGCTGTAACCTTCTACCTCTCCTTTAAATATGCATTATGTATGTGGGCTTTGATGCATGATTAAGTGGTGAAAATTATTTCAAACAATACAAAAATATGGACTTTCATCTCCTTAGGTTCCCATGGTCCTTTGTTGCCCTTGCCAAGCCGGTACCGAATGGGATCTCGGGACACTCCAGAACTTGTTGCTTATCCATTGCCCCAGGCATCCTCCTCTTACATGCATGGTGGAAATCCTTCTGGGTCAGTTGTCATGGTTAGTGGGTTGCATCAGCTCAAGATGAACTGTTCAAGGGTATTCAACCTGTTCTGCTTGTATGGAAACATTGAGAAGGTAAGGCATAATTTATTAGAAACTTGGAAACTGCTGCAGTCCTTTTAAATGCTTTGGAAAAAGCCTGTCTGAGATGGTCTAAAAATATATCCTAATATTTTATAAAACTATTGTTTCGGCTCTTTGTTGTAATATCTTTTTTTTTTTTGTACCTTATATATCTTAGGTGAAATTTATGAAGACCATTCCGGGCACAGCACTGGTTGAAATGGGTGATGAATATGCTGTAGAAAGAGCGGTCACACATCTCAATAATGTCAAGTTATTTGGAAAGAGACTCAACGTCTGGTAAGTATGTTTTATCAGATTAATAGTCCACCAGTGGGCAGATAGAATGAGGTTTTACAGGGACAATATCACATTACTCTGTTATCATTGTTGGAGTTACAATTTCCAATTTGCAACTGTTTATTTTGGCTTTCAGCTGAAGGAGGGTGGATGTAGGTTAGATATTAGGAAGAAATTCTTTACTGTAAGGGTGGTGAGGCACTGGCACAGGTTGCCCAGAGAAGCTGAGGATGCCCCATCCCTGGAGGTGTTCAAGGCCAGGTTGGATGGGGATTTGAGCAACCTGCTCTAGTGGAAGCTGTTCCTGCCCATGGCAGGGGTTGTACGAGATCATCTTTAAGGTCCCTTTCATCCCCAACCACTCTAAGATTTATTACTATTTATAATTTTATTTATTTATATTCATAAAGCATATTGTCATTACCTGGACTGGACACTAATAAACAGTAATCCCTGATGTGTCTTATCCATCTTTTCTGCATTTTTAAAAAGAAGGTGTCAAATCCAACCCATCTTGTTCTTACTGTATTTATTTCAAATTATTATAAAGAAACATCAGCTCTTTTCTACTTAGATAATAATCTGCAAAGTATGATAGCCTTAATTATTTAAGAAACTTTATCCTTAAATTCCAGTGTTTCCAAGCAGCATTCAGTAGTTCCAAGCCAGATATTTGAACTGGAGGATGGCACGAGTAGTTACAAGGATTTTGCCATGAGTAAGAACAATCGCTTCACCAGTGCTGGCCAAGCATCCAAGAACATCATCCAACCACCCTCCTGTGTGCTGCATTATTACAATGTTCCCCTGTGTGTGACTGAGGAAACCTTTGTAAAGGTAGGCACTTGGAATGACTGACATCCAGTGCTTTCTGGGCTCCGTCCTGGCTTTTCATGGTGCTGATTTTAAAAACAAGTAACTGGGAGGGTTATAGCAGAGCCACTGGAAAAGAGCTGTTCCTTAAAATACATTTGTAGCACCTCTGGAGATGTTCACAATTCTGGAGTTACTGTCTCAATTTTATTTATTTATATTTTTTTAATGTGAGAAACAAAATTTTGACAATAAAGTTGAGGAACTTAATGTGGGGTTTTTTTGGAGGAAAGAGAAAAGACACAAAGCCAAATACATGAAAGATAGGACTACAATTAATATAGGATTTTCTGACTCCCTGATATGGTTGCTCTAATGACTGCTGGGATGTTTTGGAATGGAGACAAGCATGCACCTGGGACACTTGGCACAGTTGTATCCTAAATGAACTCTGGATGCTTAAAACATGCAATACTGGGCCTCTTTAAGTGGAGGTGGTGGTAAGATTGCTGGCAGTTCAGTGAGTTCTTTTTCAGTTCAATAAATATATATTTTTGCAGCTCTGTCTGAAAGTGAACTCTGGTTCCCAAGTGGTGCCCTTGTATGTACAACTTCAGAGCTACTGTATTGGAGTAGGAATGTCAAAAAGTAGAACTTGTTATTATTTAAATATGTTTTTGGAGATAGTAGTGATATCACAGATGCAGGAGCCTTGTTTTACATACTACAGAATGGTGTTCTAAAGAGTTACCAATCTAAACATATTTTTAAAATGATTTGCCATAAATTCTTGCAAACTCTCTTAAAAAGTCAGAATCTTCCTTTTTGTGTGTCTCTTCCAGGAACTTGGAATTTTTGCTAATTTGTTTATGTGCACTTTTGCTGGAGTTTTACCTCTTATTTTATTTTTGTGACAGTTATGTGAGGATCATGAAGTTCTCAGCTTTATTAAATACAAAGTGTTTGACCCAAAACGTAAGTAAAATTTGACCAGTTTGGGAAGTTACTTGATTCCAGTTTTGATCTAAGTATGCACTGTCAGGAGACGTTACTGATCCCCTCCTACCTGTTTTTATTTCTCATTTTGACAGCTTCTGCCAAAACACTGTCTGGTCTGTTGGAATGGGAATGTAAGACAGATGCAGTGGAAGCTCTCACTGTACTTAATCACTACCAGATAAGAGTCCCAAGTAAGTAAATTTTCCTAATCTTACTGCTGGAATTTTTTTTTCTGTGGAGAAGGACTTGAAGGTTCTGGTGGCCACAAAAATGACCAGAGGACTGGAGCACCTTTCCTACGAGGAAAGGCTGAGAGAGCTGGGGTTGTTCAGCCTGGAGAAGAGAAGGCTCCAGGATGACCTTGTGGTGGCCTTTCAGTACTTTAAAAGTGGGCCTATAAAAAAGAGAAAGAGTAACTTTTGACATGGGCAAATAGTGTTAGGGCAAGGGGTAAGGGTTTTAAACTAAGAGAGATTTAGGTTTAGATGTTAGGAAGATGTTATTGACTGTGAGGGTGGTGAGACACTGGCACAGGTTGCCCAGAGAAGCTGTGAATGCCCCATCCCTGGAAGTGTTCAAGGCCAGGCTAGATGGGCCTCTGAGCAATCTGATCTGGTGTGTGGCATCCCTGCCCATTGCAGGAGGTTGGAACTGGATGATCCAACACGATGATCTCTTCCAACCAAACCGCCTATGATTCTTTCACAATAAATGTAGAGAAATCTCCAATGTCTTGAACTGAGGATTCTTTAAAGTACTCAGCTCATTGCTTTCAATTTACTGCTCCAGTAGTGTGTTCCTTTTGAAACCAGAAATTGTGAATCCAAGCTGAATTTAGCTCCAAACTAGCAAGACTAGAGTGGGGTGAGTTCACCTGCTAAACAAGTACACAGTAGGCCAGATCTGTACTGAACAATTAAGACAGTTTACTGGATTAAATGAAATTTTTTCAGATGTTCACAGACATAATTGTGAATCCAGCCCAGTGTCTAATATTATTTTAAACTACCTCCTCCTAACTGTTATGAGTTTGTCTCCCTGTGAAGTGTTAACAGTTTAAATCTTTTCTATTCCCTCACACCTTTGGTCCACCTTCTTAATAATGGACCTCAGAGACAGGATATTTTTGAAGATATTATTGATAACACACTGTTCAAAATTTCAGTTTTATCTCAGTTTGGAGAGGTGGTAACAGAGAAAAGCTTTCTCTTTCAATGTGAAAAAGGCAAACCCCAATGGAGGTGTGAGTGTTAAATACACAGAATTGGTGAACTTGCCAAGTTATGGAAGGTGGATCAGCACTGTGACCACAGTGTGTTCTATGTTGTCTCCTCACAGATGGCTCCAACCCTTACACCTTGAAGCTTTGCTTCTCTACTTCATCCCATTTATAGAGAAGAGGACAGCATGTTAAGAGCTACATTCACCTGGATTTGCAAGTTAAAAACTACACTTCGTTCACAAAGCTCTAAAGTGGTTGTTCTAATGTTGCCTTGTTTCAACTTAATTCTAATATCTTTTATCTTGTTTTATAATAAATGTTCCTTCATAAACACACACCAGATTTTTTTTTTATTTTTGCCTCTGAGAAGTACATGTTGTAAGCTTATTACAAAGTTTGTATTTTGTTAGTCTAGTATCTTCAAATGTCTAAAGAAGCACCAGTAGTATAAACAAGATTGTTTCTTTTCAAAAAATGAAATATATTTGCATTTTCAAAATGTTAAAGATTAGCAAGTATTTTTCCATTTGTAGTCTTAATTGGCAGATAGAACTATTACAGCAGAATTTTAAATGTAGAACTTGTTTTTCAGTATGTTAAGTAGTGAAGTATGTTGCAATACTAAAAAGAAACTTGTATTTATAAAATGCTTTGGTCGGGTTAATGTTGCACATACTGAACTTTTAGTAGTATAGACTTGATTTATAGTTCAGACAGAGTTAATGTAGAAAATTATTAAGTATGTACACGTGTATGGTATGAATTCATACTTATTTAAAGTGGTTTTGGTTTTTTTAAAAAGAAAACTATTTTCCATTTGCATTAGCATGATGCCATCTATAGCTAGTCCCACCGTAGGGGCCTTTTAAAAATTAAAATTGCAAGCCTGTATCAATGTGTACATCCTCATTTTCCATAACTTAAACTTAAATCTTTGGTGTTTAACATAACCTTTTGACTCTTTTTTTAAAGCACTGGTTATGACATACTAAATGGTAAAAAGGGGGGGGGGGGGGGGGGGGGGGGG
>VZTH01002836.1:163188-183310 GCA_013397815.1 Aleadryas rufinucha
GGGGGTGACGGGTGACAACATGGATGGCAATAGAAACCAAAGTGGTAAAAATAGTTAAAACAAAAAGAAAGCCCCACCATAATCCTTTCATACCTGGATGGTTAATTCAATGTTTTCTTTTGTCTGATAGATCTTAAACATCCATGAAAGAATTCATTGGGTGAATAGTCTTGGCTTGTCTCTAGCTTAAGCTGAGGTAATCTTAGTGGGATTCAGGTAAAGTAAGTGATTATGTGATGTGAAATTAATGAGGTGAGAAATCTTTCACTTTGGAGAGGATGATTTGTTTTGTCCCAGTACTTTGAAACCTGTCTTCTGGAACTGGAGTTGTGTCTTATTAGGGCTAAGCCCCCAGAAATGGGAATCCAAGCAGGGAAGTCTGGGAGCTGTTGTCCTGGGCTCTGTTTGTGTTCCTCTTTCTCAATTTGCAGCGGAGTGTTGAGGGCTTCTTTCAGTTCTATTCTTATTCATTGGAGAGAAGTTACTTTATCAGCTATTTTATGCTTTATCCTATAAGTTCTTTGTTCTGTCTTTATGGATTTTATCTATTATCCATACTTTAAGCAAGATGATTTGTGCAGAGTGCTTGTCCTTGAGAGGTTATATTGTAGGATGTTTACAGGCTGTGGGCATTGCACATCTTTCAACATAGACTGGATTTTCCCCATTCTTAATTTCAAGGCAAATATTCCTTATCATACACGGGAAAATGGGTCAGATGTCCTTCAGGTTTTCTCATCAACAATGATTCATTTTTGCCCTGTCTACCTCCATTTTGTTCATGCTTCAGGTAATGAGTGTTTTGGGTATTCACATCAGGCTTTTAATATGTCTGAACTGGGAACTAAAAACCAGCTGCTCTTTGGCAGCTCTTTCAGCACCGGCTTTGGAATAATCCCAGCCTCCTGTCTGTGAGGTGGTGAAGAGACTTGCATTTTAGGGGCACTGCTGAGACTCTTTCAGCCTCAGTGTTCTTTGCCCAGAATTGCTTCCAGACAGCTCCAGCGCAGAAGTCTGTGTGCCATATCTTGCTGCTAGTGAAATGCTCTGTGCTGCTTAATGTTTTAACTGTAAAAGATCTCTCCCAATCTCATTTCTCTTTTATCAACTTGAATGTTCTGTTGAAACCTGTTTCTTCTGTCATAATTTGCATTGCTGGTTGTATTAATGTAGTTCCAGAAGTCGTTTGTAGTTGAGCATTAAAAATAAGTCTGTTTTCAATTTGCAGTGTGGGATGAGTGACCCTTAAAACATTCAGGTTTTATTTAAAAAAAAAGATAAAGAAAAAGAAATGCACTTTAATGTTTTGGTGGATCATAGCATTCAGTGCCTAAGATGTTCAGGTGAAAGGCATCTTTCCTTTGTCTTCCCAGATCAAATGGAGCATGGTTCTGAGTATATCGTAGAGGACTTGATAGCAACTGGAAGGCCCGTATACAAAATGAGTAGCCTGTGTCATGTGGGGCAGAGAAGAGAGGAGACTGAAGAATTGTGCAAGCTTCTTTCTCCACAAAATAATCATCTTATTCATGTATTCATGAGAACAGGAAAGATTCCTTGTTGGTGTTTTGCTGTTAAAAGAAAATAATGTCTTCTCTTGGGCCTACAAGGATGGGTGCTTGTCCTCAGGAAGAAAGGAGGTTGGTCTTCTTCCACACACGAGGTCTGTGTTCACCTTTAATCTTACTCTTTAGAACAGAGCCCAAACAGTGGGGCAGGTGGGGAGTTACTTGCTCCAAAGGGAGTGAAGTTTGTCTCTCATTTGGCAGTGGTATTACCATACTTGTTAGATTAAAACTAAACCTTCAAGGTGTCGTAATGCTGGTTTTTTTCACGTCTCTTTCACATAAGTCATACAAGCAAAACACTGAACATTGCTATGCACATTCCCTGCTTGTAAGCAGCTATCATTCACAATGTAATATCTTTGTGTCTGTCCCACTGTTTTGTTGGGTTTTGTTTGTTAATGTTTTGTTTTTCCAGTTGATCACCTTTCATTGGAGGTAAAAATATATTGAGGTGGAGATACGTTCCTCTTCTCTAATGATACTCTAATTCTTGTTTACATTTATTTTTCCTTATATGCAAGAAGTGTGAAGAGTTGTTTTTTTGGCTTTCTATACCACCACAGCAAGACAGAGTGTATTGCTAGGGTGATGAAAGAGAAGATTTAAAAGAAACCGTGGAGGATGTTTTTGGGTGTCCTGCTTTGTGAAAGGAATTATACAACTGAATGTGGTGTCACTAAGTCTGTCTTTTAGTAAGGGATGATGTTTGGGGCAAGCTGGCTTGTTACTGGCTGAAACCCTTCTGTTGTAATTAAATGCAACTTGCTCCTTTTCCTGCTGTGTGTTTTCTTGTGAACAGCCCTTGAACTTGTTTGAATATGCTGGTGGCTTAGCAGGAGACATTCAGTCTTCTGTTAAGTAATGCATTGAGGTCTGGGAACATGAACACTCTTGCTTAATTACTTTTTCATCTCAAGGATGTGTTTAAACATATTCGGGATTTTTTTGTGTGTTTTTTTTTTTTTTTTTCAAAATACCTTGCATTCCCACATCTGTAGCTACCAGTGGGTTTTTTAGCCATTCCAGGGTTTCATGTCTACTTTGTCTATTTTCATGTCTGACCAGTCAGAGAGAAGTGTGCTGCATGACTGATTTGTTGTGAAATTCAAGTATCTTCTCAGTTGCACCATTAATACTGACACTTGTGGGGAGGGGTGATCAGATGTGCTCACTCCTGTGATAATGTGATGTTTCTAGGGTGCCATTTGGGTTCCTTAGAACCAGAGTCAAATAAAAATAACCTGAACCAAGTAGCTGTTCAGGGTGTTTGGGATGATGAGGCCCCCAAGTTCTACTGCTAAAGCATCTGATTTGATAAAGGATCAATCCATTTCTAGACAGCTGCATTATCAAGTTAAAGAGCAAAATATTTGTGTTCTGTTTAGTCTCCTGATGCATAATAGTCTTTCCCTGTTAAATACAGAGGATTTCTTTCTCTGAGGACTGTAATTCCCACAGGATATGGAGGAACCTAATGCAGCCAGATTACTTGTGCTGTGCTTTGACCATGGCTCTCTGAAGGAAGTAACCTCAGTCCCTTTTCTTGTGTTCAGAAAGCTTTATCTGTCCTGTGCCAAGCCTTCCTGTCCTGGCCTCTCCCAGCCAGCTCCCTGGGCTGGAGCCATACATGAATTCAGATGGGTTCCCTGCTCTTCCTCTTCACTGTTGCAGCTGCTGAAGAGTGGTCTTAATTTCTGGCACAATTTATTTAACTTTCCCTTCTCTGGTGTTCATGGAGCAGCTGCAGCCTGAGTGGGTCTTCATGCAAAGGAATGAGTCTTGCAGGAATGTGCCAGGGAGCCAGCAGCTATGGCAAGATAATTAACCCTCTTTTCCAAAGCATCTGGGATCCAGGAAAACAAATTAATCCTGGCAGGGGCAGTATAGCAGTATTCAGAATTAAACACTGGAATGGGATTGTAGGATGGGGGATGGCTGAGGTTGGCAGTTGGAGCACAATGCACGATGTAATTACTCAATTTCATATAAGCCATTATCTGTTTATTTTCTCTTGCCATCTTTTCTTTCCATTTGTGGTTTCATCTTTCTTCAAGCTACTAAAAAATTAAATTGTTTGTGCTCCATTCAAAATTCAAGTGGGTAGCAGTCAAATAAGCCTCCAGAAGTTATTAGAGTGCTTCTTACTGAAAATCCTAAATTTTCTGTCTCTTAGGCTGTTAACACAATAGACTTCGGATATTTCAGGAAGCACAGTTTGTATTTAGGTGATGCTTTCTCTATCAGCAAAGTGCAAACTTCTGGCCATTTTAAACTGAATGGCATGGATGCAAGGATTTGCATGTAATATAGATTATGCTTCTATTTTCTCTTCTGTTAACCACAGCACTGTAACTGCTAAATCAGATTAAATCAGTGGGCTTTAGATAAGCATCCTGTCAAAAGGCTTCAGAAGTGTCTAAGAAATAGCCTGGTCAGACAGTGACCTGGTAATCTTTTTTTGAAGTTGCTGCATGGCTTCTGATTGAGCCATGGTAACCTAAAAACTTCAGTAGCTGAAGGTGGGAATCCCACTTACTGAACTTTTAGTTCTCTCGTCTTCTTAAGGTGCACTTTAAATCCAAAACAAACTCCTGAGTTCTGAGGATAGAGCTCAAACTGGAATATTTTAGTTACACTTAAATATGTTACCCTTGCCCAAGATTTCTGTGGAATTTTTCCGTCTTTTTATTGCCATATGGGCAAAGACTTGTCTGTGCCTTTCTAAGGATCCTTTTTATGCCCCTAACACTGCCTTTTTGTGTCCTTTTAACATGAAGCGATGAGAGCTAACCAGAGGATTCCAGATTAGGACTGAGCTATTGACTTATTTCAAAATGACATGTTCTCTAGACTTGCTTTTTTCAGCTATAGCTTTCATGTAATAATAATAATAATAATAATAATTAAAAAACCAACCCTACTGTTGGTACTACTGAAGTAGTCTGAAGGACAGGTTTCTCTCATGAAGAGAAGTAAGGTGATAACACTTCACCAGGTCTTCAAGCATATGGACCCCAAGTTCACAGCTGAGTGCAACCCTGCTCTTCTTGCTTTCTTTGCCATAGGTAATATAACATCATTCATGTTTGGGTGCTGCTTCAATCTGTCCCTGCCATTACCTCCAGTGCTCCCACCTTTGATGACCCTGGCATTGCAAAAAGGAAAAGAAAAGAAATGGAGGTTTTCCTTTTTATCTCCCAAAGCTTCCAAACGAAGCTTGTTCTTCTGTCTTCGGCGCATTTTGAAAATTCCCAAGAAATAGGGCAGGGATATTCAAGGATGCCAGGACAACAGAAGCTAATCTTACTCTTTGAAACTGCCAGGAAGAAAAGAGTCGTAGCTCCTGGCCTGAGCCTACTAGCACAGCCTCCATTTTATTTTACTGCTGAAAGCAGACTCAGCTTTCCAGGAACTCTGCTTTGTAGACCTTTCTGGAGAACATCCGGCCAAGGACAAGCCTCCTTTCATGGGGAGGACAGAGCAGCTCCAAAGCCAGGATGGCACACGTTCATGTGCGGAATGTGTGTGGGGTGAGGCTCCGTGCTCCAAAGGGACACTTGTTTCTCTCCTGTGGCGTGCTGCCATCCCAACAGCCTTGGCAGGAGACCTTCCTGCACTAAGCTGCTCATAGCTGAATGTTTGAGAGGGGGCTCGTCTTTAAACTGCTTAAGCAGCCGTCACTTTCCATGTGAAGCTGCTCTTAAGCCATTTTGCAAGTACTTAAGCTGCTCCTATCTTTTAGTCCTCTTGAGGTGCTGATATTCCCCATTTCCCAAGTCACTGTGTGACTGCCTGTACCTTGCATTAGCCTGGTTCCTGTTAAAGCCTCTAGATCAGTATTCCAAAGTGTCACTCACTTGTGCCTGCTTTGAGTTGTGTGTGTGGTTTCAACCTAGGCCTGCCAGCTGTGAGGTTGGCTCCTGAACCAAAGAGGGTGAGAGTCTGCTCTGACCCAGAAGAGCCCTAAAAGCAAATTGCCCAGTGCTCCAGGTTTCACTGGGAGCTCAGACACTTGTCCATACTTGTTCTGCAGCTTGCTGAGGAGTCTGTTTACCTTTAGCAAAATGCCTTGCCAATACCCCTGAGTCAGCCTTGTACCCAGGGCTGTGCAACCTCGAGGCCAAGCTGATGATAACTGCATTTTGCTTTGTGTCCTTTCCAAGCACAGACCAAGTTCCCCTGCTGAGATCTGAGGAAGGGGTGGGTGGAGAGACTGAGCTGTGTTCACCTGGGAGATACCGTTCTTATCTGCTCTGTGAACAGGGAGCTGAGCAAAGGAGCAGGGGGAACATGGGCACACCTTTGGCTCTTGGTTATGGCAGCAGCACAGAACAGACACCAGTGTCTGTGCTGCTGGCCTGTAAAGCAGAGGAGCTTTCAGAGCCAGGCTGGTTGAGTTTACACACGGGTGTCTGCTAGATTGTCACAAAATGGATTTTATTTATGCAGTTTAGATAGCTTTGGGCTTGGTACAAGGTAGCTCTGTGGCACCTGGCTTGCACATGATGAATACATGAGGCCCAGGATCTTTGAGTTCCTTGTTTCCTTGCCAATTCCTCCTGGTTTCCTAATGAAATGGAGCAGCTCGCCCCTGCAGTGGGCCCATGCAGCTTGCTTGACCTTGGGGATTGCATTGGTCCTCACAGGTACACAGCCAAGTGCCTGTCCTTGTGCTCCCACAAGTCCATCGGGGAATGTCACTGGACTGGCTGTGCATTGTGTGGAGCTGACATGGAATAACCTGCCCGTGCCTGGATTTTACCTGCTGGGCTTTGTAATGCCAGGGGGTACCAGTTTCTGCCAGGAATCTGGTGAGAGTGAGGAGATGAGCACAGTGAAGTATAAGGCAGCTATTGCCACAAAGACATTTATCAACTACTTTTCTGCAGACCTTTCACAACAGACTTCTGCCTCTCCTCCCTCTCCTGGTTCTTTTCAGGGCCTACAGTGCTGCCTGTAAAGAAATGATACAATATTTTTAAAAATAATGAAAAAATGGCTTTAGATGATGTGTAGTCCCAAATTCCCTTTATGCCAGGCACAGCCCAGGTGATAAAATCCTGGGTTTCCCTATTTATCTGAAATACAGAAGGCTGCCGTGGAGGAAAGAGCAGGGTCCTTCAGGACCAAGCACCTGCAGCTTTGCTGTTGTCAGGTTTCTGCAGCATTTTACCTGATTTGCATCTCTGGACCAGACACCTGATCATCTGAAATGCTTCCTGGCATCCACTCAACTTACTTTTCTGTCAATTGAAGCAGGAAACTTACTATCTCAAAGTAGCAGGCATAGATGATGATGATGATGATGATGATGATGATTATTATTGTTATTATTATTATTTATTTCTTCCATGTCTGCAGCTGTTGCCTTCCCTCCCTTCCTGTGATGGGCTGAGTTAGCAAGGAGGAAGCTCCCCTGTGGGCCTGTCCTGGCTAACAGGAATGGTGGGCCACTATTCCTCAGGGTAAGTGTCCTCCAGGGAGAAAATCAGGCACAACTGTAATTTTGGAGCTTGTAACCAGGAGAATCAGGACACAGATGCCACTACTTTTGTGTTTCTGTTCATATACAGGCTTTGGGTTTGTCTAGTGCTTCACAGGGAACAGGGGTTGGAGAACAGGGGCAGTGGGTCCTGCTGTTTCCTCCCCTGGATCCAGGCTGGGGGCTCTGGGGCAGAGCTGGCAGGGAGCAGGGCAGAGCCTGCCCTGCTGGGAGGGGACAGCAGGTGGCAGCAAGAAATGCAGGTCCCTTGGTTCCGAGTTCAGCACCCGGGACTGCGTGTGTTGGCTTCTGCTGAACTGGGGACAGTGGAATCTTAGATAAACTCTCTGAAGTAGATCTGACACAGCTTTTGGTTCATGCTTGAGGGCTGTTTGAGGTCATGGGATGCTGTCCTGCATCATTGGCACTGGATCACCCTCAAGGACCTGCCAAGATGTGCAGAATGACTCCCAGGTGCTTGAGTTTGGACTCTCATTCACCAGAATGGCCACTCCAGAATTTGCTGAGCCATCTGTGAGTGAGGAGAGAGACTGTGCAGGGCACAGCCAAGGGCAGCAAGCACATATGTGGCTAAGCACAGCTGTGCTTTGGAGAGGGCAGCGTGTAAGGTTGCTTCTGCAGAAACCCATCCTTGACTTTGGAATCTCCTCTGGGTTACCCAGAGACATCCAAGCTGGAAAACTCGATGTTTGAATCTCTCCTGCAGTCTTGCCAGCTCTGGGGTGTGAGCTAAGACATCTCTGCAACCCTTTTCCCAAGAGCAGCATTGCAAAAGAGCCCCACTGGATAATCCAGAAACCTGGGTTTGATTCCACTTGTGTAAGCAATTTATCAGGTGAGAGGTGATATTTCATCCCGCCTCCTTGAGGGAGCTGGTGTGCTTTTGAACATGTGCAAATGCCTTTGATACTTCAATAATAATGGATAAATGGCAGCCTGGCTTAGGAAGAACAGATCTTGCAAGACAAATGTGATTGCTTCCACTGGGGACAGAATGGAAAAGGATCCAACAGCCAAATATGTGAGCAATGCTACTCCTGAGGAGAAGTAATTAAATAAATGCAATGAGGCAGTGAAAGGCGTGACAAAGCGACTGCCACAGCAGCATAGGTGGAGCTCAGAGGGTCCCTCATGGGGTGAGACATCTGCCTCAAAGGGCTCACAAAAGAGATGCAGGGAGCCTGCACGTTTACCTGGAGAGGGTGGGACTGGGTCCCATTCCCTTTCCTCCTGATTTTCCTCTGGGCTCTGCTTGTCCCACTTCTCATGATGGGGGCACCAGGGAAATAATGGCAGAGGTGGGGCTGTGTCTGTCTCCCTGGCTCCTGCCTGGCTGTTGGATGGTGCCACTCCTGAGCCATGCCCTGTGGGCTCTGTCTGGAGCTCACCCCCACGCAGGGAGCAGCAAGTCCTGCCTGCCTGATGAGCTCTCTGGTGGCTTTTTTCAAGGAGGAGCCTGTTTTCAGATGGTCACGAGGTTCAGACACCCCCTCTCACCACGCACAAAGCAGGAGATGAGAGCTGGGTTGGAAGGATGCTGAGACCATAGGCTGTTGGGGTGGGGGGGGGTCTTCAGGGACTTTACTGCCACTGCCACACTGGCAAAACAAGTGGGAGATTCAAAAGGGACATTGGGGTGGGAGGGAGAGGCTGTGGGCACATTTTCCCGTAATGATGAGCTGCAGAAGGAAGACACAGGTGAAGGAGAAGCACTAACACTGGTGGAGGCTGCACTGGGCCAAAGCAGGAGCTGAGCAAAGTCTTGATCCTGCCAGCCGTGTGCTGTCAAGCTCTGGCTGTTCTCTGGACTCCCTAGTGCTTTCTTCACTCCTGGGAGAGAATGGGGGCAGCTTCAAACTTGGAGACAGTCCACTTCTGCCCAGAACAAAACAGTTGTTTTGATACCACGTTAACCATGCTGGTTATTTTGGGAATTTTCCACCTTCTTTTTGTTTTCTGTCCTCATTACATGTAAGAAAAAATGTCTTTAGATGGGGTTTCAGAACAGGAATGTTGCAACAGTTGCACAGCAGATGCTTAGTAGTGCCTGTTGGAAAGCTGTTCTTTGCCCTCCCTTCTTGGCTTCAGCTGGGCTTGTTCCTGCTGTGCTTTCCTTCTGAATTTGCTCCTTTTGGATTTTCCTTTTGTTTATGCTCCCTTCTTTCAGGCTGGGGCACGTGTTTCCAAGGGTCAACCTAGAGCCAGAGGTCATGGTCTTTGGTGTTTAAACTTAGCCATGGATTTTATAACACTTGTGGGGAGAAGAAGAACCAGCTGTGGTTTGGCATTTTTGGCAGCCCTCTATGTCCAGACTCTGGACTGCTTGCTGTGCTGTCCTTGCTGGGGACAGGAGAGGAGTAGGCTGAAAATGCAGGGCAGCTGCTGGCATTCCCAGTCCCACAGCTGTGTCAGGCAGTGAACACCATGTTACTTGTCCTGCTGGCCTGAGGGAGACCTGGGGTCCAGGATCCCGGCCTGTTCCATGCCAGGACACCCCTGGTCCTTGTGACATGGGGAACACCCCTGCCCTGCAGTGTGGCCGGCTGTCCTTGGGCATGAAAGCGCTGCTGGATCTCTGTGATCAGATGGCAAAAGCCACTGTGAGCCCCTGCCCTTTGAGCAGGGTAGAAACTCCAGCTGACAAGACAGCTGGCGGAGCAGCCTGGTAAACACAACCATGTGAGTGTGTGATAAGGGAGCACTTGCCCCCGGCCACACTCCTTGGGCACAGCCTTTGCCCAGAGCTGTTACCCACCCTGCCTGATGGTGAGTGAGCTATGGTCCTTCACCCCCGGCCTCCTGCGCTGCCTCTCGGGCGGGTTTGCTGCCAGCTCTGCTTTCCTACTGAGGCAAAGTGCAAAGGCACTTCTTGCATCACTACAGGGGGATGAGGGCCTGCCAGCACAGCACTGCTGGCACCGGGCATGCACAGGAGGTTTTAAAGATCCAAGGACCTGCTGCCATCCAGTTCCCCATTGCCTGTAAATGAAATAGACTAGCTTTGAAAAATCAAAATAATCCTAGCAAATGGAAGCTGCTTCTTCCAGCTGAGATTTGTCTCCTTCAAGGGGAGGGCTATATGCCTTTGAGACAGCCAAAATGTTTTCTGCATTAAAGGCCTGGCTCACCTCTCAGTGGAAGCACTGGCATCTTGTGTCACCTGTTTGTAAAGCAGCTTTGAAGTTAACTGTTTATGTAACCTATTAAAAATACATTAATGTGCCTTCTTATTCTTTTCTTCCCTGCCAAGGAGTTGGTCAGACATGGTTTCAGGTGAGCTCTGAGAGCTGGTTGCTGCTGAAGGGTGCAGAGGGGTCAGACATGGTAGCAGTTTCCAGACTCAGCATGGGCACTGCAGGAACATCCCTGTGCCTTGCTGCACATCCTCGTCTAGTGTTGGCACACACAGACCTCAGGCACAGCATCCTGCTCTTCAGAGAGCATCACACCTCTCTAGCCCCCTGGTTAATGGTTAGACCCACATGGCAGCAGCTGCCTCCCTTTCCCTGTGGAAAGAGTCACAGATTTTAAATACTGGATTTTCTGATCTTGCCCTTTGGACTAATTTTGCTGTGGCTGTTGGTAAACTGTGTGCTCCTAAGCTCAGGCTGCTGTGAAATCCTCTCTGGACTGCTGCACCTCTGAGCAGGTACATCTTGGTAAGTTGTACAGGAGCAGTGTCTGGTGGAAGTCAGCACATATGGCTCAAGGCAGGAGCCTGATTTCGTCTCAGTTTGGTGTAGAATTGCCTCCCAAAGAAAGTGCTGGTGAGAAGGGGCCTATGGAGGTCTCAGATTCAGCCAACCTTTGGAGCAGGATTGTTGCCAAAGCTGGGTCAGAGCAGCTACAGCTGTAAAACTTGAAAAGATGGAAACCCCTCCACTCTAGGTCCATGTCCCAGGGCTGCACCACCCTTCCGGGGAAGGAGCTTTTCCTAACCCCCTGTCTGAACCAGCCAGGCTGACTTACCTGCTGGAAAGACTTTGGCTTCATCTCCTCCTAGCTGCCCTCCAAGTCACTGTAGACTTCTGTTAAATCACCCCAACCTCCACTCCTTCACATCTAACCAAGCTAGCTGTCTCCACCTCTCCCTGTAGGCAATGTTCCCTGACCTCAACCAGCCTGGTGGCCCTGCTAGTCCTCTCCAGCTTCCAGCAGATCCATGCTCATCCTGAAGGGGCTGTTCACACCCACCAAGTCCTGCTGAAAGGGAACGCTTAGAGCCAGGACATGCTGAAGTTAAGCTCAGAAACCAGCTCCTTGTGTCTGCTCCAATAAGGCTTCAGGAGAAGCTGGTTTTGATGGATTTCTGAATGAGATAAGCCCGAGCCAGCTGGCACGTGCCCAGCACTAATAAGCAAGGCCTGCCCATGCCCATCTCCTTGCAACACTGCAGCATCCTCCTGACCACTGAGGGCTACAGGCCACTGCCTTAAACTGTTTCCTCAGCCCTGTGGAAGAGCAACACAGTTTGGGGACATCAGCAGCACAAGGCTGGTATATCCTGAGTTCTGGACTATTCAGAGCAGCAGACACCTCTCCACTGCCTCTTGGGCACTGTCCACCACTTCTGGAGTAGGTCCAAGGGGTTCAGCTGCTCCCAGATTCCAGAGGCAGTGTGGCTGGAACCCAGAGGAGCTGTTAGAGCTGGCTTGCCCTGCTCAAGGCCAGCTCATCCATCTTCACCTTGCTGGTACAGATCCTCTGAATGGAGAGGCAAGTAGTGCTTCACTTACATGGATTGCAGGGAGCAGAGGGACTTTGCAGGGTCATCTTGGGCACTTCAGCAGGATCTGGACTCCAAACCTGAGCCTTTGTGGAACATTAGATTCCCTCCTCTTTTCCTTTCTGTGGGACTGAGATGTGCTGGGCAGCCCATTCCTGCCCAGAGCTACCTGCTCCCCACTGGTCACTCCTCTCTGAAGGATGGTGTCAGATGCCTAAGGTTGCTCCTCTGAGGTCTGAAAGATTAGACTGGAAGTTTCATGGGTGGGAGATGTCCCAGGGCTGAGGTCAGAGACAGAAATGTAATGTCTGCCCTGCTCTGTTATACAATCCGCTGTTAAATAATCACTCGGGGTCACTGCTCCTGTCAGGCCACTGCAGCTGGCAGTGGGGCTGCTGGAAAAACAGGATCACTGTCCACTGGACAAGAAGGAGAAGGAAAAGCAGTAACACACTTCTGAGCAGTCCCATGCTCAGACCCTTCCCAGCCTTGGGGTTCCTCATTGCAAGGAATTTTCAGTGACAGAGGCACTCTCAAGGACCCAGCCTGTTTGTAGGATGGTCGCAGTGGGGATGTGGCTTTGGCCACAGTGAGGAAAGGCTGGTGTTTGTCTGTGGGATGCTGTGGCTTGAAGTGTGTGAGCAGGGAACTGTGCCTGTCACAGAGACACTGGGTCTCCACTGGATTTGGGCAAGGAGGAGACCCAGCATCCATCCAGCACAGCTCTGTGCCCCCAGCCCATGACTGCTCTCTGCATTTCCTAAACCTGCAGTGGAGCCAAGGCTGGGGCAGAGCCGTGGCCAGCCATGAGCTGCCGACCAGCACGTAGGGGTTGGGTGAGTGCCACAGCTGGGTTGTGCTGCCCACCTGGGACTGACACCCATTTAACAGCGCTGTGTTAATGATTTCAAAGGTGCTGCAGAAGCAAGTAGCTGAACTGGGCACTTGGAGGACATCAGGGGACCTGTGGGAATGGCTACTGATGACCTGTGTTGGCTGCAAGTAAGCAGTCACTCAAGGGAGCTGGATAATTTTCCCTAGGAGACACGGGCTAAGTCCAGGAAAAGAAACCACGCTGGCAGGGAAAGCTCACAAAGCAAAGCTTGGAAGTGGCCACATGGCACTCAGAGCCTGAGCATCACTGCCCTGGGATTCCTGTCCTCGAGCATGCATTTACAGCTAGCTAGCTTCTTCTGCTGGATAATTTCTTCCTAATAAGGGCTTTTGGCAGGTGGCTGTGCTCCCCTCAGCGTGAAGGAGAGCAGCTCAGTACAAGCAACAAACTGGTGTGAGGCAGGGAGAGTTCCTTTTGATTTAATTCAGAGGGTGGCTGTGAAATAGAAATGCTGGGGGATGACTGCATGGCACTGAGGAAGCTTGAGGCATCCCTTACTTGGATTTGCTGCCTGTGATCGGGGAGGCATTCTGGCTTAATGCAGCTGTTTTGTTAATTTAATCCCACTTGATTTTCCTTTACACTTTCCCAAATGTTTTAAGCTATTCTTTGTTGTGGTCATCCACTTTTTAATCTGGGGTCAAATGATTGGATCTTAATCCCTGGATCTCAAATGAATTTGCCTTTTGGTTTCCAGCCCTCTGCTACAGCCAGGCTTGCTGTCTCCCTCTCCTTCTCTCATTATTTCTCTATTTCTTGCAAGTTAACATTGCTTGAGAAGAACAAACCAGGTGATATCCCCCTGATTAATATTTCCAAACAATTTTATGCTTTTCCTTGTGATGAGTCCCTGGAGCCTTTTTTGTCAAACTACCTAAATGTGATCATAGCCAGTGCAATACTGTGCTTTTTGTGAGTGACTGGGTGCACAGAGACAGCTGCCATGGAGTGATCATATAGGACAGCACCTAAATCCATTGTACAATCTTCCTGGAGGGGAGGGGACAGGACAGCCTCTGAATCTGATTCACAAATCCAAAGATGACAGGATGCTGATCTCAGCTCCACCCTCCGGGTTTTGCTAAAACTTGGTGTCTCATTTCATTGCAATTATCCTATGCTGCATGTTCCCTGCTCAAATGTATGCAAAAATTCTTGGAGGAAGACTATGTACAATTTTTTAACAGCATATTCTAGATTTTATTGAGAAGAGAGAAAATCTAATTAAATTCACACGTTAATCCAGCCAGATTAAATGGCACATTCTACTTTGTGTCCTTACCTTGGCCTAGAGGCCAGACTGAACCTACAAACACAGACCACAGAACTGGTCTTGCCCTTTGTGTCTAGACTCAGGCCCAGACTTTGCTTTAGTACCTGAGACTGGATCCAGACAGTTTCATTGGTGTGTTAAGGATCACAACCCAGATCCAGATTGGGAGCACAGGAATGATTCCAGCCCTGAAGGGTGCTTCTGCCCCAGGTACCCTCTCGTAAGCCCATGGTGCTGGTGGGGGAAGCTCAGGTCCCCACCTTCCTGGGTGCTGCCATCACTGGGTCTCATGTAAGCTCCTGCTGGCAGCTACCCTGTCTCTGAGGCAGCCAAGTCCTTGGCAAGGCAGCCTGTGCTAGTCCAAAGCTTCTCCTGAGCTGGGTACAGTGAGCTGTGACCATGTGGCTAAATGACATCCAAACCCATCCTACCCTGATAGAGCTATGGGCTAATGCAGCCTCATCCAAGGGTGTGTGCGTGACCCTATGCTGGAGGGATTTGCCTTCTAGAAAAGGCCTATGAGAGCTGCAGTCAGATTCTGCTGTGGGAATTCAGCAGAATTCTCTTAAGCACAACTCATCTCTATGCAGCGAGTCTGGACTTGCATGGAAAACAAGCATGTGAAACCCTGGGAATAAACCACCTACTTCCTCGTGAGGACCTGTAAACCTCACCCAGCAAGCCAGTCATGTAGCTGCAAAGGACACAAATAAACTCTGCTGTGTAATTAGCGCCCTTTGTATGCCAGGGCAATCATTCCTAACCCCATATGCAACCAGGAGCCAAGTCTGCCTGCACGGGGCTCAGTTCCAAACCCCCTCCCCAGGTTTAAAGCTGCACCGCTTCCCTCAAATCAGGATCACATGGTGATGCTTTGCTCCATATGGGAGGAGCTGGTTTGTGATATGAGGGATCAGTTATGCTGCAAGGACAAATATCATCTTCTAAAAGCCACAGCCAGTGCTGATAGAAGTGTTTGCTAGTAAATACCTGCAGCACACTAAGCTAAACCAGTCTGATTTTACTACATTAAAGAATGAAATGTGTATGCAGCATTCTTCCTAGTGAGATTCCGAACTGTCACTAAGGCCTCTGTGATGGTGGAGTACTTTCCATCCCAAATTGTCCCTGGTAGCCTGATTTTTGCATGCTGCACCATGCAGACAAAGCAGTGGTAGTACAGGCTGAAGCACAATCACTGATCATATGGGGACTCCTCCTCCCCTGAGCCTTGCTGTTTGTACCAGAAAAACAGACATGTCTCTTGAAGGGAGCTGTGTGACTTCAGGGGCTGGTGTGATTATCTCTGCAAGACATTTGATGGGTGTCACTATGACAGCTGGAGCAATTCTTCTTTTTCTAGGACAAGAGGTTTGGAAGATAGAATCTGGGGGTGTGGGAAAGCTCTTCCTCTGTGGTGGCCTTGATGGCCTAAAGGGTCATTTGAAAATGACACCAAGGGGATCCAAATCCGAGAGGTGCTTCTCATTTTTAGAGATGCAGAGCAGGCAGTAGGTGGGTGAGCAGAGCTGGCCTCCAGGTGAGGCTAGAAGCAATGTGCTGGCTGTAGACAGGGGCATCTCTGCAATGGGGCAGCCCTGCGGTTTGCAGGCATACTGGCACTCCAAGCAGCACTGCAGCCTTCACAGGAGTCAGTATCTAAACCAGACTTTAAAAGCAGCCTCGTCTTATGCTGTTGCATAAGAGTGAGATGGAAAACACACTGTGTTTATACAGACTGAAATGACAGGACTCTGCTTGAGCAAACACTTGCAATGAAAGCTTCAGCTGGCTATGGAGCTTCACTTCCGGGAGCAGAAGAAAACCACTTAGCCATTTAATCCTTTGAAGACTTCAATCACCCTGATAAGATGTAGACAGGGCAGGACAAGGGAGATGGCTTCCGTGTGCCCCTGCAAGACTGATACCTCCCCAGGCAGGCTGCGTCCCACCACCCCAGAGAGCCCCTGTAACGTACCACACAGGCCAGCATGGCTCCTGAGCCTGCCCACTGCCCTTTACCCCGGCTGTGACACAGTCCCTCGATTTAAACCCTTAATCCTGGGAAGATTGTGCAATAGCTCCTTCAGGCTGAGAACGGATTATGCCCGTTTCAAAGGTATTTGGCACTCTGGCTCTACCGGGAGTGCCCAATCAACCGGCTCAACCTCTCCTGCAAGTACACCTGCAGGCAATTCTTGAAGCTGGTGCCTAGCAACTTGCTCTAAGCTGCTCTCATGGCTAAAATTCACTGTTATTTCAGCGTTCCTTCCCAGAGGAGCAGCTCCTGGGTCAACATCAGGGAAGAATGAGACGTTTCCCACTCAGTTTGCTATGAATTACTGGTATGGGCGGGGCTGCTTTCTCTCTCTCAAGCAGGTGTCCTGCAGCCAGCTAAAAAGGCATCTCCTCTCAGCATGTGGGATAGCTTCAGGTTCAGGAGATTTAGTAAAATGGTTTTTTCCTAACTCCTTCCCAACTTGTTTTCTGCTCCCAAATGCCTCTGCTTTCTTGGAGTTCTCTGCAGAAGAACCAGGCTTGGATTCATCCCGTGTCTCACCTTGGCTTTGCTTGTGTGAGCCCCAGGTTATACAAACACAATCAAGTAGCTACAAGCTCGGGGCTGTGCTGGGCACGCTCTAATGACACACAGCAACTTTTAGATCACCTGTGTGACAAATGAAGGCAGCCCTCAATATCAGAGAGATGCCCTTGGGAAATGGTGAGCACCAGAAAAAAAATGCACAGGAAACCAAGATTGCCTGTTTACGGGGCTGAGATCTTTGCTGAGGTGGTGAGGCAAACATAAACCAGCCTGGGCAGGACCGAGCAGCGTGTTCCTGCATGTGGGCAGGGCATAGGAATGGGCGCTGGGAAGAGGGAGCCAGCGGGAGGATCCAGCTGCAGAGTGGGCAGGGGCTCAGGGAGCAGCACATCCTCCAGCGCCAGCTGGCACTAAGCAGAGGGAGGAGCGCTCTAGCTGGAAGAGGTGGGGAGCTGTGAGTAGATGAAGTCCATGAGTAGTAGCGCTGTGGTACTGCAGCCTGGGTGTTTTTTAGAAAAAAGCTAGACGAGGTGCCTTGCAGGGCTTTTCTAAACTCTGGGAGAAAGCCTGAGATCCAGATGGATTTTCCAGTGGCAGTCTGTTAGGACACCTCATACTTGCCTTAGTGACATAGCTCCCTTGGTGGTGTCCGGTGGGAGGGCAGCTGACCACTGCCTGTCCTGGCTGTTCCCAGTGCTAGCGCTGGTTCACCACTGCAGAGCTGACCTCTCCTTGCCTCCCCAGTCTTATTCCTTGGGAAGCCCTGGGTGGTATTAGCAACTGCAGCCAGAGGGTTGGAGGTGCCTTATTGCTGTGGACAGGGTGGGTTTCAGAAGAACCATCTTTATCTCACAGCTGTCTGTCCTCAGCTCCTGACTGCCTGCAGCACTGCACAGTCTGGAAGGAGGAGTGGGAATCATCTGGTCACTAGTTTGGACTCAACAGCCTGAAGCAGATGAGGAAATTGGCTGGTAAGCACAGAAGCACCAATGGAGATATCTCCAGCTCATCCCAGGACCCTCAGCCCTCCAGGGTGGGACATGGCTCTGTTCCCCAGCCCAGGAGTGGTGCTCAGCGTGCTTCAGGTAGGTGTTTGGCTTAAGGATTTGTCATCACGTAGATGACTTTAAACAAATCCAACTGCATTGCACAGGTTAGCTGACAGAGAGAGAGAAGCATTTTATATGGAAAGGCGTAAAGAACCCAAGTCTGATTCAGCCTTTCCTAGTGTCCAGTGGGTGCCTCTGCCTGCATGGGTCAGGAATTGGCCAGTCCCCTGCCATGCTGTGATGCCTGAAGGCCAGGAGACATTGTGGTGTCTCTCTTTCCCTTCCAGCCGCAGGAAGGGACAGCTCTCCAAGCAGTGTGGCTGAGCAGCCTTTGGCTCATTGCATGGGTGACACTGGCGGTGTTGACTGGCCCAAAGTGGGTTTGGGACAAGCTTGGGACAGCAGAGTTTTTAGTGCAGCATGGCCGAATCTAGGAGAAGATGCTGCCTGTAGTACAAAACTGTGACTTTGGTGGCTGAGGGGACTACTGGCCCAGCCTGCATTCGCAGGTCAGACATGTCCTTCTGCTCCAGCAATCCCTTCCCGCCACAGCATGCCTGTGGTTTACACAGTTGTTCCCAAGCTCCTTCCTGGTCAAATCCACAGCCAGCTTAAGCCGTTTCAGTCCTAACTCCTTTCCTAGCCTGGCTCAGAGGACTGTAGCTGGGAGTGCGGTGGAGATGGGGAACTTTGCAGCCAGGGGAAGACATGCTGATAGCAAACCCTCAGCTCAGAAAATGTCTCCTTCCTCCCTGCAAACATAAGGGGACAGAATTAAGGCTGAACTTTCTGACCTCCAAGTCCTTGACTTCTGCTCTCACGTTACAGCAGCAGCAAATCCTGTTGCATGAAGCAGAAATCTATCTGTCTGAACACGCACTATTTACTCTTCTCTGCATAAACTGTTCCAGACTTGACCAGGAACAAAGCTGGTTACTGACAGCAGAATTAGGAAACTTCTTAAATATTGGGGTGTTTTCCCCCTTGTTTTTTTTAGATTTCACATTGAGCTGCTGAAGCTTAAATTTGCCAGCTAAATGTTCCTAGCTTTCAACCTGTTTTACTTCAAGCTGTTTCCCTTTGCCCGATTGCCTGAAATATCTCTGAAATACCCCTGCATACAGGGTGTGCTCTGCCTTCTTTCTGATAGAAAGAAAATTTTCCTTGGCTTGGTATGAGGTTAGAAGGACAAGCAATGGCACGCTCATTTTCACCAAATAAGTAGAGGATATTAAACTGCAAAAGGCCAATGGCAACGTTTGGGTTTTTTTCTAGCATTCATATGAACGCTTTTGTACAAAGGGGTTGAATCCTGCTTCCATTTATGCTGATGTAAATCTAGAATAATAAAGTTCTTTTACAGAACTGCATATTTTATTAATCCAAGTGTCATAACTAGAATTGAATATATGATAACAGTTTGATAGTTGTATCCTTCTGCAGTTCTCACTTGCTGTGATTACAGCATCTTTTAGACATTTTAATCTCTTTTTCATGTGTTGTAGATGTTAAACTTTCTGACACAAGGACTGCCAGCATAAGCACAGAAGGAGGTGTCATGAACCCCTATGTTAGGAAACTCCTCATGTGCTACTTCGATTGTAAAGAGTGGAAAGCAAGGTTTGGAAAGCAGTTTTTGGTGCTTCCATGATAGTTAGTTGGTTTTGACTCTGAAAATCTCTTCTAAGCTTTCCCTTCACCTCTGTTTTGGCAGAACCAAACTCTGCTTTTAAGATTGCTGTTGCTCACAAGCTGCCTCTCCCGGACCAGGTTAAGACTGAAAAAAATGGTTTCTACAGAGCACTGCCACAGTGAGGTGGGGTTTTGCAAACCTCACTGTGAAGTTGCTCACTTCACATGATGATTTATTGGACACTGTGTCCTTCTAACAAGTGACAAGGTCATACTGACCAATTTGCTTGTGAAGATTTACACAGCCTTTAGCAATAGGAAACCTCAGAGACTTAAAAACTCCATGCAGTAAGGGCAACTCGCTTTCACAGCTGGCCTTTTGAAAGGATGAAGCAAGGTCAGTTCGGGTTAAGAGGAACAAGACTCTTGCAAACCCCAGAAAGAGCAGGAATGTTTGGTTCCTTGGAAACTTGTATGGATTGTTGTGATTGAGAGCTGTCCTCCTGCGTGTTTCCAGCCCGAGTGCAGCAGCACTGCTACAGTGAGGAGCTGGAGTTACGGCTGGAAATGCAGAGCAGCTCGGTCTTTCTCCGGGCTGTCCCCAGGGCCACGCAGAGGTGGAAATGGGACGCGAGGGCCCAGCAGGGTCAAGGTGGACACCAGCACATGGGTGATGGTCCGGCTGCGTGCTGTACACGACCGAGCTGGGCCAGGTGCTGCGGCCAAGGGCGTGAGGGACCCCCGAGGGATGCACAGCCCGAGGAGATGTTTTGTGTGGCCTGGGGGCCTCCTCGGCGTGTACCCCGCTGGAGCCCCTCTACTCCATGTCAGCGTGACGCGGGGTGAGGGGCCGTGAGGGAGGCACCCACCCCACACCTCAGCCCGGGGGCCGGGCCGGGCATCTGGGTGCATGTCTGGGTCTCTGTGTGTG
>VZTH01002836.1:183315-229762 GCA_013397815.1 Aleadryas rufinucha
GCGGTCGTTCCCCGGCGGGGTCACCCCGCTTTCCCCGCTCTGCGGCCGGGGCCTCCCCCGCTGCGGTGGGCGGCCCGTGCCGGAGCGGGGGCGGCCCTGGGGCCACTGTTGGTGACCTTATTCCCCGCTGCGGTGCGGCCGGGCCTCACCGTGTGTGCCTCACCCCCGTGAGGAGCGGGGGCTAGGGGCCCAGGGGCCGCGGAGCGCTAGCGTTGCTCCGTGCCGGGACCGGAGCCAGGTAGCCTGGAGGGCGTTGAGTTTCGCGGGGCCGAGTCGGCTTGCGGAGGGAGCAGCCCCGAGCAGCTCGGGGAAGGAGGTGACTGATCTGTGTCGGCCCGTCCCCCACATGGAGCTGGTGCGCCCCGCTGTCAGCGCTGCTCTTGCCTATAATCTGTCCCCTGGTGGGGATGGGACATGGCTTTGGCTGGGTGTTTAGCCTCGGGTGCGCTGGAGTCTGCGCAGTGTGTTTTTTAAAGTGTGGTTATTCCTCAAGAACGGCTTAAAAGCTGAGAGCTCGTAGCAGTCTCTGCCGTACGCTTGGCGAGGGGTCACCTGGGACTTGTGAGGGTTGTACTGACTCGAACGCTGAGTTGGATCATGTGAGGTTTTTAGCACTGCACTGGAACACCGAACTATTTTAACGTCTTTGTTGTGTAACTCTCACTTAATTTGGAAGCAGAGCGATTGGACTGGACACAATTAAACAAAATCTAGCAGATGCCATGTGCCACGATTGGTTTCATTTGCTTGATTTGCAAGCCAGCTAGAGATAGGGAAGTGTAGCTGCCCTATAAACTGGGAGATACGGAGTGACAACTCACCTGGCTTGATTTACAGGGACGAAAAGGCAGTGCTTCTGCGCATCAGGAAAAGTTTGATTGTGTTGGGCAGCACTGCAATTTGAATAATTTAGAAGACCCCAGAGATTGCAGTTGAGAATATGATGCTCCTTTACTGCTCAAAGACTGGTTTCTCTCCCTCCCGGCACTACTCAGTTTTCTTTGACTTCAGTTTTCTGTGTTTTCACCACTGTGTCGTTTAATAATTTCAAAGCATTAGATTATTGCATAGTTTTCTCAAGATCATAAAAGTGCCAGCACACCTGTAATAAATGGCCTTTAATCATCATTAGTAGTGGAAACATGCACATGTCACTCTTAGTTGCTTATGAACTTTAGTCGTGGAACAACTTAGGTGATCGGGTCTGCATATACAGCTACGGATGATCTGTGCCTTCCTGCAAGGGCTTTCTGTGCAGTGAAATAAAGCATGGTGATAGGTTGGAATAGTTACAAGAGCAGCAGTGTAACAGGAGAGACCTGTAACTCCTCCTGTACCATTACTAAGTGTTGCTTAACAGCTGTTACGTTCTAGCTTACCCTAAAATCAATAATCGTGTTATAGCACCTCCTCAAATAATAGCAGTAGCTCTTTGTTTTTTCAGCTGGAATTATTTTGAAAGCAGGGAGTGGAATTGAGGAAGGCTGTATTCTTTCCTTTTTGCGTTCACTTGCCTGCAACTTAAAAACATTTCCGAAATAATTCTAGCACAGAACAGTTTTACTTGAATTGTTGTAAAAGCATTGTTTTAAACATGGCAGTCCGTCCTGGTTTTGGAGGCCAGGCAGCTCCTGTTCGTGTTGGATGGACAGGAACGCTTGAGCCATATCTTGCAAGAGTCCTGATACTTCTTAGGTACCTTGTGTCAACTGCTGTCCCTGTGGTTTGCTTAAATATCAATGATTAATATTTGCTTACTGACTGTACTAATAAAGTAGCACTGACTGGAGTGAGGTGCTGTGATAGATGAGGGATTGTTTTCTCTTCCTGCCCTAATAATAATAGGGACACTACCTCATACTGGCCAGCCTGGATGAGAGCAGGTCTTTTGGGGGAGAAGGGCTGGGGATTTTCCTCCAGTGTAATAGAAGAGCATTTATCTCCTGGTGGCAGTGTCACACCCTCCTCAACTTTGAGTTTACCCAACTTCCAAACCAGATGTCATAAGCAGATGGAAATGTAGGTATAAATTCTGTGTCCTTGTTGGTTTAGTAATGAACCACAGTGGTGTTGGTCTTCAGTGGCAGCATGATCGCAGGCTTCACTTCAGCACTATAATAAAAGCAGTTTTAACTTTGTGCCTGTTGTTAGTAGGCTGTTGTACATCTTATCACAGTCCATGGAAGTTTCAAGGACATTCATAAGGAAAACTGCCAAATTCCACTCAAATGTCACCTTACGTAAGTAAGGTTTGAAGTTACTTTTGTTCTTGTATTGTGGTTATGAACAGACCCCCTCCCTGGGTTTATTTTTGATATTCATTGCAGTCTTAGAATGGGAAGTTTTAAACTTTAAAATCAGGCTGAGTTGTTGCCTTGTTTTTTAATTTACTTAATTTCTTTTTCTACTGTTGCTGCATGCTGTGCCTGCAGTGTGATCTGTGAGCTGCTTAAGTGCATTTTTTCAACTTTTTACTAAAGGCTGCATTTACTTCTTAAACTTAGTATACCAGTTGTTAGTATTCTAGGTTTTGTCTTTAACCTCAACTATCTAAGGTGAACAAGGCATAAAAAATATTTTTGAAGTTTCTGCATAGGCAGATGTGCTGTGTTTGTCATTGGTCAACAACTGAAAAAAGTCAGAAATACTTACATATGGTGATTCTTTAGACTTTACTCTTGCTGAAGCATGACTGGGTTTCCTTTTTTAAAACATTTTCAGCAACCTGAAGTTCCTGAGATGTGCTGGAGGAAACATAGAAGTAGCTTTCCTTGTTTTTGGAAGGTTGTTCTTGATACAATACAAATAATTGTTATCTCATCCTGTAGCTGATTTTAAGGTCATGGTGCTGTGTAGGGAGTTGATTTACGTGAATACATTTCTGGGGTTAGGATTTGTGTCTGAAAGACCAGAACAAGCAAATGAGCAAGTTTTAGTTCTATATGAAAACATTGCTCAGATTGATGTCTGCTGTTTTAGTGAGCTGCAAAGAAATTACTGATAAGAAATAAGTGATGTCTTTTAGGATAAGGATTATAATCAAGGCATTTCTAGGAGCAAATTAATACATAATAGGAACTTGTGTTCTGAGAGCATTGGTAACTAACTTGCCTGACCTTTAGCTTCTGTTTATTTCTGAAATAATATATTCTGTGTAGTGTTTATTTCCAGGGAAGCAAGATTTCATGTGTTTGCCAAGCTTTTTGAAATACTTTGAATATAAAAGTTGTAAGAACTTTTGAAGTTCCTTCCTTCAACTCCCGAAGTTGGAGGAAGGCATTTAAACTTGGAATTTGAACCACTGCCCGCTTAATCCTGGAAGTAAATCTGAGGAGTTTAGGTATTTGTCTTTCCCCCCACATTATGTCTAATTTGACTGACTGTATGTCCTAAGACTTGAAGGTAGTGCCCATTGTTTTCTCTAGGTGTACAGATGAGTTACTGGGAGATGTTTTAGGGTGTAAGTTAATGCTACCTGTGGGTGTTTAACTGGAGCTCTTGCTCTGCAGCAAAGCAAGGAGCTCACTTGTGTCCCCCTTTGTGTTTGGGAGGGAGCCCACATGTTCTAGTGCCATAATTGTCTCCACAGGATGTGTAAGCATGTGAAAAACCTCCTAAAGTTATCTATTCAGTTTGGAATCTGTCACTGAGAATTCCTGCTGCTCCACAAGCATGTCACTTCCTGAAGTAACAAGACTGGTTTATATCTCATTTTAGTGTGAGAATAGTAAATTTTTGTGCTAAGTGTGATCTTTGAAGCTAAGTAAGTATCTCCTTTCATTAACTAAACAGGAAAAAAAAAATAAAAGCTATGCTAATTTTATTATGGTTAGTAGCTGGCTTCTCTTTAAGGTTGGAAGAACTTAAAGTAGAATGTTTGCCACCAAAGATGGCACTACTGAGCATCCAAGGCAGTCCAGAAGAAGTTACCTGAGTAAATGCAGGTATTGGAATTCCTGTTTGATGCCCATNCCCTCAGCGCTGTCCCCGTCCCGCTGCGGCCCTCGGGGGCTCCGGCCCGGCCCCGCCCCGCCCCGCCCTTCGAGAGACCACGAGGCCCCGCCCCGCGCGCCGCCGGCGGGCGATAAAGGTCTCGCGGCGGAGCTCTGACGTCACGGGGAGTTAATTTTAAACCCGGACAAGATGGCGGCGAGGGACGCGTCGCGGCGCGCGGGCCCGGNGGTTAGTAGCTGGCTTCTCTTTAAGGTTGGAAGAACTTAAAGTAGAATGTTTGCCACCAAAGATGGCACTACTGAGCATCCAAGGCAGTCCAGAAGAAGTTACCTGAGTAAATGCAGGTATTGGAATTCCTGTTTGATGCCCATGTGATGAACTTATGAGTAGGACTAATAGGATATCAAGTATAAGGTGAAAGAGAAGTCCATTTGGGCCTTTGCAGAAATGATTTATGGAAGACCAGCTTCTTTTAAAAGAATGGCCCTGCTCTTGTCTGTCATGGAGGAATAGGTAGGAGAACTGGCCAAACTCTTAAGACTGCATAAAGTGTCTTTTGGGGAAGGATTTTCTGTTCACAACTTGGTTACTTGGCCTCTATTTACAGCCTGTATGAGAGATATTCTGGTATGCTTTACTAGGAGGGGAGATGTGTCATGTAGTATTTTTTTTTCTAGTTCTAAATGTATTTTCAGCTTTATTTTCAGTGCAGATGATGAGCAAATGGTGATTACATTTTCAGCCCTGTATACTGGTGATTTTTTGCATGGCAAGGTGGGGTTTGCTACTGCAGGTCTTGGTCGGTTTCTCTTAAAGGACTGGAATAGAAGCCAAAATGTTGGAGGCTTGAACTGATGAGATATTGCACAGATTGTAGATGTGGAATGTAGAATGCAATTTCCAGTGAATTGATATTTGAGAGTAGAACTTAATTTGCTCTTATGCAGTTGTTGTTCCGGTGACATCAGAATCAGGTTCCAGTCTGTAGTTAGTGTCAAATTATAATGCATTTATTTTCCCACCATCACCTCAGAGATAAGTGTGTTGAATTTACAAGTTCTTATTGGTCTCAGTAAAATATTTGGAATGTCTTTTTGAGCAGTGTATTGGGTAATGGTTCCAGGATAACAAGGTAGCTTTTTTTTTCACTTGGATTGAAAATTACAGAAACTTGTTGGAGAACATATGTCAACTGCTTGTACTGATATGTTTCCCTATGTTGTGCATACTTGGAAAAGTTGTTCTCACCTCTTATCTCCTCCAGCAGGGTGGTACTGCTGAGTGGAAGAATAAGTGCAGTTATTTTAGCTGTCTCTTTAAACCCAGTCCTGTGATACTACTGCCTGCAGACTTGCTGTCTTGTTCCCCTCCCCTCCTCTCGACCTCTTCTGCATGAAAGAAAGGGTCTTCTGGCTTTTACTTGTAGGTGTTCATTTACCTTGGTCCATGTGGTGTGATCTACTTGGGGAACTGTAAACTTTTGGGAAAGAAAAGGTTCAATCTGTCAGTCCTTTGCCTAATATGGAAATCATCACAGCACTGATTTCAGGGGAGGAACAGTGACTTGAAGTATGTGAACTCCTAGGTATGGAGACAGAAGCTTGGCCTCCTTTAATGTATTGCTTAGACATAAAATAATAGTGAAAATGACTGCTGTAGAAAATGAGGTTACGGTTCTTGATATAATCAAAGCACTTTCGTGAAGCAAGAACTCATCTTGCTTTTAAGAGAATTAAGTTTCTTAAATACTTTGTAATCCTGAACTAAGGAACTGTTTTTGTCAAGATTTTAAACATTGCCTTGAAGCTGCCCTCAAAGCAGTTAACACTTACCTTTGAGGGAGCAAAGTCTTAAGCTTGTCGTTAGGATAGGAAGGGAATGTGGTTCAAAATTTTAAAAGGAAATCTTTCTAGCTGCTGGTATGTCAGGCTTGTTAGCAAATAAATTGTGTGGAAAAGTGCAGTAAGTAATGATTTTGAGGGTTAGGACACAGAACTGGAGTATTTTCTAAAGCTAATAGTACTATAGAAATGAAGAGCTACTGAAGACCTGCACATGTTATGTGCTGAGATTTAAAAGGCAAAAAACCTTTAAAAATAAAATACTGCTGGTACAAACATTAAGAAATGCAGCTTCTGCTTTTAAACCTGATTTTTTTAAAATAGAAAAATGAGTACACTATCTACTGTGAACATTTAGATAGCAAATGTGATTAAATGCTTGTAGAACCTTCAGATGCTATGAGAAATCCTACTTGTTTGAGAAGACCCTTGAAACACAATTTGGTGCTTTCAAAGAGGTTGGAAGTTGGCTTGTGAAAGACTGAATATTATTCTTAGAGCCTTGTTCTAAGTACTTCAAGTTGCAGACATATCACTGTGTCATTAATCAGATATCAAACTGAGCTGTTCTTTAGTCTAATCTCTTGTTGACTTATTTCTGTGCTGCATTAGGACTAGATTAAGCTTTTGTAAGCTTTGAAGAGGAGCACACTGCTATCTTTCTCTGTTTCAATTCATCTTCTAATCCTAGACTTCTCTTGCCAGTGTTTACTCTCTATACAGTAAGGAAAGATTTCATGGATCCACCAAATGAGGACATTAAATATGATCTACAGAGACTACACTATTGATTGGAGGGGAGTGCTAAAACATACAGACTTTGTAGAGTTGTCTTTCCCTCTTCCTTCTCCACCCAAGTGAAAGATGTGTATTAAACCATTGTGGTCTCAACATATGGTAGTCCTGCAGAAAAGCAGTTAGATTGTCCAGATGTATTTAGACAAGTTTGAGAAGTTGATGAAAAGAAAAGTAGTAAGCAGCCCCCCCTGTGTTTGTTCTTGTCAGGATGATAAGTGTGGCTTGCCTTACATCTGAGATTACTGACTACTTTCAGTTCTATACCTCTAGGTTTGACTGGCTAGCAGCCATCAATGTACATATGACAATGGCATTTCCTGTGCCAGGAAGATGTGTTTAAAAATCAAAAATGCTCCAGTTGTTGAGACTTATTTTGTAGCAATGGCTGATGTTTCTGTGGTAACAAGAGTTGTGAATGATGTTAAAAATCCTTAGGTAAGTGGGTAAGTCTTGAGCCCTTTGAGCATAGGGAGGTGCCTGTATGGAACTGAGCCACTGAAGTGTGTGTTATAATGTCCTTGGGACAACTTAAGTAATGATTTGGAAATCAATGTTTTTCTAGTCTACTCTGTAGTAGGCACAGCTCTCAGCAGGTGCAGTGTATTCAGTAGGTGTGTTCAAGGGAATACTCCTCTAGTGCAGGAGGGACTGTGCCAAGCTCGAGGTCTTCCCACCAGTTACACGTCCTGGCTGTAATACTGACAAACTGAAACCCGTGGTAACCTCCATTTGTAAGGGAAGGAAACCTTGTTCTTAAGTGAAGGTTAACAAATGTGTTGGCTACCCCAGCCTAAATCTGGACTTTCAGATAGAGACAAATCTTTGGCAACACGTCGTCAGATCCAGTTACAGCCCAGTTGTCTACCCATCTTTGCAGTGTTATCACATATCACTAAGTCAGTTCCTACATTAATATGCTTCTTAACTGTACTTGTGAGTTTTGGGAGTCTGGAGAAATTTTCCAGGTGAACTAGGTTGTAGTCACAGGGCTGAACTTTTCTTTTGGCACCAGTGCCCAGTGAAGCAGTTTGTGCCTCCCCATCAGCAGTGCTGGTGCAGCTGTTTCAGAGGCTGTAGAGTGCACAGAACATCACTTAGTGTTCAAGATAAGTTGGTGCTGGACTGGGGACAGCAGTGCCAGCACAGAGGGCAGCAGCCCTGGACTGTTCAACAGTACAGCTGAACTGTGCCCTGCAGAGGAGACTGCGTCGCTCTGCTGTTTGTCTTCAGTTCAGTGCTCCTTGGATTCCTGTTTGAGGTGATACAGTTTGTGGGAAACTGCTTGTATTGGATTGATTCTTCTGCTGGTTTGGCTTCTTTAGCTGACTTGACTCTAAGGAGCATTGGGTATGTGGCAAAATTAGCAGGAAAGGCAGTGTGGTGCTGCATGGTGCTGGAAATGGGAAAGAGTGGGAGAGCCCCTGTGAGTGGGTGGTTAAGACTCAGCTGTGCTATTGAAATGGGCTTGAAGAGGCAACGGGGAGAGAGGAGGAGGCAGTTACTGGCACTGTCCTGTTGGCAGAATTAATGTACTTTGAGCTGTTGCCTTAACAAGGGATTTGTGTGTAGCAGCAGCAATGATGCCTGGCAGAGACTCAGGAGTTGTGGCAGTAGGTGTGGGGCTTTGAAGTGTATGGACTTAGGTACTGTATCAATTATGGGTTAATTGCAGGAAAGGGATATGGCAGCCCAGGCCTGTTTGTCTATGTGCTTAGCAGCAGAGACCCTGATAAAAACTATTTTTGTTGTAGCTGTGTGAGAAAAATCTCTTCCTCCAGTGGAGATAAAGTGAACACCTGCAAAATGTGATTTTTTTTTTTTTTTGTTTCAGTTCTCTTTAACTGTGCCTTGTGTGGAACTTTTTTCCTTTTTTGATTCATATTGTTGATCTGGGTGTTAATTGTGTTGACACATGTTGTGTTTCCCCGTTACACTTCTGTGTCATCTGGTGGGTGTCAGTGACCCTACGATGTTAAGAAGAAGGGAGAAAGAGAAGAAACTGAAATACTCCATGGAGTTGTCTGCAGGTAGTTACTGTATCAGTTTTGCAAACTGTGTGATCTAGAGAAGACAGTTTTTTAAAGAAACCTTCAGTCTCTCTGTACTGCCCTTTATTCTTTGAAAGGAAATGTAGAATTCTGGAGTTCAGTGCTGGAAAAACTGGCTGGAAGGCTCTCAGCTGCAGAAACTGAACGAGATGGGAAGCTGAGTGTGAACTGAGGTTGGGCTAAAAGATCACTTCTGGTTGGAAGCTTCATCGAATTGTGGAGGTTGGAAAAGACCTCTAAGATCAGAGTCCAGCTGTTAGCCTGGTGCTGCCATGTTGACCACTAACAGCATGTCCCCAAGTGCCACATCCACTTGGTTTTTGAACACTTCCGGGTATGGTGATTCCACCACTTCCTGGGCCAGCCTGTTCCAATGCCTGACCACCCTTTCCATGAAGGAATGTTTTGTAATATCTAACCTAAACCTTCCCTGGTGCCATTTGAGGCCATTTCTTCTCATCTTGTTACTTGTTGCCTGGGAGAAGAGACCACCCCCCACCTCACTACAGCCTCCTTTCAGGGAGTAGAGAGTGCTAAGGTCACCCCCAGCCTCCTCTTCTCCAGGCTAAACTCCCCTAGCACCCTCAGCTGCTCCTCAGAGTTGTGCTGCAGACCCTTCACCAGCACCTCAGTGTCTTTCTTGCAGTGAGGGGCTCAAAGCTGAACCCAGTACTTGAGGCATGGCCTCACCAGTGCTGAGTACAGGAGGCTGATCACCACCCTCATCCTGCTGGCCACACTTTTGCTGCCATTCAGGTTGCTACAAACAAAATAGAAAAGTTAAAGCCTCTTTGGCTTACTGTGTTTCCTTAAACATATTGGTGTTCCTGACTGACAGCTTGTTTATCCTAGAAATGAGTATGAAACCTGACCCTGTGGCATACCTTCCTATATAGCCAAAGGAAGCTCTTGCTTTGCTTTCTGCTGAACTCCTCCGTGGCTATAGTGCAGATGCATCTCAGTAACTAAACCACCTCTGACTGGCAATCTAAAGACCAAACATGGGGTAATTGCAGTTGGCATCTCTCACTTTATTCTTTTCTCTCTATTCTTGCTCAAAATACCGATTTAGGTTAGCTGCTCATTGCTTAAATTACTGGCTGCTGACATGAGGATACATCCAAAGTACATAAAATGTAGTTATGGCCTAAACCAATTAGAAAATACTGATTTCTTGAGTGAGCAACAACCTTAAATAGAATCACTGAAATACAAGCAGAAGTCTGCCTGGTTTAAATGTGTGTGGCCTCCAAAGATCGAGTTAGCTTTCAGTGTTCATGAGGAGCTGTCACTTGCCGTTTCCAGAGTTCATGGTGAGCTAGGGCACTGTCAGATCTGGAGTACTCTCATTCCCATCCTCAAGAACCTGTGTGATGGGTAAGAAAGGAGAGAAAAGGTGAGCAGGAGGCCTTTTAGTGCTTTCATCTGCCCTTAGTGTTTTAATACAGCTTTCTTTGAGGGGGCTGGAAAAGTACTGGTGAATCTTACTGTGGGTAGAGATCCTGTTAGGTCCTTCAGTGAGTGTGCTATTAATAGCTGTGATTTTTGGGCAGAGGGGAAGAAGGATGAGAAGCACGCTTTGCCACTATCTCTACCTTGCATGATATTTCTTGTAGCTATGGAGAAACATCTTTCTTACCAAGTTCATAATGTGCTTTCTAAAAAGCAGTCCTTTTATATAAGGTTTTTTTTTTTACTTACTGGGTTTGTACTGCTTCTGTCTTTGTCTCTGCTTATTGGCATTTTCTTACTTGTATTTGTTTAGAAGAGCTGAATTTGAGGGTTGACATTTTTTGCTACACGTTTTCATTATATGAAGTTTCCCTCTCTCTTTTTTTGTCCTCGTAAATGGAGAATGCAAAATGCCAGCTTATCACTATTTTGTGTAGGGGAGAGCTGTGTGCTCCTGCGTGCATGCAGACCTTCAGCAGAGAAGCAATTTAAGGCACTTAGGAGTAGACAAGCCTATTGTTTGATTAGTTGTGGTGCTTCTGAGGTATCTAGGTCATCAGAATATTTTCTTTTTCCCCTTCCCTGGCAGAATTGTAGCTTCAGGTGCTTCTCACTTCAGCTCACAGTTTATGTAACAGTTCTAGATGTGTGCCTGTAACATCCCATTACCGTGAAGGAACAGAGAGAGTTAAATGTGTCTTCCCCCTGTACCCTGCCCCTACTCCTCTGTCAGTCTTATTGGCTGTCCAAACAAATCTTTGGAACTTAGCTCATCAGTCCTATTTATAGCTGAAATATTCGAAACATTTAATTATTTCTGGCCTTAAAATGAGCTACTTGGCACTATTTACTAGTCAGCAATAAGAAAGCAGCCATGCATTAAGGTCTGTGGCAGCCCCATAGCTTTCATGTAAGTTTATTGCATGGAGTAGGGCTACTGGAAAAAGGGGAGGACAATTTTGTGGCTTAAATCTAGTGTTTGTTGTTGTTTTTTTTTTTCCAGAAGATGTGTCCAAATAAGGTTTGAAGGTTAACATATTTTCTTTCTGTGCTCTGGAACTCACTTCACACATGCCTACACTTTCCTTCGTTCACTACACCAAAACAAGAAACGTTTAAGCAGTTTGTCTCCTTTCTCTCCAAGGAAATTTTCCTACGTGAAGCACTGAGAGAATGCCTTACATTTAAATGCAGTGCAGCAGTTTCCTCATGATAAATTATTTTAAGCTTTTGATTCAAGCCGTGAACTCCCTCAGGGTGTGGAGGTTGAACAAAATTTCAAGCAAGATGGCTTGAGCTTAGTGTAGCTCACTTCAGTTTGCTTTTCACCGTTCAGGTGATGGTGGGGGAGCCTGTCAAGCATCTGTATTGAAATGTGAGCAGGGGATTTGAACTGCTATTGTATGGCGGCAAATGTGTGGTGCTGTAGAGCACCAGGAAAAAGAGTTAAGGGATGCTGAAAGCTGAAGTATCTAGAGGTACTGAAAGTCTTGATTTGAAGTTGACTTCTAGCCAAGTGCAGGTTTCTGTGCAAACAAGATGTTGAAACTACCAGCTAGAAGATTTACAGCTTTATACTCTTTAAACTCCTGTGATAGAGCAAATGGAAGTACTGATGAGGGATGGCTACAGTAAGGAAAGTGACTTCAAACTAAAAAGCAAATTTGATTTAAATTTATTTTAATGTTATGCTGCATTTTTGGGCAGTTGTTTGTGTTCAACTCACTGTCCATAGAAGCAATTACTAATTGTGATTCAGTGCTTGTTGATCAAAAATCTGTACTGTTTCTAAAGCCAGCTGAATTTAATAACTAGTATGTGCCTTTTCTTTTTCTTGAAAGAATGTGGATAATATGTTTAAAGATCTCAAGCTGTATTTAGGTTGAAACTTAAAGGTTACTGTGTTAGTACTTTCTTTCAATTAATGTGCTTAAAGGCAAGAACTTGCATTTAAAGCAGGCTGTCTCTTATTTTCATAGCATGCAGGTGTCTGAGTGTTTTCACTCCTGTGTTCTTACACTGCAGGACAAGTAGGTCATCAGCTGCTGGCTGTGTACTTAGGGGAAGCAGGAATTAGCTTTTCATTTTACCTCATGCTTTAAGAAATGGCTTATTTAGTTGAGTTTGTTCAGTTGAAATACTGTCTGCATACACAAGAAGCTACTGTTCTCGAAATCTGGCTTGGTATTTCAACAAATGGTGCTTGTTCTGGATACTTAGCTGGTGAGAATAAATAGCAGTCTTGCTGAAGTTGTTACTGAGTGGAGTGAGGAGTTTATAGGGAAACTGAGTGGTAGTATCTTCTCTTGGCTATATTTGCTGCCATTCAATTCTGTCTGCTTCTGTGTCATGCTATACAGTGTTGTTTTTCTGGTATCTCTCAGCCTGTTTGACCTGGGTTAGGAAGTGATCGTGTCAGTCAGAACCATGCTTTAGCCCACAGGTTCTAATGGAATAATTCAGGTTGGAAGAAGCCAAAATGACGTGGGGAGTGATTGGTGAACAGCCACAGTAATAGGTGTGAATGGATGGCAGACTTCAGGGGCAAGTCCAGTTGATGATCTTTTTGCATCATCTCCAGGCAGAGCAGCAGATATGACCTTAGTCTGGAGTCTGTTAGTTCAGCACTGCAGAAACTTTAAAGGTCAGATGAACATCTTGAAAAAAGAAGAACATAGCTGCGACTTTCTGGGCCTGCAGCACTGTGCTACAAGTTCTAATGCCATATGGTTTGACAGATGAGAACTCTTCTGTACATACTAAAAGCCCGAGGTTCAGATCTTCTGTGCACGTGGGAATTTCCAACAGCGTAGTGATCGACCCCATGAGTGGGTTGGATGAATCTACCAGCCTGTCTCTAATACTGTGGCAGGAGGCAGCGTTACCTCTGTGTTGTGTATGCAGAACATGGAGCATTGCTCTGAAACAGCCACTCTCTGTGTGAATGTATTGGAGTGGGTGTGCTGGGTTGGTAACTCCATTACTGGGATGGAACTGGGCTTAGCAAAGTGTTAAAATGTACTATAAAAAACAAACAAAACTCCCAAACCAACAAAAGTCTGTTGCTTTGGTTGCCTCTGTAGCAGTACTGAAATGTATTGTCATGGAGACCTGTATAGGGATGCTGCCATGAACTTTGCAAGTCCAAAGTACTGTCCAATTGGCTAGGAAGACTTCAATGTAGAACTGGTCATTCTGTGAATGCCACCTCTTGTAAAGTTAGTACTCATCTCTTTTATACTTGATTTGCTGGGACTGGACTATTGCAAGAACCTAGAGCAGTCTGCGGGCTTTAGAACAAATCAGCTTAAATTCTGAGTTTTAAGTAGTACACCGTGACTGTGCTGGGGCAGGCAAGGAGTGGGGGACAACCAAGGGACAGGGCTTTGAGTTCTGAATTGCATAAACTTCTGGCGTGAGCTGACCTGACAGTGCTGTCAGCATGTTTATTTTATGAACTACATTGAGAACCTTTGCAGTGCTTTTACAGAAAACTGAACTGTGAAGGGGGATGCTTCTTGTCCTGACCTTTGTTTCCAGAGGCTGCACTGAAAGCGATTCTTGGAAGTGGAATGTGATCTTTCTGCCCATGATACTGAAGCCTTCTAGAAAGGCTTCCTAAGTACTCCAGTGGTGCCTGAGACTGACTAGCTGGAGTGACAGGGTGAGCAGCCGGAAGGCAGGGTAAAGGATCAAAAAAGGGTGTGACATCTGCCTAGGGCACTTGACAGGGTGGCACATGCTGATTATGCTGCTGGGACCAGCAGTAGCACTTTTTTCAGTTAACATGCTTGACCTGTGCAATGTCTGTCCTGGTAATTGCTAACTAGTTCAAAATCTTGAAAGGAGGGGTATTCTCCGCCACTCGAGCATGAAGTTATCAAACCAACTCTTCTGGATGAATCAAGTTGCTTTCACAGGTGTCAGCGCTGTAGTTCTCCACCCTCTAAAGTGCTTGATTGATGGCCATGATGGTCTTTTCTGTAGGTAGGTTGAGAGCTTTCAGATACATTAGGCTGGCTGGTCAAACAACAACAAAAAAAAAGCCAACAAACCAACTTGACCCAAACCAAGCAAACAGCCCAATTTGATGCTCTGTACTTGACTTCCCAATTTCTGCTTGCAAGTGAAATCTAACAGGAGCTGAGTAGGGTCTAGGATGAATCTTCTCTCCTGTTCTCTCTGAGCTAATTGAGTTTCAGTGGTGCAGAATGCTATTAACAAGATGTGAGCTTTTAATGGGCATATTGTGTGTAAGCTCTTGGTAGTACTATCTCCTTGTGATAGGGAGAATCTACTTGTTTATGAATAATTAACAATAAAGGACCATTCCACTTGTTTGTTTGGAAATCTCCTTGGCCTGAGGAGGCTTTGGGTGGCTGTGCTCTGCACTGGCGAAAGGATGCTGCTACAGCTTGAGGTCTTTGAGCTCTGACAAGTTTTGATGACTTCCAGGTAGGACAGGATGGTTAATGTCAGGTTCCAAGTGAATGAAGTTGCAGGTATGGCTGCAAACCATTTTTCAGTCTGCCCTAGTTTACAAAGCTAATCCCTTACTGCAGCTGAAGTGAAGTGTGTATTTAAATAAAAGAATATGAGGCTGTTCGAAGTAACCAAGTTACACGTGTTACCTAGGACATACCTTGAAGCAGTGGCTTTGAAACACTGTGTGAATGTGTTTGCTAAAAACACAGATGCCTCTTCTTGGAACTATCTGACTTTAATGCTTTTATCAATAGAATTATTCCCTTTATATTTCTAGGCTGTAATGCTGGAGGCTTTCTTTCTGACTGTCAAAATCTTCATTCCTTCATACCTGGGCTATCCTCCCAAGTTTTCTGGATTACAAAGGATCCTACCTATATGGGGCAAAGCCTGTTTAGAAACTCTTTCAAAAAAGAGGGCTTGTTTAATATCTGGGAATACAAAAGCTTTAGGCCAAAGATGAGAGACTTTCCTCTGCAGTGGTGAGCAATATTGTGTCAATGTAGTTTGTATAGTTTGGTGTCCTGTTGACAGATTTTCTTTTAAAAGTTACTCCTTCAGTTGTCAGGCCTGCTAGTATAATCAGTTTTTTGGCCTGCTGTGTTAATCACTTTGAGTTAGGGGGATGCTGGGGACTGTTTTGCACATCCATTTGGATAATGTTGGAGTTTAGTTCTAGCTGCTTAGGATTTAAGCACTCAAGTGTACTTCCTGTTCAAAACCAAGTACCATGCCAGCTGAATATATTCAAACCAAATTCTTTTCAGATTTAGTGCCATTGGCCTTTGGGACAGCACAAGATTTGATTCTTGGAAATGGAAACATCCTCTGTCATTTTGCAATTAAGTGAAGTGTTGTCAGAGCTGGGTAAGGAGACAGTTGCTGGAGGAACTGCAGGGTTACCATGTTACCAGTTTTTCAAATTCATGGTAATAACTGCAGGGTCACATTACATCCACAAAACTGAGTGCGTTGGAGCCCTGTTCATAAGTCTTTTGCTGAGAATGGTATCTCGCATGCAAAGTCTGGCAGGAGTGACTTGGGAGGTCCTGTGAGCATTGGCAGGTTCTCTGCTATGGATGAATGAAACTGTGTGTTCCGTGGTGCCTCATGGATGCATCCTGCAGGAGAACACTTCCTGTGGGCTGCTTCCACAGGAAATGTCTCTGCAAGCAGTACATCAAAGGACTGGGGGTGGCTGCTGCCTTGTCTTGGAAATGCAGGCGTGACTAGAAGGACAGGGTACTGAAAATCATATGTGATAATCCCAGATAAGTCACTGGTAGGAAGGTGTCTTGATCAGGTTTGCGCACACAGGGCTGCAATAGAATATGGCAAAATGCAAATTTGGAGTGGGAGGCAATTCTGTAAGCACAAAGCAGCTTTCCAGATGCTTGCCAGGAAAAGTGGAATCAGGAATGGTAGAGTTGATTTCTGCTGTGGGACAAACCTTGGTGTTGTGGTGCCTGAACAAGAGAGGAGACTTCATCTTGTATGGGTTAGTTTGGTTTTCTTTTAGGCCTCTAATCCAATTAACTCCTGAATTCTAGAAGTCAGAAGAATAGGATATTGGTACTATTATAGTGTCTGTCTGAAGGGCTGTGTTACCTTGTCATTCGTTAGTAACTTTAATCTGAGTTACAGTTTTTTCAGCTACTGTTTTATCCTGAAAGGGTATTGATTCTTAAATTGTGTATAAAATAGTCTCTTAACTGGTTTTAAAGAGTTGATACTTACTGTTACTAAATCTTGCTTAGTAGTGCATTGTAGGAAGAATATGAAACCAGAAACTACTTCAATGGTTTTTTGTTTTCTTATCCCAGAAGTGGTCGGGCATGCACATGCTCAGGATTTTATCCTCTTGCAAACAGGGAATAGGTGCTCTAAAGTCTGTGCTGTATTGAGATTTGAAACAGTGTTGGAGCTAGAGAGGAGCTTATTCATCTGGTGTCTGTTATCTTGGACTTCCATACTAGACCTGTGGTCTTGCTTGTACCTGTTAGCAAGCAAAACTGACAGCATTCATTTCCCCTTAGCCCCTTATAACAGTACAAGAAGATGGTGATATAAAAATGCCCTTTTTTGCTCCTCTTTGGAGCTTATTTTAAACATTTTTTTCCAGATAGAAGGCCCTTGATATTTTTTTTTTTTTTTTTAACTAGCAGTTACACTTAAGATGCCTTTAAAAGCATTTAGGGATTTGAAGCTGAAAATCAGGGTTGGGGCTTTTTTTGTGATTCCTTAATACATAGAAGAATATCTGAAAGTGAGAAGATCTGAAGTATAGGCTAGACACAAAGCTAATGAAAATGGACAGGGAACTACTGTTGATCTCTTTGCATTCCCAAGAACATCACCCTTGCTGCTGGAAATGTAAGCCCAGCTCAAGGCTTCACTTAAAAAAAAAAGTGTTTATTGCCCTAAGCTCTGACTTACTGATGTGTTCTCACTTGTCTATTTGCAGGTAAGCTTTATGAAGAAGAGGAGGACGATGCCCTGCCAGACTCAGATGCCCTGCCGGACTCAGATGATGAGGTGGAACTGGATAAGCCGCGCCCCATACAGATCGTCCTTGCTCATGAAGATGACCATAACTTTGAATTAGATGAAGCAGCATTGGAAAAAATCTTGCTTCAGGAGCACATTAAAGATCTTAACATAGTAGTTGTGTCTGTAGCAGGAGCTTTCCGCAAAGGAAAATCTTTTCTGCTGGACTTCATGCTTAGATATATGTATAACAGGGTGAGTAATTTGGCGTTTTCCTGCAGGAGAAAAGTACTTTGGTATTTTAGTAATTTCCCTTTGTGTTTGTTAACTTGAGCATAAATATAGCAGGTCAAAATTTTCTTATATACTGGGGGAGGGGAAGTCAACTACTCTGTTTCTACACTGTGAAGAAGGGTATTTAAATGACAGTTTTTCAGTGTACCTTTTCTTGCAGTTATCAAGGGAATTTATTGGTGTCCCAGTGTAAGTGGACACAAGAAGAACTTGAATGAGGGAGTATGATGGCCTTTTAGTTGAGCTTTGGGGAAGGGCTTTTCTAGGTGGTGGCTTGGAGGAACGTTGCTTTGACTTTATCTCCTGAAATCATATTATAGCACTCATTTGCCCATTGTTGCAAAAATAAAAGTCTTACCAGATAGCTGTTGGAGGGCTAAATCTGCTTAAATACGATGCATGGCAAAAAGGAGAAAGTTTCCTGTTTGCTGTTTGGAATGCATTTCTGAATGCAGTCCAGGAACTCTTAAAATCCTTTTAAGTTACTGATTGATTAATGCCTGATCCAAAATTTAATTTCTTCTTTTGGTTTGTAGCTTTTGGCTAGCATTGTCTTGTGACTATTATACTTTGAACCCTTGGCTTATATGGAGGAGTAGGGTCTTCTGTGAACCATACACATCTACCTGTCACAGCTTGTGGGGTGTTCCTTTTAGTCTGCGTTGTGAAAAGTGACAGGTCAGTGTTTCGTTGCTTTCTGAAGCTCTTAGAAACCCAGAACTGATTCCTTTTTTGGTCACTGTTCTTTGGAACTAATTTGTGCTAGCTGGCTTGAGGGGAAAATCAAAATGAACCCTGCAGTTACAGGAAATATGGGAGTACTGCAGAAAAGCTGCTGATAGTTGGCAAATGAAGACTTCCTTCTCTCAATCCCAGTAGTGCCTGCTATTGTATTCTTCTCCCTCATTTACCAAGAGCTCTGGAAGAAAGACCCTGAGGATGGGGTAGAAGGAATACAGAGTAGCAAGCTGATACTCCTAACTTCTTGAGACTCTTTCAACCTAGGGAGGAAAATGTTTCATTTGATAGGAGTGTTCTGTGCATGGTCGTGTGTGTGTAAACCCTCTCTAGTGTCCTGTCTGTGTTCAAAATCAACCAAACAATAAAACGCCCACCAATCCCTGCAAACAAAGAAGAATACAAACTCCTGCGTACAGCCATCTGAGCAAGATGCTGGGCTGGGTAGAGATAGTGCGAGTTCCTTTTGAAAACAGAGGGGCTGGGCTTTAAACAAATACTCTTAATTTTCAGATTGTGAGATAAACGTTCATAAAGCAAAACAGATTGAAATGCTGTTTCAACCTTGTGTATCAGGCCTCCCTGTTTCCTTTATTGTGCAGTCACTTTTCTCAGTTTTCTATAAATGTCCTTCAAAATAGTGTTTGTTTCTCTTAAACTGAAGATGAAAGCAAGCTTGGCCATCTACTCTAACAACTGTTTCTTACCAAGAGCAGAGAGATCTTGATCTGCATGTGCTGCTTCTGGCCAAGCATTTCCATTCTGAAGCTGTAATGCTTGCAGACCCTTAGATGAGCTGATCCAAGTGCATCAGAAGACACTGCACTTTGCTGAATTGTTTTTCTGCCAGCTCAGTGACGTAAATTGGCTTAGGGAAGGAGTTTGACAAGCATCAGAACTGCTGCAAACTTGATTGAGGGGAACTGGGGGTGATGGAGGATAAATGCAACGTCTCCTCTTTGGAGCACTCTTGAGTTGTATGAAGTCAAATGATATCCTCTGCTTATCCAAATTTAGTACAGGGGAAGAGATCTTGGTATTGTTTCATAGTACTTAGTCTGAGCCCTCCATCTTTAGTCAGGCTCAATTGCAAGTCTGTATTTTCTGTGAACTAAATTTCGCACAGAATCCTAAAGCAACTGCATTCAGTTCACGTGCCAATCAAGCAATTTTGAGATGTCCTTTTATGTGGACATTAACATGTGAAAAACAATGAAAAACTTGCCAAAAAACTTCAGAATCTCATTTTCTTGTTTTAAACCGAGAGCAGGAGGTCATGTGAAAAGTTGCCATTGTAAAAATCTCACTGGTGCCAGCTGAAGTCACAGGTAGGATTTTGGCATGGCAGAGGTTGATCACTGACTTCAGGGAGGTGGACGTCTTGTTTCAAGCACTGATCCTTAGTGTTATGATTGCTCCTTTGAAATGGAACAGCAGCAGCTGTGTACTCAGCAAGCTGCTACAAGGATCCTGTGGTCTTAAGCCTTAGTAAGAGTTGGGTGCAGCAACACCTGTCAGTTTAGATGTAATTTTTTTTTTAAACAGGAGTTTCACCTTCTCTTTTTTAATTAATCTTCAGTGTGTACTGTGCATTAATGCACTAGGCAAATAAAGCTGCATTGGACTTTTCCTTAGTGTGGAATAAATTTACAGAAATTACCCTTTAGGTAGAGAGATAAAATTGTAGAGCAATTTCTAGCTTGATTTCAGGTAGGAGCCTTTTTTTCCTCCTCCCATCTCCTGAATGTCTTTCAAGCCAGCTTGGTGGATGGAGACTTAGAATACTGAGCTTTAGCTAAGGAAAGATGTAGGTAACAAGCTAGGAGTGCTTCAAACTGATGCAGAGGTCAGTCAGAGCCAGGCTTAAGTACATCATCCATAAGATGAAGCAACTTCAGGTGAAGTTGTGCCTGTTAACACCAAAGTCTCCTGTGATATGAGTCATGTGTGAAATCAAATGAGGTCATATCTAGAGCTCATTGAGGAATTTGTCAAACTGTTTGGGTAGTTGAGGTCTGATTTGTTACAAATAGGAATAATGTCTGGACCAAAATGGGATAAAGTATTTTTGTATAAAAGAAAAATGGAACATACTGAATAACAGATTCTTTTTGAAAAGTAAAAAGCTGCAGTCCATTGACATGTCTATGTGAAATATGATTCAGCATTGCCAAACTGTATCCTGGAGTGTACTGCAGCACAAAGCAGGCTTGGAGCTTTCATTTCTAGAGTGGTCTGTGGAACCATAAGCATCCTCTTGGATAAAAAAACTACAGGGAAAAGCTGTTCAGGTTTTGCTTAATCTTTCTGGTAGAGGTGCCTGTCAAAATAAACAAAAGGAAAAAAACCCGAACAACCAAACCCAAACAACTTACCTGTAAAGACCTGTAGAACTCTTCATTTGCATACCTGTGTTCATTTTCTGAATTTTTATCTGCTCATCTCACCTTTGTCTGATCGAAGTAGCAGAGTTGAGTGGTGCGCTGTTAGCATTTGGGAGAATGCTGGTGCAGAATTGCTGGATTGCCTGCGTGCTGCTGGGCCTGAGGAAAGTGTGCACCTTTTTTTCCCATCCCCCTTTAGAAATAAGCAGTTTCACTTAGTTGTTTCAAGTATTTTTATTCTGTACAGTCCCTAGGTACTCATGCTATGTTTTGAAAGGTGAAGAAATGTCTTGAGCTATTATCTGAAACTGCCAATGTGGAGTCAGCAAGGTAGAGAGAGCCCAGAGCTAGTGAACTGAGAAGTCTCCACTTCGACTTTCTCAGTGGACTCTTTCCTGGCTGGTTATCTACTCTGGATAGTTCAAGGCAAATTCATTAAATATCTTTTATGCCAGCTTGCTGTGTTCTAGCCTGTGAAAGAAAGGTTTATATACACTGAAATTCTACATGGAAGAAGTGGTGGGCAGACAACAGTTTAGCTGATGAGGGCGCTACAGAAAAACCTACCACAGTGAAACTTCCTTGGGGTGCCTGCTCATCCTCCTTACTTGCCCACTACATGAACTACATTTCTGGGTTAGATGTGCTCATATAGTGGCTGGATTCTTGTGTGTGAGCTGCTGCTCTGTGTTGCCTGTCCTTGAAGACCTCATTACAATTCCATCAGCCAGGAATGTTAGCTGCCAACTGTACTCGACTGTTGGATAGCTTCTCACAAATTGGGCAATGTCCCAGCAAAACTTTAATATGGGTGGGTTGATTGACATATATTAAAATCTTAACCTGACCTTTTCTCTGTAACTGGCAAGTATAGATTGTAAATCTTCTGGTCCTTGCTTATTCTCTGTGGCTTCTTCAAGATGGCACTGGGAGTCTTGTACTGGCTTCTGTTAGTGCAGGGACTGAAATGTTTAGCTAGCTGTTAGTGAGGGGAAAGGGAGAGGATTAAGATCAGGTGTTTTGTCCCTTGCAGAGGTTTAGCTGTTCCTGTGTTAAAATATCTGCTATTGTGTTTGAGCTGAGTTTTCTCAACTGTGAGAAAAGAGCCTGAGTGCTGAGTGGAACTGGTGGACAAAACTGTGCTGTTCTCAATAGCTCTGAGTGCTTGAGACTCAAAAACTGTGCACATTTACTCTTCAGTGACTGAAAAGTTGTGCAGCCGCTGAAATATGGTGTTGCTTTGTGGATGATCTTGAAACATAACAGAGTAGCATTGTGTTTTAATATTTTGTGTAGTGTTGTCAGCTGGCTCTGAGGAAAATGTAATAACTGTGGAAGTCTGCTAGAACATAGGATGTTAAAAAAAAAAGACATCTCCTCCTTGGTTTTACATAAGTTTTTCCTTTTGTTTTGTAGACTTCTCCTTGCTGGATAGGTGGAAACACTGAGCCATTGACCGGGTTTACATGGAGAGGTGGATGTGAACGAGAAACGACTGGCATTCAGATTTGGAGTGAAGTGTTTGTAATTGATAAACCTGATGGAACAAAGGTGAGTGCTTGACTTTACCTTGATTTACTCAAGGTGTCACTTGGAGGCGTTGTAGGTTTTTTGGTTTGGTTTTGTGGTGGTGGGTTTTTTGTTGATTTTTTTTTTTTTTTTTAACAAAACAGAAAGGCTGTGGATGCCCTATCCTGGGAGGTATTCCCAGTCAGGTTCAGTAAGGCTCTGAGCAACCTGATCTAGTGGAAAGTGTCCCTGCCTATGGGTTCAAGATGATCTTTAGAGGTCCCTTTCAGCCTAATCAGTTGTTATGATTCTAAAATTTAAATAGGTATATGTAAGGACTTTCACCTCTGTGTACAACTCTAATGTCATGGGTTTCATGGTGGGACTTGGAACATTGGTTGCTTTCCTTTGCACTGAGTAGCTGTGTAACATACCTGGAAATTGTATATCAGTGTAAGGATGGAGATTGATTCTTACAACCCAGCAGAAAAATTCAACAATAGTCTCATTCTGAAAGTACTTTGTTTTGGCAAAGTCTACCCCATGCAGGCTGATGGGTGGGTTATCCTGTGAGTATTGTAAAACTCTAATGGCTATAAATACCATCTACACACAAATGCTGTGGTGAAAAGCTCAGTAACAAACTCTGTTCTTTGAAGGGTGAAAATATGTTCTACCTTCTAGCTGTGTTCTAGTGAAATGTAGTGCATGGCTGTAAGTACTTTAGTGTCTGGAAGCTGGTCCTTCCATGTAATTTTGACAGGTAGTCTATAAAAAAGGACTAAGTCTAACAGTGGGGAAAAAAGCACTAACTTGATTGTTTCAGCATAAACACCTCCAACTAAACTTTGTAGTTAAACTGACTTAAGAGTTAAAAAAGAATCAAAGTGTTAATATCATTAATAAATATTTACTCCACAATACTGGTGGTGATCTTGAGCTGTTCATGTTCTGAACCATCAGTTCTAGGTTATTTAAATTTCATACCCTTTGCATTTGCAAAGGAAACATCTGATGCCCAGTCTGTGGGACATGGATTTTAAAAATAGTGGCTTAGTGATGTACAGGAAGTTTTACCAAATTTCACAGCTAACCAAACATTTCTGTGGTTAAAAACCTGTTACATTGTGTGGATCTGCTTATGCTTTGGGAGCAAATCACTCACTTGTTATTGCTTATCATTGGGAAAGAGAAGGGAATTGTAGTAGATCCCAAAGATGGGAGTTGGACTGATCAACTTTTTTTCATTAATATCACTTCCGTCCTTGTCATTCCAGGAGACAGTCAGTATCAATTATCTTGTTTTCTGCTGAAAATAATTATTTTAAGATATATATATATATGTGTGTGTGTAACCATCTTACTCTTAGCTCTAATGAACTATGCTAGATCTGCAGCTGAGACTTCCAGTGAAGGAGAGCTGTCAGTTACTGTGCACTGCACCCGCACTGGGCCAAGGAGGGCTGTTTCTGTGGGAGAAGGTAACTAGGCAAGGTCAGGGACTTAAGGCTGATGCCAGGGCCCTCTGGCTGCTGCTTACTCAGCTGTGGGTGTGTGTAGTCACATGTGCAGGGAGCTGCCTGAGGTTGAATCAGTAGGCATAGGGGCAGAGACTTGCTCTGCTTGAAATAGAACTTACCCCAGTTGCCTGGAGTATGAAAGTGTCCATGATCTGGTTAACTGCTGCTGTTCTTTCAAACTCTCCAGGTTGCTGTACTACTCATGGATACCCAAGGTGCCTTTGATAGCCAATCCACTATCAAAGACTGTGCAACGGTTTTTGCCCTGAGCACCATGACGAGCTCTGTCCAGGTGAGACTATCCATGCTGTCAAATAATGGCAGAACCCTCTATCCTGAACATGCAAAGAATATCTCTTGAGCCACACTTGGAAAGTTCACCTGCATCTCTTCCTCCAGCTCTGATTTAACATTCCATACTTTGTCTTATTTTCAGTGTAGGACATAAACTACCCAGGTTGCTCAGGGGAATTGAGGTTATGCAAGGCCAGGCTGAGTTAAATTGCTGACGGAACTGGGAAATCCACTTCCCTCCCCAAGATGTCAAAGTAGCAAGTTTTTCATTACAGATGTGTTACAGAATCTTTTTTAAGGCTTTAGATGCAGTTTGGGGTGACATTACACTGTGATCAGCGAAACTTAAAATTGCTGCTTCTGTTACCCTGTCAATTAAACTCCTGACAATTGTGCTATACTCAAAACTACTTCTAAGCTTGTGCCTTAAAAGTGCCAAGAGCAAGCAGGTTTTTGCGGGGAGATAAGTGACTTTCTTCAGACATGCTGCAACATAAAAGGAACAAGAGTATGTGGAACACTACTTCTGTTCTGTGCAGTTGGCTCTAGTGGATTGTTTTTGAATAAGGAGGTGACTTTTGTTTGAGATGTGTTCTGTGACACCTTTCTACTTGCTCACTTGGGAAGTTAGACTTTTTCTGGAGGGAGCAAAACTACTCAATGTGTGAAAGAGACTATATGCATGTAAAACAGTAGTTTCATGTGACACTGTAATTCTCTGGCTGTCTCTTGCAGGTATACAACTTGTCTCAGAATATTCAGGAAGATGACCTTCAACATTTGCAGGTAGGAATATGGTGAATTTATGTTAAGCTGCTTCTGAACTGAAAGTCTTGACAATGTTCTAGAAGTTACTACTCATGTAACTGACTTGGGAGCTGTTTGCTACTTCATGTGAAACACTGAATTTGACCTGATACTAAAACTGGTGCTGTCTGTAAAAACTGTGTTTGCATCAACTCTATGATGTCTCTATTGTGCCAACGTAGAGGTAAAATAGTACAGGCTTCTAATCTGGCTGATTCTTTTAAAGTCTGTTCTCTGTATTGCAAGTTCTGAAATTCCCCCAAAAATGAGAAAAGAAAATTATTTATGGAAATACTTAATAGTAAAATTCCAATGTTTCTCATTTTTCCTAAAATAGGAAGATGTATGTTATTTCATAACCAGTTTGTAAGGAACTGTTGGAGCTTGGGTTGGGCCAAGAGTCTTCTGCCCAGAAGCCATCTCTGGTTTTTCAGCTGAGAAACTTCTGCAGAGTTTTATTTCTGCTTAGAAATAAAAGCAGGAAAACGTTGTCTTCTCTTCACCATGGGGTTTTTATCCTCTAAGGGAACATTGTGATCAAAGGCCACCAATTCTGGCTTCACGTGAATGGTGCAAGAACCTTATCTCTGTAACTTAAAACCTGTAGCTTTAGAGAATAGCATGTGTATTACCAAATGCCAATGCCATGACCTTGTCACAACTTAAAACTGTTCTGTGTCTTCAGTGCTACAACAGACTGGCTGCCAATGCTGGAGGTAGAAGAGCACTAAGTGTAGTCTTGTGAAGCTATTCTCAATTAACAGGGTTCTATCACTGGGCCAACACCTCCCACACCCCAAAAAACCCCAGCCAAGCAGTGAAAACAAAAAAATCCATAGGTAATTATTTGAAAGCCAGGCTTCCCTCAAGACTTTGGTCCTTTCACAGCCTCGGTGTTCTCTGAATAAAACAATATCTTTCTGTTATACTGGAGGGTGAGATTTGAGGGAAGGAAGGGAAGAGAAGGATGATAAGTACAAGCACTGGGTGGGGGACACCCAAGCATTTAAAGTTGCAGCAAGGAATCATGGTCTGAGGGATGGAAATTCTGAATTTCTGTTTTAGCAGGAATTTATGTAATTCTGAAATACTGTTAGTCTCTGCCTGCCTTTTGCATTTAGCAGGGAAGTGAATGAGGTAAAGAGTTTGGGTCAAAGAAGCCAGACTCATGTGGGTGCTTGGCCTCTTCACAGCTGCTTTTGCTTAGGGTGACAAGGGCTTGGAAGTTAAATTGTGTTAAATTAGTCTTGTAAGTTCTCAGGTGCTCTTGTGATCAACACAGGAACTGTCCTTTGAGCCATAATTTATCTGAGATGCTCCAGGAGTTAGTTTAATGCAGAACAATGATTGCCTGGTACTGGAGAATTCTGGTGTGCTTCCATCATCTCTCCCTCCAAGATGTGTAAGGAGGCTGGCATGGATTGACCCCTGCAGTGTTGACCTCTGCTGAAACAGCCAGCACAGTCCATAATTCCTGTTCTTGTGGGTGGTTTGGCCTGCTCAGGCCAGTGAGGAATGCTGCTGCTGGTGTTAAAGATGGTGGAAGCAATAAGAGGAAGACAGCTGATACTTGCCTTTATACTGGAGGGAAGGAACAATTATTAGTTAAGGTCACGGGCTGAAGCAGAGATCTGAGCAGCTGCTGAACTTGGCTTGTATTTAAATGTCTGATATATTGGCTAGAGACGAGTTCCCTGGGATTTCCAGGAATAAACCTTTTGTGGGAAGTAAGGGGCAAATGTTAGACAGGCTTACCTCCTTAGCCTGGGAAGTAGGTGTTGGAAGCTGGCTTGGTGAGAGATGCAGCCAGCTTTTCTCTGTGAATAGCCCACAAGCCACCTACTTAGAGCTGCAGTGTGTTGACAGTTCAGGAATGGCACTGTGAAGCCCGTGGGAATCATGTCTCCTACCTGAATCTTACTGAGGCTTGGTATACTCATTATTGAGTTTTATTTGCCATTCTCAACCTATAGTAGGATTTAAGATTGAATGCTTTTATTTTTTAGTTACGTGATAGAATATTTTACAGTAGAAAAATGTGTTTTCTATGTGGCACACCCTTACACTTCTTTCTCTCAGTTGTTTACAGAATATGGAAGACTAGCTATGGAAGAAATTTACCAAAAGCCATTTCAGGTAACTATGTGTTAAATAGATTTAAGCAGTTGAATATGAAGAAAATGAGCTCAGGGTAATTTCTGAAGATAAATTAGTTGGGCTGAAGGTAAATTATGATTGCGAAATTTGGTTACCTTCACTATTGCCACATGGCTTGGCAAAAACCCAATGGAAAAATGCTGAAGAAGATCACATTTTGGGCAAGTATAGCTTTGTGCTTGAGTTATAAGGCATAAAAGAAATCAAAATGTCAAGTGATGTGCAGATGTTAAGGAGAAAAATTTTGTGCTGCCTTCTTATTTATTACTCTGAGATATGGTTGGTCTTTGCTGGTGGTAGATAGTTCTGAGAAAAGGTCCTGTTTGCTGCTGGGTTTTTGTTTGCTTGGTTTTTTTAAGCAAGCAAACATCTGCACCACAGAACTACAAGGCTGCTTCATTTAGAGCAGCCAAATGTACCAAAAAACTTACTTAGTATCCTTACTTGTAATCTGTAATATATTTAGTTTTAGAGCAGCCAAATACTTAAAATAATCACATATGACAGAATTTTTGACCTTAGGAGTGATGCAAACCATTCACTGCTGTTGTTCTTCCTGTTGCAGACATTAATGTTCTTAATTAGAGATTGGAGTTATCCTTATGAACATGCATATGGCTTGGAAGGAGGAAAAAAGTTCCTAGAGAAAAGATTGCAGGTAAGTTATTTCCAGTAGTGCTATTCTGATCTTTTAAGTGACACCTTGCTGTCAAGGCAATGATGCAGCATGAGCTGGCTCCTCATGCTAATAAAATACATTTGTGGTGTTTCCACTCATATGCAAAGCTGACAATATTAGGTTCAGGAATAAAAGCTTAAACATGCTTCTATGTTCTTACTGCTTTTAAGATGATGGTTAATTTTGATTGTAGTGCTGCAAAACTGGTAGCAGTTCTTTACTGCTTTTTTTCCCTTCAGGTAAAGCAAAACCAACATGAAGAGCTACAGAATGTAAGGAAACATATTCACTCCTGTTTCAGTAATCTTGGGTGTTTCCTGTTGCCTCACCCTGGTCTTAAAGTTGCAACAAATCCAAATTTTGATGGGAGATTGAATGGTAGGAAGCTTTTCATTTTGTGTTTCTTGATTCAGATCACTGAGTTTGTTTTCTTTTATGATGGAAGTTAAGCACTGTAATGGTTAGCTATTGAAATGCCTGACTGGAAAATATAAGGCTAAAAAGTGAAACCGCAGAATTTAGAAATGTGCATTGTGTGCTCTTTTTAGTGGTTTAAAGGCAGAGGAATTAAGCAGGCAGAGGGAATGGATATCTTTGTGTCTAGTTGTTCACTGCAATCTGATAGCTTGAGACATGCTTAAAGGTCATTAAATAGAGATTCCAAAGATAACTAAGGACTCCAGAGGGCAAAATTCGCAAGATTAAAGACTTTACTTTCTTGAAAGGCTTTTCTCTAAAAACTTGCTGAACCACAGGTCAGCTCTAAAATGGCTGAAATAAAAGCCATAGGGTTCTGCTACTGCGGAATGAGAGGCAGTCAGGATTCCTCCAGTGGATGCCTGTCCCCCAAGAGAGGGAATGCATCAGATTGTCAAAGGTTATAAAAGTGGGTTGCAGTGGTGGGATACCAACTCCTGCTGTGCTGAGGGCACAGACCTGTGGCATCATTGTACACTGGTGTAATTGAGGAAATGAACTTTAAATATTCAAAGGACAATGGAACCCTGTTCTCCCTCTGAAGTTAAGATTGGTAGATTAAGAGTAGGTAGAACTTACTAAAGCTATATTATGTATGTAAGCCTTTAAATACCTTAAAAATGCAGTTCAGAGTTGTGACGCTGTGGATTTAGAAGGATCAGTGTTCCTTTAGGAGATACAAGATCGAAAACTAACCACTTTTTTCCCTGGAATTGATTGAATTTTACTAGATATAGATGAGGATTTTAAGAATGAACTGCGGAATTTGGTGCCGTTACTGCTTGCGCCTGAAAACTTGGTAGAAAAAGAGATTAGTGGATCCAAGGTGACCTGTAGAGATCTTGTAGAATACTTCAAGGTAAGCAAACTCATACTAATTATTTCTGTTAATAGCTTAAAAGACAGTATTCTAATTTTAGGCCATGTTGTTCCCAGAGAAGATGAGATATCTAGGCTGACACTCACTGATCAGCTCACTTTTATTTTCATTTCATTACTCTGACTTTCCAGAACTGGCACACTGCTTCCTAACAGTACAGCTCTTAGCAAGCTACTGTTAGCAAAATTTGTGGGTTGGTGGTTTTTATTTTCCTCTCTGTGAATAGGCTGAAATAGCTCAAGCTTTATTAGATATTTTTTTCCTACTTTGAAATCCCATTTAGGTTTGTTTTGTTTTGGTTATTTTTAATTAAAGTAGGTCTCATATAGTTTTTACAGATAGAAAACCAGCTCTTAAACTGCTAGGTATGCAATGAAAATTTCAGATATTCCCGTCTGGATTTTTAGCGTGCAAGGAAGGTGCTTTCTAAACACTTGCATGTGTAGCACCACTATGCTCTGAAATATTTATGTATGATACTCACAGCTGTTAGTCTTGAGCTTTTTTGGTATCATGGTGACACCAGCAGAAATGTGGTAACATAATCTCTACATCACCAGGGGTTGGTCTGGTGTGTATAGCTTTTTTTTAATTTTTTAATTGGAATGATTTAGACAGTTGGCTTAGTAAGAATGATGCCACTGTCTCCTAAAGACCAGAATTTTGCATTGCTACTTTTGGGGTAGAAAAGTTAGGCTAATGTTAAGAAACAAACTATGCAATGAAGGAATCTGAGACCAGAACTCATTTAACTTCACTTGTAAAATGAAGTAACTTTTTTAAAGGAAAGACATGGTATGGGATGCAGAAGTGATGGCTGTTCTGACAAGCATAAAATCAACACGGGAGCTCAGAGGTTCAGTCTCTCTGTTTACATGGCTGCGCGCTGCTTTTTGCTTTAGTTTTTCTCCAGTAGGACCCACTCAGGTACAGTGCAGGGAGTGTGTGTTCAGCAACATTTTAGAAAGGACTGCATCCTAAAAGCCAGGTGTAAAACCTCTACTGGAAAGCTGCCTGATTCCCATCCTGTATCCAGTCTGGGAGCAGTCCTGTGGGGTGCTGCAGAAATGCCACGCTTATGTAACTAAAGAGGACTGCTCCCTTGGGACTATGCATCTGAAGCTGAGATTGTGAAGCCTGAGTTGGAAACTGTAGGGGCTTTTACTTGGAGGAAATAGCTACAGAAGCAAGGAGGGTGTCAAGGGAACAGAGTCCTGTATAACTCTATATGTTTTTGTAGGTTGTTCTACAACCTAGAGCATTGAGCACATGGGGACCCTAATAACCTTGTTCTCTCCTCCCTTTGAGCAAAAAATCCTCAGGCCTGAGGCTTGTAGACAAGGCAGGGGGGAAGGCAGTAGCAGTGTGAAGAGAGTGAAGATAGACCCCCCCTCAAGGGGCTGAGAGTGGTCTTGCTGGTGTAAGTTGCACAGCTTGTCCGAAGCACTGGAGTGGCTGCTGCTGCCTGCTGTGCCCCACTTACCTCTCCCCAGGAGCTGTGCCATGGGCCAGCTTGTGGGCTGGAGAAGTGGAGTGTGTGTTCTCTTCCAGCCCTCTGGAACTCTGGAGAAGGAAAGGACACCTGAGGATAAGTGGGGTGGGGCACAGAGGGATAGGCTGCCTGCTTAGCTTCTGGAAGTGTTTTGCCTGCTCAGCTCTGTCTGCATTAAGTGCCTTGATCTGGTTTATTTTCCTCCTACACTTTGGTAGATCAAGGCATGTGGGGAAATGTAAGTATTGGTTCTCCCAGCACTGGGGTAAGTTTGGGCAGACCTCTTGCCGGAAGGGCTGGGATAGTCATCTCCACTCTTCTGTTATGGATGAAGATTCCCTGTTTAGCAAAGACTTTATGTATTTGAGGGCACAGAAACCTGCTGTCAAACCTGTCACTGCTTGAGACAGTGGTGATGTCTCCTCAGGGTGCTCTGCTGCCCTGCTGGGCCCCTGTCCTGGTCACAGGAAAGTGAAGGGGAAAAAATGCCAGACATGTAAGAAGAAATTTTCATAATTTAATACTTAGCACTATTAAAAAGAAATATTCTGAGGTCTTTGTGTAATCCCTTTTTTCTTACTCTCCTTAAACATAAATGTTTAGAAAAATAAACCTTTTTTTTCCCCCCTCACATTTAGGCTTACATTAAAATCTATCAAGGAGAGGAGCTACCTCATCCGAAATCTATGCTGCAGGTATTTTATTTTTCTTTCAAATAGTCTGATTTGATGATGTGTACTTTGTAAGTTCTTTGCAGATGAAGAATCATGACTGCTGTGGGCCTGACGCTCCCCCACACAGCTGTAGTTCTTGAAGGATCTGTGTACTTTGAAAGCCATCTGAACTGTGATGGTTGGGTACTTTTCCCTCAGTTTCATCAACCAAATGAAATGAAATCAACCAAATGGAGCAGGGGTCTATCTGGTTGGGTTTTTTAGCTGCTTTACTCTCTAAGCATGGGTTTGCTGTAACTTGCTGTTTTGCTGGGAGATCCAGAAAATGACATCTTGCAGCTTTAACTACAATAATTGTCCCTGACATGACACAGGTAGAAAATAAATCTTAAATTCTTAACAAAATTGGCAATTACAATTGACACCAAAACTGTACCTCTATAATGCAGAAGTAATACCAGCTTCCTTCTTTCAGGTAGTGGGAGTATTCCAGCACCAGGATTAATATATAATAGTTTAGTGACCCTTATGTGCTTATTAACAGTAGAGCATTCAGAAGAGATTGCTCATGATGAAAAGCCCGTACAAGCAAGCTGAGGTTTGTTTGCAGCTGTGCTAGAAAGCTGAAGAAAGGCAGCAATATGTTTTAATGTGTATTGCTAAACTTCACTTATTTTTGTGTGGCCTTTTCCTGACTATCAGAAACTCTGGAGGTTTTTGGGGTATGTTGGGAATGTAATGCTGTGTAAAACTTGGAAATGCTGTGATGGCACAGGATGCTCCATGTTTTCTAGGCAACAGCTGAGGCGAACAATCTTGCTGCTGTGGCAGGAGCAAAGGACTTGTACAGCAAAGGCATGGAGCAGGTATGATGGCACAGCCTTTCCTAAACACTTGCATGCAAATCCAGGCCTTCAGCTTCCATGTTGTACTCTGTGTGTGAGCACTTGAGTAGGGGAAAGTAGCTCAGGGCCAGGACTTGTGAGTTTTCTGCACTCTGCTCTGGGCTGCGGTGTCTGATGCTGGGGAGGTATGAAAATGGGTGTGATTGCAGGATTCCCACCTGTTAGTTCCCTCCATAGCTCTTGACAGGCATCTCAATATCCTGTAACGTGAAATGGACAAGCAGGTGAAAAGACATTTGTTGTGCCAGGATTGCACAGTGGTGAAATTCTAATTTTGTAGTCTTGTGCTTCTGAATTGTGGCCATTCATTAGCTGTAAAATGCAAGGATTGAAATGATTCTGATATTTAAAGAAACTTCTTGAAATACAAGAATTACTTTGAAAAACCTGTATGTGTAATTTCCCCACTTGCTTTTTCTCTTGAAGATAGTGGTTTTATATCATTCTAAGCTGAACGCTGGATGGATTTTGTACTTCATTGTAGTGGTATGCAAGGTTTTATCATAGGAAATTCTGAAAACCATTACCTGTCTCATAAAGCTTAACAGGACTGTGCTTATTGTGAAACTGTACAACCAGAAAGACCAGTAGGTGTGAGAACATGCTACAAACATAGCTCCATTAATTAGGTTAATTGTGGTCTTAATTGCTGAAGTAGCTTTCTGTTTTGAAATTAGAGTAAGACCTAATGCTAGTGGCAGACAAGCCAGTTCCATTTGTTAGCAGGCTGTTTGGAGAATGTTCTGCTGGTTTAAAGGAACTCCTCTGTTTCCATTTTGGAAAATGTCTTGAAATAGTAAATGTGTTGTTTATAGTAAGTGTCAAGTCTGCCTTCCAAACTTGAGTCTTCAATGGTTGTTGAGATACTGTAGTAGTAAGGTTTCTAACATAGAGCAGGGAATAAACAGAAACAGATGTTCTTTTAAACAGACTTTGTTTCCATAGTAATGTTCCCCAGTGCTGTGTATTTTTATGTCACTGTAGAGATATGCACAAATTATGGAATAGCTTTTTATCCAGATGTCTCATATGATGTTCTTGATATGACACAGCTCTGAAACTTCTATTTTTAAAAACAGAAGTGGGAACTCTTTAGATTTAAAACTTGATTATGTAAAGGTAGTTCTTACTGCAGCTTCTGAGTTGTCCTCATGAACCAAAGCCTTCCTTTGCTGAGTGTGCATACCCAAAATACTGTCCCCCTAATGCCCTGAAATGTAAGGAACAACAGGTGCAAGAAACAGAGTACAAGAAAACAGTGGCAGTTATTTGTGTGGTGGCCTCTTGATCCCTCGGTAGCTCCTAGTGTTTAACATGATCTGAGCAATGTGAAAAAACTGTTTTGAAGGATGAGACTGGTAGGCATTTTCCAGGGAGTTTTGGTGGATGTGGAGGACTCCATTGTGGGAAAAAGCAGAGATGTGCATGTGGCTGTCATCCTGCCCTTCTGGGCTTGCCTGAAGAGAACAGTGAAGTATGAGTTCAGTCTTGTGCTGTGGATCTGTGTGTGGTTGGACAGGTGAGGCTCCTGCCCTGCCATGACCCAAAGCTGCTTCACTGGCTGTGCCTGGAACTCACAGAGCCAAGGGAGCTGCAGGGGGAGGAGGGCAGCAAGGGGCAGGTGCTTTCTGTGCAGCAGCAGATGCTCAGGGTGTGATTCCTTGATCTCTGATTGCTCCCCCAGGTGTGTGGGGGAGATAAGCCTTACATTGCCCCATCGGACCTCGAGCGGAAGCACCAGGATTTCCGAGAGAGTGCCATCCGGCAGTTCCGCTCTGTGAAGAAGATGGGAGGGGAGGAGTTCTGCCAGCGCTACCAGGAGCAACTTGAAGTGGAAATCGACGAGATCTATGCAAACTTTGTGAAGCACAACGATGGCAAAAACATCTTTTATGCTGCTCGTACCCCTGCCACTCTATTTGCAGTTATGTTTGCCATGTACATAATCTCAGGACTGACTGGGTTCCTTGGCATGAACTCCATAGCTGCCCTGTGTAATCTCGTGCTGGGGATGGCTCTTATATCATTTTGTACTTGGGCATACGTTAAGTACTCTGGGGAATTCAGAGAAGTTGGAACAGCCATTGATCAGATTGCGGAAGCTATATGGGAACAGGTTGGTATCTGTTTTTATTGCAAAATCTTGCTGTCTTGAGCAGACATATCAAACAATTTCTGTTCAGTGCTGAGAGGGAAAAGCTGGTCTAGACCTAGTAGAGAATGCTAGTGCTGCCAAAGGGAAAATCTGCTCAGTAGTGTGACTGCTCTCTTCAGGAACAGATGCTGCATACAAGGAATGTTAAATAAGTGTAGGATATTATCAGAGAAGTGTTACTTAAGGTGCAGAAGGTTACTTTGTAGGTGCTTTGATGGTAAAGAGTGGAGGGACTCTTCAAAACTCTTTCCTTATTGAGAACAAGGAATTCTGTTTTTAAAGGTGTGTTTATAGATAAACTTGTCCGGTAGATGTGGTGCATACAATATCTTAGGTGTTGCAATGGGAAAGGTGAAACACTCCTCTCCTGGTGTGATGCCGAAGGGCTGATTAGTCCTTGGAGAGAACTGGGTGGGTGATGGCTTTCAGCAGCTGCTACCAAAGGGTGCACAGCAGATTTCTTCCATCAGGGAGACTTGTGCTGTCTGTGACAGCTTCAGTGGGTGCAATTGCTGTTTGTAAGGAATACTCAACAGACAGATTCCTGAAAGAAAAGACGTGAGTGTGAGGACAACAGAGCTGGAGGAGAAAACTTTCTGCATAGAGGTTTTGCTGCCTGAACTCAGTTGACACAGCTGTGCCAGTAAGGCCAATGTAGAGAATTCTTGACCAGTAGTTTTTGGAGCATTCTGACTAGCTATGTCCAGTGCCAGCAGAAGGGAAACACTTTCCTGCTGTTTTTACTGGAAATAAAGGGTGCAGTGAGCTTATCTGGCGTGACATTAAAGTATGTCCTGTGAAGCATGAGCAGATAACTGGAGCCTTCTGCACAGATGCTTGCTTCTACAGCTGAAATATTCCTGTGTTCAAGGCTCATCCTAGGCACTGGTACACTAGCCCTATCTGATCAACCTGCTGAGGATCCCAGTCAGGTTTTGAGTTACACTGGAGCAGAAAAAGTGGATTTTTAAAAATAGGGAAATGAGCATCAGTAAATAAATTGGTAACTAAATCTTGAGTTAGCACCACTAATTAGTGTTTGAAATTTAGGCTCTCCAGTTCTACTGGAGCTGCTGCTGCAGGATACCCCAAGCACATAAGGCTAGGTTATGTGCTGCTACCTTCCCTGGAAGGGGGAGAACTTGGTTTATGCTGGCAGGAGCTTGCCACTTGTGGCCTGGAGGAAGGTGGTCTCCAAAAAACTTCAGCAGCATTGCTGTTAGAGCTGCACATCACCAGCAACATGCAAAGCACTGCAGGTCCTGTCTGAGTTACTCTGATTGAATACACAATCTTACTGTTGATTTTTCTGAATCTCTGCCTTTCTTTTCCCTCCTTGCTTCAGAGGAATCCCAGGAAGGTGAGAAGTTACTGGCAATCAGGGGTTTTTTTTTCCTGAACTTGATTGACTTTCTGCTGTGTTGTGAGAGCCGTTTTTCCTAACAGCTGAATTCGTGTTTTAGGTGTTTTCCAAACTCTTTGAAGTCCTTAGACGCCGAACCGTTCGTCGTGCTCTTACATCAGTGCCGCGACAGCGACTCTCATCCAACAATAACAAGAAGAAAAACTAGCCAGTATTTTTAACTTTCTTTCTGTATCTGAAGTGTTCACACTTACACATATAGGACAATAAGCTGGACCGTCTGGGCCGGTCTGCATAAATGCTGTAACCATACCAGACTGATGCTGCATATGGGGTATGGAATTGCACATCCATCTTCTAGGAACTGTAAAGTGGTTTGAATTCAGTGAAATACTGCTATGTAGGAGGGGTATCGCTTGTGTCCATAGCATGTGACTGCTTTAACCTCATTACTCTAGCAGCAAAATTCATTTCTCTTTCAGTTCATGCCACTTTGTGTCAGACTTCATCATTCTCAGTTTTTTCATGATTTCAAGTCTCATCTCTTTATATGGTTTTATATCTTATTTTCCTTGGTTACCTCATTTTCTTGTTTCTTTTGCACATTTCTCATTCCACAGGTGTTGAAGCCCATGAGTGATAATTTGATGGAGGATCATATGAGGCAGTCTGTAAAAAACTCTATCAAAGCAGGCCTGACCGAGCAGGTGTCTCACCATGCCAGACTAAAGACAGACTGACAGTTCGTCTCGTCTTCAACTCTGCCCTCTCATCCTAGACATGCTTGCTGTACCATGCGAACTCAATAATAAAAAAAAAATAAAAATAAAAATAAACCAAAGTTTACAATCAACTGTAGAAGTAGTTTAGTGTGATTGGCTTCACAGATTGCTGCCATCACTGGGGAAGAGTTAAGTTTGTCAGTGCTCAGCTTCTCAGACAAACTGGTGCCATGGAGCCTGCTGGGGTGGGAGGGAGGGGCTCAGTTTTACGTTTAGTGCGGGTGACCCGTGTTTGGGGGAGGGAGGGGGAGCTTCCCCAGCGTTGTGAGTCTGTGCAGACTCTGGCTTACAGGGGGAACCTGTCCCCTGCAGGAGCTGACTTCAGGGAAGTGTAATGATCAGACCCACACCAGGTGTGCTCTCACCAAATGGCCCCAGCTCGGCACTGCCCCTCGCCAGCTCCAGAGAGTGTTGCTGTGTGTGCAGCCAGTGGAGCTATCCGAGCGGCCACTCCATTACAACGCATCTCTTGCTTTCTTGCCTTTTACCAGTGTTACACAGATGCATGTGCTGGTTCCTCACGCAGAACTGGGGTGTCAGGGAGGCAGTGGCTCAGCACAGAGGGTGTCTTGCCTTGAACTCACAGACCTGGTCCCAAGGGAGGTGCATATCGGAACTGAGCTGTCTTTTTCTGCAGTTTAGCCTTCATGTATATAATATTGCCATTAATTCTACTGGGGAAGAAATTCCATCCAAAAATGTTGCCTACAGCTACCAAGCAATGAGTTAGGATTGTCTGTACAGTGTGTTTAGTTTTTATTTTTTAAGAAATCACAGATAGGGCATGTATATGAAATATAAATATATAAATACAATTTTGTATCAAAAGTTTTGTAGTTTATGGCAAAACCTGGTTCTGTGGTAGCTAAGTGCAGTTCCTGTAAAGGAATGTTTGTGGCTCATGTAAATGTGTGAATGCATCAACAATTTGAAGTTTTTTGATATATTTGTGATATTTACCTTCCTTGAGCACTGCAATCTCTCACCCCCTTGGGAAAATCAATGGGAATGTTTGTTGTGAAATTCTTGTCTTCTGTTGCATTTTAAAGTTATTTCCTGTAATTTATTTTCAGTACATGATTAAAATCAGTTGTGTATATATGAAATGAAATCCGTGCTTATTTTTAAAAGATGTTCAAGTATTGTATTCTACTACATAAACTATGTCAAATACTTATCCTGACAATTATATGAACAGATTTGTTCTATTGTACTTCATAGCTTTCTATTGAAGCCGATGTTCCTCTCATGCTTGTCTCTGGAAGGTGACCTCTGTCCAGCTCTACCCCCTCCCTCTATAGGAAAACCTCCTGCTGTTCTTAAGCACGCTTTTGACTTGTGGAGTTGCTTGTCAGATTCTGCCCTCCAACAATTGTATCACTCTGAAATCTTGTTACTGGCTTTACTTTCATTCTTGGCTAAATCAGTATCAACTGTGTGGAGTGTAAAGGCAGCTAAATAATTAACTGCTGTAGTTTCAGCTGGAACTGGCTGTGTGCAATAGCTGGGTTTCTGCATTCCTAAATGGTAACAATTTTCATCAACATTCGAGCTTTAACATCTCCCCTCTCTCGAGTGAGGGAAATCATCTGTCTAGGACTAAAGCAATTGCACTGTGACTTTTGCACGGCGAAGAACTGCTGGGGAGTGGTGGTTACCTGCCCTCTGCAGGTGAGGGCTCAGCTCCAGGGGAATGATGCTAAAGATGAGATGGGAATGTCGCATTTTATGATATCTCAACCTGTACAGATTAAATACTGTTATTCAAACAAGCCAATGCTTTGGTGCTTAATCTCTTACTAATCCAACAAGTCACACAGGGGCTCGAAGGGCCATGCCTGCCCTTGCCGCTCCTCTTCTCCAGGAAGGTGCGAGTCAGATTTGAGGCTGTGCCCTGCAGAGATGGCAGAAGCAGAACTCTTCCCAGCATGTGGACAAGGAGTTGCAAGGCTTTATCTGGACTCTTCTTCAGGGTCTGCGAGGGGAGCGTTCCTGAACACCCACGAAGTTGTAGAATGAATGTAAAATGCCCTCGAGCTTGTGGGAGGGATCAAAGGTAGAGAAAGGGAGGGGTCAAGATGACTAAATCAAGTGTGGGAAATATTGATGTTTTTGGGGATAAAGGGGCTGGTCATGTGGCAGCAGGTTCCTGGTGTGCGTCCTCTGGCTGTGTTGACTGTTAACCCCATCTCACTCTCTCCTGGAAGAGGGGACTCCATTCTGTCTGCATGTGTGCATGGAGGTCAAAGTGCCAGGGACTGGAATGGGACCTGGGGTCACAGGTGGACATGTTTGGAGTGGCAGCAGCCTGGAGCAAGGTTGTGTCACTTGAACAGCGAGCTGGATTTAGCCAGCGAGTAGGGTAAGGGGCTTAGGAGCCCGGTGTTGGAGCAGGTCTAAGTCTGGGCTGGACACATCTATTTTTGCATGAGGCAACTGGAGGGACAAGGTCTGGGCTGATCTGGATGGTGTGGGGTTCACCTGGGATCCATTTTTATGTGACTCCCTCTGTGGAGGCACAAGAGGCTCTACAAGGGCCAGTTAAGGACAGACTTGTGTCTCAAGGCCAGCTGCTGAGGGCAGGCACAGTGGAGATGCGCAAGCGGGGGCTGAACCAGCAACTGCAGGGCAGCTGTAGGCCATGTCCAGGTGCCGGTTAGTGGACCAGACTGGTGATCCAGAGGCTGGATACTGGATGAGCTGAGCTGCCTTGCCCAGTTACTGGAAGGAGCTAGAGCCTGTGTATGTCCCTCAGCAGCCCTTCATGGTCACCAGGAGGAGGGGCAGGGGAAGGTGTTGGTGCTGTTGTGCCAGTGCTGAACGCTGACCTGTATGGATGGTGTGAGCATGTTCCGTGTGTGTGCCCAGGGGGAATGCTGGCTCAGCCTTGCTGCTGGTGCCACACAGGGGCACAAAGCTGTAGTGGCGTCACCTCCATGGGCAACCCCTTCCAATTAGTATTCCTAGTAGAACAAGCTTAGTATTTCTCAACTTCTGTGTACTGTTAAGAACATCAGGTTGGTGCGTGGAGTGGGTACAGGGAACTGAGGAGTTTCACCAGCAGAATACACGGGGGCATAAAGGAGGTGACAGCTGCTTTCCCTCCCTGGGGCTATTCCACTACTGCCCAGGAAAAGGAGTTCTGAGAGCTGATCCAATTCTGTGCAAACTCTGGTATATTCAGGCCTTGCTTCCCCTGTCCTCTCTGAGCATGCAAAAAGCCTAATTTAGCAGGAAAAGCATACAGCAGAACACGGTAACTGACCTCTGGCCAACTCCTGCCTCACAAAGGGACACAGCAGAGTGAGGTAGAAGAGCTACATGGAAGATCCTACAGCTGGCAAAGTACAGCGTGATGCCAGAGAGAAACACAGGGGAAGATGTAATGAGGTACAGCAGCAGAAAGAGGTGGAGAAGGCGACAAGACGAGATACCTGCTCCTTCTGTTACTTCAGGAAGTGCCTGCCCAAGTTCCTTGGGAGGGGAAATCCTCATCTGGAGCAACAAGTGTGGTGATTTCTGGCTCCAGAAAGACGTGACCAGCAGATTTCTGGCTCTCTCGTAACTCAATTTTCCTACAGCAGGCTAGGGCCAGGCCACAGATTTTTCCTGTAGATGTCTGATCCTTAAAGGTTAAGTTAAGGAAACTAAAAGTACATCAGGTGGTGTGGCACAACAATAACAAAAGGGTAGAGAACAGGAAGCCCTGTATTTTATGAACCCAGATATGGGGAGTGTCCAGTGGTTTTTTTCATTATGCTAGCCAAGTATGGCAGTATCTCAAAACTCTGTGCCTGTTACTATGCTGGGTTAAAGTAATTAAGCCCAGGTTATGGTAAAACTTCCTTTTTTTATTGAAAAACATGGGTGGGACTACAGACAATATTTACACAAGTTCCTAAGTGCAGCTCAACTCAAGAACATATGATCAAAAAGATGATGAAAGGATGTGGGTCCAAAACAGAATTATGGAGGGTACCAAATGGCACAACTTCCTGCTAACCACAGACCTTCAGATAAGATCAGCAACTGAAATGAGAGAAAATGAATGATTTAGAAGTATGAACTGAGTGTGCTGAGAGCCACAGCCCAGCAGGACAGCACAACACTGCTTCTCCCGGGTTCTTCCCAGAACCAAGCATGTGGCATTTCTCTCTGAGGTGCAGCACAGCAGCTCCCCACAGGCGGAGGGAGGAGCACTCACCGTTCATGGGCATCTCGTCAATCTGGGTGGAGTAGTACTGCTCGATGTCCCGCAGGATGCGGATATCATCGTTCTTCACAAAGTTGATGGCGACGCCTTTCCGGCCGTACCTGCCCGAGCGGCCGATTCTGCAGAGGCATGAGGAAGGAGGGAATGGAGCCACCGTGGGAAGAGACCCCCAGCCACAGGGCCCTGTGGGAAGGCCCAGCCTACCTGTGTATGTAGAGTTCTCTGTTGTTGGGCAGGTCGTAGTTAATGATCAGCGACACCTGAGGCACATCCAGGCCTCGAGCCCAAACATCTGTGGAAATAAGAACTCGGCTGCAAAGAGAAGGGCACAGTTAGGACTTCTCTGGGAGCTCCCAATCTCCAGCACAGAGCATCCCCTGCTACTCTGTGCTCCCATCTGCCCACAGCACACCAGCAGCACCCACACAACTGCATGGAAAGCTGTCTCTTGCACTATCACCAGACTTCAGTCAAGACAGGACCAACACAATTTGGATCTTTCAGAAGGAATAATGCTCCCAAGTGTTCAAAATACAGATGATGGAGCACAAGTATTTTTTCCTTGACGTATTTTAAATGCAGCAACTCCCAATGTCTTCAGCAAAAAAGACTAATTCTACACCCAGAAGTATGAGCATTCTTCCTTGGAAAGTGGCAATCTCCCAACCCTTCAACACCACAGGGGAGAGATGGAAATCAGAGTTCTCCCTAATGTGAACTGAACAAAGCCTTGAGAGGAGAGCTATTATGGGTTTCCCTCCCCTGAGACAGCAACGATGTAAGCAATGCTGTTTGGGGCATTTACCTTGCACCAGATCTGAACTCTTTCATGATGGACTCTCTCTCCTTTTGGGGCATGTCCCCATGCATGGAGGAAACAGTGAAGTTGGCTTCCCTCATCTTCTCTGTGAGCCAGTCGACCTGTGAACACAGCCTGGGTTAGCTCTTTGCTCAGACAGCCAAACACAGCAGCTGAGCTCCAGAATGATTGCAGAGATGAGGTGGTATGGACTGAGAGACACTGCCACAAGCATTCTGAGACTAAGGGAAGTAAACAATCCTTACAAACATCAGATGTATGATACTTTCAGGGCTCCACAAGCCCTGAAAGGAAAGGAATTAAGAGCATTTACTCAGAAAGTGTGGTTTTGCTCCAGGAATTAAAAGCAATTAGATTGAGCACATTCTTACCTACTTCTCTAAAAAGGCAATTCCTGTCAGCTATATCAGGTCTGCCTCTGTTGTTTTAAGCTAGGCACATCCTAAAGGTTTAACCTATGGTCCTACTGAACTATTTCCAAATGGAGCAACCAGACCTCTGAACTAACCCAGCATTGTTTGAGTCACCCTCAGGAAGTACCGTGTCCCTCTGATGGCCCCTGTACCTTTCTCTTGGTGTTACAAAAGATGACAGCCTGGGTGATGGTCAGTGTGTCGTAGAGGTCACACAAGGTGTCAAACTTCCACTCTTCCCTCTCCACAGCCACGAAAAACTGCTTGATTCCTTCGAGGGTCAACTCATCACTGTAGGGAAGAACACCACAAGCAGTTGAATAGCAGTTAGAAGGGCTGGGTGTGCTTCACCAGAGACCACCCCTCTGCCCTGTGTGCTGTGGGTTGCTGGGTCCAGATAGAGTCCAGGTTGTTCTAGAAACTCCTGGGAAAACTCAGCTCTAAGAAGGGCCTTGAACATGACCTGTCCAGCAGAGACTAGAACTGCTCTGCTCCAGCCAGACAGCTCCAAAGGGGAACATTTCTGTTCTTGTTTTTATGTTCCAGCTTCTTGACAAGAGACCAAAGAGAGTCTCAAGAAGCTTGAATGTACTAAATGGGGCAGTGTGAGAGCTCAGGCAAGAGGGAGACTCCTCCTGAGTTCCAGTGCACAAGGACCTGTGACACTAGATGTAAGCTATGCCTCCAAGAACGTCCAGGATCAGTCAGCTAAAGGGTTTTTTGGCCTGCTATGTAATAGGAAGCCTAAAAAAATCCTCTGGGGGAGCCAGGGAATTGGGTGAGTGTGAAAGATAGACTTCCACAAGGAGAGACTGCTATTCCTGGGGAGGGTGAGGGGGCAGCCAGGCTAGCAGCAGCACACAGAACTGGACAAGTCAGGGAGATAAATCAGCCCCTGCTGGAAAACAGGATATGAGCAAATCTGCAAACACTCAGGAATGGTAAGAAGGAACATGAGAAATTCTCTGTACATTTAAACCAGTTAATACTGTGAACTGCACAGGGATGGACCAACTCAGAGTTCCTGTTCTCTCCAAGGGAACTCACTCACCGTTTCACCAGGATGCGGATGGGGTCTGTCATGAATTTGTTGGTCATTTCCAAGATTTCATGCGGCAAAGTGGCGCTGATCAGAACCACCTGTGTGGCTGGGGGCAGGTATCTGTACACATCATAAATCTGCTCCTTGAAGCCTGCAGTGCAAATCAAGCCACGCAGAACAGTTAGTACATCCTTCTCCCAAATATCCTCCTCTTTCACAACCTGATCTGTAATTCAGTAGTGGCTCTGTACTATGGGATGAACATAAATGTGTGAATCGGTAACATCAGACAAGGCATATTATGTAGTTTAACCCATTACAGCCTATAACTAACTCTAACTGTCTAACTTTTTAAACTTAATTTTTAACTTTTTAGAAGTGGGCCTGCCAGATTTGGAATCTCAAAGAGGCAAGCAGAAAGCAAGTAAAAGGGAGACAAATGTCTTACCTTTATTGAGCATTTCATCTGCTTCATCCAAAACCAGCATTTTGATGGCACGAGTTCTTAAACTTCTGCGACGAATCATATCTGTAAGATTTCACTTTGTGAGATGAGAATGCTCTGAAAGCAAGTGAGCATCTTATTGCTCCCACCACTGTCAGGGCATTTTGGTGGAGGAGGGACAGATGTGAGAAATACAAAATGCCAGATGAACTTTATGTCAACAGAATCCACAAATCCTGTTTGAGAGTCAGCCCAGTTCGGCAGCTGCTGATTTTTGGTTTTTTTTTTTCCTACTTATGGGGACTAGTTCATGTTCTCCCAGTGACAGGAGCATGTGTAAGGGCTGTGTGTTTCTCAGAAGATGTGAGCTTGAAGGCCAACACTACCTCTGTGATAACTGCCACGAACAGTAAAAGTTCTACTCTTCGTGCAATGAAACCAGAAGGTACCAGCTGCAAGTGCACCTGATTTAACAAAGACAGAGTAACCACCAGGACACAGAAAATGTGGACCTAATTTTGGCATTCATGTAGGCCTGGCTCCTATCCCCTCGAAGATTCAGGAACTGTAATATTTTCTCCTTTTTCCACCATATAAAGAGTGAAACCTCAACAATGAAAAGCAAAACACAGAGAAAATGAAAACACCATCACCACTGATTTCCCACTAGTCTTTTCCAGGTACAGCAGCAGTAAGTTGTTACCTTGTTACACTCCACATTAATGTTACATTGATGGTGTTGCAATAAATGTGGAGATCTCCTTACCAAACACCCGGCCTGGAGTGCCAGCCACAACGTGCTGCCCATAATCCAGTTTGCGGATATCCTCCCCCACGTTGGTGCCTCCGATGCAGGCATGACACTGCACGTTCATGTAGTCTCCCAGGGCGAGAAGCCCCTGTGTGAGTAGAAATAAATTGATTCATTAGCCCAGCTCTACTAAGGCTGCATTTGTAAAGAGACGCAGGTCTGTGCAGCCATGCTGTGGGTTTTTTAAAGAGATGTTAGCACAAGGAGTTAGATGGACGTTTTTAATCTCTGTTACCCACACCTCCACAACAGCAGGGCTTAAAACACTGGGAACTCAGTTCCTCAGGGATCACAACTGCTTTAGAAGTGCTGGCCTTAAAAATTCAGTTAGGACTGTGCAAAACCTCAGACTGTTAAAGTAAAGAATATAATGCCGAGGAGCAAATGGCCCTCTATCAGATGATACTCTGTTATTTCTCTCAGGAACAGAAAGAAAGAGTGGAAGCTGGGCTTTGAGCTCTGCTAGAGAAACACCAGAGCACTGGGTCCAGGCCTTGCCAGTGCCTTCCAGACAGGGATTGAAATGCTCCTACCTTCTGAATCTGCACAGCCAGCTCCCGAGTTGGTGCCAGGATCAAGGCCTGGGTCTCGCGAACCTGGTTAAAACATAGGGTTACATGGAAGTTAATCACAGAACAAAGAGCCCAGCAAACAACAGATCATGGATCTCGCAGTACTCTGAAATGTCACAGCTGAAGAATTTATCACAGAATTTTGTGCTAAAGAAACAAATTTCAAGCCCTTCAGTTCTGTGTTTGGTTCAGATAAATACCTTGCATTGCACAAGGATTCCAAGGCCATGTTTTGAAGTGTCACGTCTAAAAGTATTACGAGTACTTTACAGAAATGTTTCCACTTAGAACACTCAACCTTTACTTTTATGTCCCCAGACAGTGACAGACGAGTAACAATCCCACACAGCCCACAGAAAACCATCCTTTTATTCAATTGTATCTACACTTCCAAGTTATACCCCACAACTATTGGATGGACACGATGCCCCTGAGCAGAACAGAAGCAAACAGTTGTCAGTCAAAAATCTAGGTTTGACTCTGTGCAACGTGTGGCAGTTGTTCAGATAGGCTGATGATGCTGTTAAAGCCAACTTTATGACTACAAGACTTGATCTGAACTTATTCTGCCAGACTGGCTTTAACAGTTAAATTGTTACAGAGTCTGCTGAAGTTTTCAGTCAGAATTTTGTCTGAGGTTCATTGCCCATAATTAAAAGATTTCAATGTAAAGCTTCGTTTATTCACTCTTAAAGAACACACTTCTATGACTAAGACCTGTGATTTAGTAAAAATTATTTTTAGCATGTGCTGCTATGAAATTACCTGTATATCCAGACATTGTAGAACAGAGATGGAGAATGTTGCTGTCTTCCCTGTTCCTGACTGTGACCTGAGAAACAGATGTTTGGTGAATACTCTGGATGTCTCGACAAACCGTACAGGCAACTTCAACACATTCCATCCTCTTCTCTCTCCCACCCCTCCAATGCAAAGAACTCAACAGTGCCAACAAAGGCTTGTTGCCAGTATCAGGGACAGAGCACTCCATTGCAGGGATCCCAGCTCTGGCATGTTCGCTCCTTATCAGACCAGCACTTTAACTTTCTGCCATCTGTCACGTACAAATAAATGACAGATAAGCCAATACAATTTGCAAGGCTAGTAATTCCCACTAGTGACCAAGAAAGGATTTCTTCAGTGGGATGCACAGCCTTCTTTGTCTCTAAGACATAATATATTTTTTACAGTGACTAAACCTAATAAACTTTGACATTAATAACTGTTAGGATCACAGCAAGGTAGGCAATTTCACTGTTTTGCTTGTCACATCATAAAACCACAGAACAGTTTGGATTGGAAGGGAACTTAGAGAACATCCAGCTCCACCACGCTGCCATGGGAAGGGACACCTTCCACTAGACCAGGTTGCCCAGAGTCCCATCCAGCCTGGCCTTGAACACTTCCAGGGATAGGGTATCCACAGCTGCTCTGGCCAACCTGTCCCAGTGTCCCACCAATTTCAGGTCATTCCCCACACTCTGCCAGGCACCAGCCCAGGACCCCGGGTGGCCAATCCCGCTTCCAGGCTCAAGGCAGGGAACGTGACCGACATCCCCCGCCCCGCCCCCCGCCGCACTCACTGGGCAATCACGTCCCTGCCCTTGATGATCTGCTTAATGGCTCGCTGCTGGATGGCCGACGGCTTCTCGAACCCTGCGGGGGCGAAGGGACACGGTCAGGGCAGGCCCCGCCACCGGCTGGCGGCGGCCGCACGGGGCAGGCGCGACGCCCACATCCGGGCCCTGCCACGGGCCACGAACCCCTCCTTCCCCTCAGCTTGTCCCCCTCGGCCCCACGTCCCTTGCCCCTTGTCCCTTCCCCCTCCGTCCTCGCCGCCCACCGTAAGCGTAGATGCCGCGCAGCAGGTCCTCCCGCAGGCCCATGGTGTCGAAGGTGGGCGTCACATCCACCTCCTCGCTCGTCTCGAACTCCACCTTGGTCATGTCCTCCTCC
>VZTH01002836.1:229984-288593 GCA_013397815.1 Aleadryas rufinucha
GGGGGCCGAGCCGAGGGGGGCCGAGCCGAGGGGGGCCGAGCCGAGGGGGGCCGAGCCGAGCCGAGCGGATCCGATCCTGCAGTGTCTGCATCCCTGCGGATGCATAACCCCATTTTCCACGGTATGTCAGTGTCTCTTAAGCAGCCAAGACTCAGCACTCCATGGGATGAGGTTTGTAAAAAGCATCCTGGTCGATGGCCTTGATCTGCAGCTCCGTGGGGTGATTTCTATTAACCTTGGGTAAGAAATAGTAAGTCGTTGCCAGTCCCCTACACAGGAGAGGTCATTTGTGTTTGATGTTTTAAAACGATCCTGTAGGGAATCCAGACACGAGTCCAGACATCACACACTTAGAAAGGTTTCTCCATCCACTTCCCCGTGCCCCACCTACCCAAAAAAAAAAAAAGATAGATAGATGTAGATATAGATATAGATATAGAGGAGGCTAAAGAACTGGTTTTACGGAGAACAATTCAGGCTGAGATGCTTCTTTCCACAAGTGGGTGATTGCATAGACATCAGTCAGGCATCTGAGGGTGATGACCTGGGGGGAGTTCTTCACTTGTCAGTCAGTTTTTAGGTATGGTCTGTACTGCAGCCACTGCGTGGTGACTGAAAGCCTCCCTTAGGAACTGCCTGAGTAGGAGCAACCCAGGCTCAGGTGGTGTGGGATGGTGATACAGAACAACAGAGGGATGTTGAACCTTGTCCTTTATGGGAGGGAGAGGGATGCACATCTTAGCAGAGGAAAAAAATCACCCCAATTCTAATATTCACCTCAGAAGTGCTGATGTCTCTGCACCTCACATGTGACACAGATTGTCCTCTTTTTAGTGCATGAACAAGCTTCATCTACATTTTCTTTGTTTGATGTAAAATGCTTCTTTCTCCTTAGTGCTTTCAGTTCCAAGGACTGACAAGACATTTGCAAATGCTTTTGAAGTAACACCACGCTAATGTGCTAAGGTGGAAGTGAATCTCTAATTACCCTGACAGCCAGGATAGCTCAATCCAGGATCTTGAGCAAAAAAAAAAACGAACAAAGAATAGTTTCAGGTTCTTTTGGCTTAAGACTTTGAGGTTACAGCTCTCTGAAGACAGGCTTCTTCCAAACCTGGTACAAAATTGGTGCTTTTGGTGATGTTGTGAGTTCTGTAGCAGCTTTCTGGGTTCTGCTTTTTGGTCAAACAAAATGTTGGCTGGCAATCCCCATCTGACAGTTTTCACAAGACCCTGTGAGCACTATAACTTTCAGTGCTGGTCTTTCTGTGGATACTGGGTGTTGATGGGTTAGCAGGGAGACCAAACTGAATGGTCTGTGCCTGCACACCTGCTCCTTGTGGCTGCTGTGAGGGCAGCTCAGGACATCTCCTTCCTGGCAGCTTGGAGTTGTTTCTAAAATGTTCTTCAGTATTGATTTGGTCTCTGAGGTTTCCTTTTGGTATTGAAAACCATCAATTTTCTTCTGCCAATTTGGCCCCACTGACTTATTCCTGCTGGTTTTTTTCCTCAGCATCAGAGGGGAACACTCAAGGAAGCAGCCTGTCCTTCTGGCCAAGCTACCTGGGCCCACATCCCTTCTCCAGCATCAGCAAAGGCACTGGATTTGCCAGCCCTCAACTTGTCATTGCCACCTGAGCCCTGGAAGAACTTAGAGGAGATCCTCAAGGTCCCTGGTTCTGCCTGGTTCAGTGGTGGTGGGTGAAGTGAGCAACTGCCTGGGGTGGGAGAAACGCTTGCAGCCAGGTTCAGGATGGGTTTGGTCACCCCGAGGCTGGGGGAGGTCTGAGGTGGGTGTGATCTAGGCTTATCTGTGAGATGGGAGGGCATCTCTGAAGGACTGGAGGGTGTTCAGCTACTGTAACTACAGAAATCCTGTTGGAGCTGTTAGAAGAGGGAGGAGGTGATCTCAATCTGTGCTGTTCTTGCAGAGGCGGAGCAGCAGCACGGAGAAGCAGGTGAGCCTGGCAGGGCTGCCTGCAGCTTTGGACAACACACTCATGGTCCCCAGGAGTGGCCTTCAGCATGCAGCTGGCACCTCCTATGGATACAAACTGCAGTGCCTCTGGTAAGGGCACTGCTGCTTCCTGTGAGGAGGGTCCCTCTGTGGCCTGCATGAGGGGTCTCTTAATGCCCTGCTCACTGTGTCTGCAGGAGCCAGGTGAGGCAGATCGCCAGGGAGAGGGACAAGGCGAGGTTCAATTTGGAGAAGGCAGAGAGACACTGCCTGCAGCTGGGCAGGGAGCTGGATGAGCAGTACATCGCTCTCGAGCACACCCAGAGCAAGCTCAGGTAGGAGGGGTTCTTTTGCTGAGGTGGAAAAAATGTGCTTACACATCCCAGTGTCCCTTTTGAAACTCCCACTTGTTTTGCCCATGTGTCACTGTCAGGAAAGTCCTTGAAGACCCCTCTCCACCTGCTATGGTCTCAGTATCCTTCCAACCAAGCTCTCATCTCCTGCTTTGTGCATGGTCAGAGGGGGTGTCTGTACCTTGTGGCCATCCAGGAACATGTTCTCTGTCCCAACCGTGTTGCTTTTTTCCTCCAGGAATTTTCAGGCAGAAATAGAGGCAAAAGAGCTGCTTTTGCAGCAAGCAGTGAGTCACCAGGCAAAGCTGGAAGCTGATACACGGCTCCTCCAGGGCAAAGAGGCCAACCTGCAAGGGAGACTGAACCATGTGATGAAGGTAAGTAAAACTGCCTTGGATGAAACATCTTTGCTTCTTCACAGGCGGCAAAGCAGAGGTGGCGACAAATATAGATGGTTCACGTTGCTCTTGTTGGGAAGGAAAGGAATTTTTTGCAGAAGAATCATCAGCCACATCCATACAATTGTATTAAATACAGAGCTTGTTACCTTGCCATGACATTACTGAATTGCTGTGTTGTCTGTTGGGAGTGGTTTGGCCCTTGGTAACACCTGAAAACACAATGGCCAAAGCTAAAACTGTGCCAGGGACCCTGCCAAAAGCAGAGATGATGGTGTCTGGGATTACCCCAGTTCTGTTCATTGGAGAAGTACAGATGGAGATATCTCAGGACTTTCTGCCTTTATAAGCTGTGAGAGAAACCACAAATTTGGAGAGCAGAGATAGAGATGATCCTGTGGGGCTGTCTAGCTCTTATTCTGCAAAACTCACTCCTGTCCTTTGGAGAGATAAGCCTAACCCCAGCCCGTGTGGTATCAGCAGTGTGCTATCCTGTCGTGTTTGTGGTTTAGGAATGGTCCTCCCCAATTTAGCTCTCCTGCCAAGACTCTCCAAACCACTCTGCTGCTTGCTCACTCCCCCTCTCTGCTTTTCAGTGGCTGGAAAGGAGAATTGGAGGCACAAAAGGCAAAGATCACGGTTTGAGATAAGAACAATTTACTGGAAACAGCAAGGGGATAAGAAACAACCAGTGACAGCAACAATATTAATAACAAAAGTGTACAAAAGAGAGGGTGATTTACATGCAAAATACTCATTGCAGAGCAGCCACATTTTCTCTGGGAGGAGCATCCTTCTCCCTGGAAGTGACAGAGAGTCCCTTCCCCCTGTCCCCAGCAATGACTGAGGTGGTACAGAATAACATCTGGGCCTTAGCCACATCCCCTCCTGGTTACTGCAAAAATCAACCCTGTCCTGGCCAAAAGCAGGCCATGTCCAGGGTCTCCTGGGAGCTGTGCTGTGTTTGGCATGCTGATATGCCAGTTGTTTTACAGCTCCCTGCTGAAGGACTGTGACTGATAAACTCATCCTGCCATGTCAGGACCCACTGCATCAAGGAAATCTCCATTTTATCTGCAGGAGAACACACAGCTGCAAAACAAGGTCACAGAGATGGCTGAGAAACTGTCAGCCTCTGAGGAAATGGTGTTGGAGCTGCAAAAAGAACTCAAGCACATTGTGAAGGATAAGGTAACCTTTCTCTATTGCAGTTAAACAGGAACTTCTCAGTAATTCATAAAAAAACTGATCTTGCATATTTTGGGTCAGTAGCTATGGTCTCCTCCTCTGTGAGCTCTCCTGCCCATTAATGACAACCTGGAAGCTGGGGAAAAAAAAAAAAAGGAGGGTGAGGAAAGTTTCCAGTTGTAGAGAATTCTACAAATCTGCAGTCTTCAAGTGAAAACTTTATAGTTTGGTTTCCAAAAAAGTTTTATTTTTCACTAGTATTGAAGTAAAGGGTTTGTTTTAGTATCTTTCACTCCTAAAATTAATTTGGGGAAGGAAATAAGTCTGTGATCTTGTTAGCCTGCCTGTATTTTGGTGTCTCAAATGTGGAGGAAAAATGTTTTTCCTCCTCTTTCTGACCCATCCATGGGTGATGGGTCCCATAGGGAGCTTTCTGTTGCATCTATGGGTGTAGCACCATGACCCCAGTGATTTAGTAGAGCTTTTGACTCTCCATTTGGAGAGGTGATGATTTTCTTGATAAGTGTTTCCTTGTGCTCGTGCAGCTGGAGCAGGGGGAGCCCCACAGCCCAGAGTTCCTGACGCAGAGCGAGCGCTTTGCCGAGATTGTCCTGGAGTACGAGCGGCAGTGCCAGGTACGCGTGGGCAGCACTGCTGGTATGACAGTGCTGCTCTCTGCAGCACATCTCTTGGGCACTTTGGCCTGGGAGAGCGGAAGGAGGCAGACCTGATCATAGGGCAGAGGGACCCCTCTTACCTTGCTCAGAGTCCTGTCTCCTCGCTCCTGAAGCCCTCCATGGGTTGTTTGCCTTGCTGGGATTTTGGCAGGGGAGACTAGGGGTGGATCACAAATTCCTCCCTGCTTATAGCCAGGGACTGTTTTGTTAGGGAACCATGTACCTCTGTTGTTACGGACAGACCACCCTGGTCTCTGTTGGGTTTCTTCTTGAGCACAAGGAGAAAGCTGTTCTCCTTATTTGGAAAACATATTAACAGCTAAAGTATTCTATCTTTTTGTTTTTCCCTTCCTTCTCCTTGCCCCCACTTTAAAAAAAACCCAAAAAACTTGTTGCTGCTGAACTCTGCTAGAGAGTCAAGGTGAGCCAGTCCAGATATCTGGTGTGTGTGTGGTCCAAGAATTGGTGCTGTGTGTATTGTATCTCCTGCAGGGTGCTGTGCTCCTTCCCAGAGCTTGGGGCTCTCTGGGGCATGAGCATAACCTCTGTTTCCCTTCTCCCATTTTTAGCTTGTGTATCTCGCATGTTGTGAATTGCTGGGTGCTCTGTTCTTTGAGTCCTGTGCTTGTCACATTGCGCATTTGTTCCCAAGTGCTGTGTGTGGCTGGAGAGCACCACTGAGCAGGGACAGCGACAGTCACATTCCCTCAGCAAGGGCTGAAATGCAGACTTTCAGCAAAGCCATTCAGTGGATGCATCAGGCAGCCCCTCTCGAAGCTGTAATTAAAGGCAAACATTCTGAAGTACTTTCCAGTGCAGCATTGCTCCAGGTGGCACCAGAGGGTTGAATATGTTTGGTGCTGCAATTTTTCCTCCCACTGAGCAGCCTCAGAGTTGTCCATGAGAATGCTGATGGATGGAAAGGTTTGACCTTCAGGCTGTGCCCTGTGAAGGCACCCACTTGGGTTTATCCTCATTGAATGCTCTCAGCCCCCCTTTCCTGTTTAGAATGGAGATGAGACAGACTGGGTTTGGATTTGTCTACATCTGCTCAGTAATATTTGTTAATTGGGATTATCCTAGTTCACAATCTCTTGCAGCACATCAGTTTCCTGGGTGTCAGGATATGGGATGTAATTGGATGTCTGCTCAAAGTGGACAGTCCAGAAGAATGCAGGATGCCTTGTGCGCTGTTGCTTCCAGTACAGGTTAGAGGATGTGAAGTGAAGCAAGCAGCTGCCCATCTTCAGACACTTACATGGAAGGGGCTCATTGCACTGGTGTGGTGGCTTGTGAGTTGGTGTTCAGCTGTGGGACTCCTTGCTGATGGAGATGGGATAAACTCCAGTGCTGGCCTTGGGGTGTCTCTGGCATCAGGAGACCAGCAGGACCTGCCTTGTGCTGTGCTTCCTATGGGATCAGCACCTTCTTACCTTATTTTATTCCTTCTGCATCCTAGAAGTGTTCTCTCCCAGAGGCCTGTGGGCCTTGCTTCCCTGTAAATCCTGCTGGTTGCCTTGTCTGCACAGAGTAGTGCTTGTTGGCTGGTCCACGTGCCCACAGGAGAGTCTTGAGGATGTGAACACAAACCTCTGGGCTCATGCTGAGATCCTGATGTGTTGGATTCTACCAATGGTTATTTAGGTCAGGAGGGTGTCAGGAGGCCCAACTGTCTGAGATGGCTGCAAAACCCCCTGGTTTTGTGTGCTTTTGCATTCAGGGGCAGTTGCTTTGTGCTTTACAGTGTCTAGTGATGGTGGTCTTGGAAGTCTGGGGTTATATTTCTTTGGCTCTTCCAAATTCTCTCATGTCTGCCTTTGTTTGGGAAGGCTGTGCTGGGGCTGGGGGAGGCCCTTCATGCTCTTGATGCCGCAGGAGCTTTGTCCTGTGTTCTGACCAGTGTTTGTTTCAGGTGCTGTACGACCAGAACGGAGCTCTGCGAAGGGAGCTGCAAAGGCTGCGCCTCCAGCTGCAGGAGGGCAGGGCTGAGGGAGGGCTGCCAGCAGCAGGTAATGTGCAGGAAGGCTCAGTGCCCATCTTCTCAGCAAGAACAGCATTCCCTCTGGATCCAAGTTAGCATGGGAGTGTGGGGAGGCTTGTTGTGCCTGAACTACTGCTGCCAGTTCTGGTAATGGGCAGCCATGGGAGGGAAGGAGAAGATGGGTGGTGGGGAGGAGGGAGTTGGGGAAAGGAGGCTTTCCTAACTTGAGAGCTGGTGATGGTAACCTGTGCACTAGGCAGCTACAGGGAACAGGCAGATTTTCGGTGTTGAGGATTTTGAGGAAACACAATGCAATAAAGAAGAAGTAGCCCCAAACTGTGGGTTGGAAGATTTAAGTTGAGCATTAGATAAAAAGCTTCTGGCCGAGAGGGGTGATGCAGCCCTGGGGCTGATTGCCAGATAGATGGGGAATCTCCATCTTTTGGGGTTGTATGGACTGGATGAAGCTGCAGCCATCCTGATCAGTCCTGTCTTGTAGGCCTTTCCTTACAGGGCTGCTCTCTGCCAGCATGCCCCTCTCCAAGCCCTCTTGCTCCTAATTCTGTGTTTACAGAGATGTCACTCCCAGTGGAGCAGCTCCAAGAGCAGCTGCAGGACCTGAAGGTGCTGGAAACCAAGGTGAGTGGGGTGGGGGGATGTCATTGTTGTCGCAGGGAAGGAGAGAGAACGAACACTGACTCGGTCCAGGAAGCAGGGAGAAGAAGCCCTTATTTAATTATATACAGCCCATTTTATACTTCAGTATTCTTGCATGGTGTAAGGTCATTGGACTGCTGGTCATCCACCTCTAGGGTGATTGGTCAAATTCTACAACACCCATTTCAAAATATTTCTCTACTCAGTATCATAACAATCCTCAGGTGCAAGATAGAAAAGAATAGTTTACAGAAAACCATAATATTGTTTTGAATAGCTTGTATGGGAAAGACAGAGCTCTCACGAAATGTTAGAGTCTCACAAAATACTGCAGAAAGCTGGAAAATTTCTCTGCTGAAAGCTTTTTGGCATCGGCAGGGGGAGATGTCCTGACTGCTTGGTAAGCACAACTGCTACAGCGTGACTGAGGAGACATCTGCTCCAGTAGGGTTGCTGGAGAGAGAGTTCAGGCTGAGGAGCAGGGTGGTACCTCATTACTCATGTTGGGTTATTTCATGTGCTTCTCCAGCCCATCTTAACTGGTAGGAGGGTTTGGAGCCCTCACTGTCTGGCAAAAGCTTTGTGGAAATGGCTGTCACCTCGTGAAATGTTTGTGTGGGTCTTGTGGGGAACCAGAGATCACTCAGTGTTGCTGTCACAGTAAAATCAGGGACAGGATCAAGAGGATGAGCAGCCAGGTGTTCCCTGATGGCATGGGCTGTATCAGAGCCCTGTCACCCTTGTCTTGCAGCACTCTTATAACCTGTTTGCTGTAAGGTGATAGTGTGAACCTAGTCCCCTCTTCAGACAGCCATGAATGCTCATGAGAGAGGCCTCAGTTTCCACATTTACTCCTCCTGCTGCTGAACTGAGAGGTCCGTGATGCTTGCTGGGTTTCTGTTGCAGCACTGCAAGAGAAAATCCTAAACTGCCACGCAGGTGACACAGGAACAGTTCAAGGAGCACAAAGCTGCCTACAGATCTTCTGCCTGCTTTCTAGTCCTGCCTTTGTGCACATCGAATCCTGGAATTTCTGGTGTTCACAGGGGAGCTGTGGGGAGCAGCAGCTTCTCACCACCACATCCTGACAGGGAACCACTCTGGAGGAAGGGTATGAGAAGCAGTGGCAGATGATGCCCTGGCCTCTCCCTTCTCCTGTCTGGTGTTCCTTGCAAACAAGAATGGGGAGAACTATGCTGATTGCTGGCAAGAAATGGGACCCACTGGTTTCTGCTTGTTAGAGACTGCTGCATGAGACTGATTGTTGCCCTAAGTTCAGCAGGGACCAGAACTGCCTGAAGAGAGTTGCCTGTTGAGTGGGACCAATAGATCAATCTGAATTGGAGCTCTTGGAGGAGAGGAAAGCTCTCAGGAGCATGATGCTAATATCCCAATCCTATCCCCTTCCAACAGATAAACTGTTATGAGGAAGAAACAGAATTAATGTGGAAAAACTTTGAGAGGGAGAGGAAGGACAGTGAGGAAAACTTCAAGGCTGAGATGTGCAAGATAGAAGATCAGAAAAGAGATCTGGAAGAAACAGTTGCAAAGTATTGGGCTGTAATTAACAGCCTGAAAGAGCAAAAATGTGAATGGAGCCTGAAGCTGGAGGAGAGGATTGAGATGGAGCAGGCCAGGGTGGGACAGCAGCACACTGAAGACATTTACCATCCAGGGCAGCAGCTGGACCAGGACAGAGAAGAGATAAAGATGGAGCACGGGGACAGACTGAGCCTGAGGTCTGGCACCGTTCTCTTTCTGGGACTAAGCAGGAGATTAGGGGTGCATCTCCTGCTCATACCAGAGTAGGCTGGGCTGTTTTTTCACGAGGCTGGAGAGCTGTTTTAATTTGGAAGAAAATCTGGGCAGTATTGCAGGGCTGCAGTTGTTTGAAGTGAGACATCTAAAGTCCCCTTACATGAGTGCTTTTATTTCAAGACTCTAAGTTTTCCTGGATGTTCTACAAGGTTGTGTTAGAGGCAGTGCCCAACAAAGACTGTATCTTAAAATAGTGAGAGATATAGGAGATCTTTCATTAGTGTTTTCTTATTACCTCTCTCTTGATCCTTCAGCAAACCTGTCTCTACTTGCTAGATGATCACAACTTGCTATCTTAAAAGCAGTAAAAAATGTCTTAAATTTCTGCATATAGGTAAAAGAGACTGGCTTGTGAAAGAATGAGGTTGTCACTGAATAACTTTATCTTCCATTCCTCCTGCCTCTTCCCTGCTGTGTCTTCCTTTAGGAGAAGAGTTCCCCTTGGCAATACGCAAGCAGTGGATTTTGCTAGGTCATTATCCCTGTTTTAGGGCTGAGATATGGGGTAGGTGAGGGAAAAAGGAGGTGACTTGGCTGAAGTCTGTGGTAGAGCAGGGAACAAACCCAAATAACAGGAATACATGGCATTTAAGCTATTTTACCTCTGGTGAATGGCAGATAGACTGACTGCAGTGGGGAGCTTTCAGAGTTGCTGGAAAAGTTGTGATGGGTGTGAGTCTTTGAGAAGTGCAAAATGTGTGGGAACTTTCTGTGAAGTTTAACAAATTGCCTTGACTTGACAACATAAAAACCCTTCTGTATTGCATTTCCGGGAAATATACATTCAGAAGCTGGCTGAGTTTTTCAAGCTGTGATATCAAACCCAGGTCAGGAAAATGGTTTTTATCTTTAGGAAAGATGCAGAGGTTGAGCATAACCAAGAGCTGTCATGGAGTGAGTGCCACCATGAGGACAGCTGTAAGGCTTTATTGCAGCAACACTGGTGTGAGTGGAGGTGATTTCCCAACGATAAAGGCTCCAAGAGCAGGGCACCCATGAGAGGCAGCAGTGGAAGCGCAAGAAAAAAGACCAAGTCTTTGTGGAAGCAGAGGCAGCTCAAGTTGTAAGAAAAGGTTAATGATGAACAAGCCAAGATGTGTGAAATGGTGGCTGTTGGGGTTTTTTTTTATCTAATAAAAAGATTAAAAAGGCACCAGGATGAAATGGGAGTAATGCAGAGACAGTGAAGCTGAGGGCTCTGGTGTTGGAAGGGACAAGGTGTCTGGAGAGCTGTCCTCTGGGGGAAAAGGAGCTGATCCCCTAAGACTCAGTTAAGCAGGTAGACCAAAATTTTCTGTTGCAACTTCAACACTGAAGGAACAGAGAACAAATGAACAATTGTGTGATCGACACGCCAGTGCAGACAGTGCAGATGTTTGTTGTAACAAATGGCCTCCAGTCTAGAAGCTGGAGCCAAAGTAGAAAGCATTTGTCAGGGAGAAATGGAATCTTGATAGACAAGGAGATGTGCTTGGGAAGGAGGCAGAGAGAGCAAAGGTAAATGCCTTCAAACAGCAGATAGGGCAGCATCTCAGGACATAGACCTGACCTGCAGGGCAAGAAGAGGAGGAAAAAACTCTGGGAGACAGGGTGATGTAACAGCATAGGAGGAAACCTGATATTCAGGCTGTCAAAATAGAGCTGAAGAGGAAGAGGAACAGGTTGAAACTGGAGCTGATGCAGCTCAAAGATGTCATGCAGTAGTTGGAAAATGAACCCAGAGCTCAAGAGAGTGTCACGTTTGAGTGCAAAGGCAGTTTGCAGAACTAACATGCTGCTGCAAAAAAAACCCCCAGATGCCTTGTGAGACACAAGGCTGCTTAACACCATGATGGTGCAGAACACTTTTAACAGCAGCTATGTTCTCTCTGGATGTTCTAACAGCAGCTTTGTTCTGCCTTGTTACTAGTGGAGTAGTAACATGAAGTGGACTGTGAACTAGGATACTTCCAATTAATAAATATTATTGAGCACACGTAGGCAAATGCAAAAGCTATGTTATGTCTTTTACTGACTGTGGGAGTGTGGTCAGGGAGCTGGGATGTTCTCCTGTGGCTGTGGCTGCACACTAATCTCCTGTGCCTCGTACATGGGGTTGGAGATGCCACAGGAAGCACAGCATGGGAATTCCGATGTAAAACTCGGAAAGCAGCTGCTCTGAGGTGAGCAAACACCACACAGCCCATGGACTGGTCCTCGTGCTTCAAGGAGAGAGGAAGAACTTCCTCACATAGCTCGTCTGCATGCCACAGGTACTGCCACAAAGTGCAATGCTGTCCTCCCTGCCAGGATGGACGGTCTGTTATCCTGCACTTTCCCTTGAGGAATTTGGGTCCTCTGTGGCTCTGGTGTTTAGCAGCAGTTATTGTTTAGGACTGTCTAACCCAGGACTAAGCTTCCTTCCCACAGGTGCCAGTATTCATGGCCTCCTGGGAGACTGGAAGTACCAATAGAAGTGGAAGGATAATGAGGCCACCTTGGATTTGGGGTCACAGCTGTTGTGTCCAGCACTGTGAAATCACAGAGGCCTCACAAACAAGCTGATTTCTCCAGACGTGGCTTTATTGCAGTTGAGAGGTTGGGCTCACCACCTGGTTATCCTGTAATTGGTGTGTCTTGATGAGTCAAATCACTTTGTATCCACAGGACTGCAAAATAATTTTAGCCAGCTGGAAGCCACATAAATTCAGTCTGATCCTCTTTGTCCTTATTCCCCTTTATTTCCTTTACTTCGAAGACCTGCTCCTTCTCTACTATTGTCTCTTGATTGTCCTCACATGTTTTGCCTGAGTTATGGGTAGGTTTTTTCTCAGGTTTCTTTAGTCCTTGCTGTCATTGAAAACCAAATTGGACAAGATCATGGAGCCAGCACAGAATGCCAGAGTAAATGGGGTTTATGCATGGTTTTCTCGCTCTGCTGTCTCTCCCTGCATGGGGGACCTGTGCTGGCTGCTGGAGAACAGCTTGCTGAAGAGTTAACAAGGGATGGATTTCATTCTTACGAAGCTTTAGATAGGTACTGGGGTCACCCACTGAGCCATAAATCTGGGGAGAGACAGTTTTCTGGTGAAGATAATCCCAAGAGTCTGCTAAGCTGTCCCTCCCACTGTTCTTCATCCCTTGATTTTTAGGCCTCTGATAGCGTTGCAGGACTTTGGATGGCCCCAGGCCATCTGCCCTGGGCTGGCCTGAGTCACCTGAGTTGGGGCAGAGACACGTCACTCCTGAATCAGTTCAGGGCCATACCTGTTCTGGCTTGACTTTGCTTCCTGTTGCAGGCCAAAATCCAATGTGGGACTACCCAAACCAGGGCTCTCCTCTGGGGGGCTGTGCTTTGCTGCTCTCTGGCCTGAGGCTGATCATATCCCTCTTCCCAGCAGGAAAAACAGGAATGAATTGGGTAGAGAGAAGGTGGAGGAACTGGCTGAAATAGCAGAGTTAACAGCATTGGTAAGAAGCCATTAACCCGAGCTGACAGGCTCTTGGGTGAAGGATTTAGAAGGACAAAAACTGCACATGCTCATAGAGGAGAGCAAAAATGTTTGTTTCAAACATTCAAACCCAGTCTTACTTTGAAGAACCAGCTTCATCTTATAACTTGTAAAGCAGTGAAAATCTGTGTGACAAAAGCCACTGAAGGTCTTACAGAAGGGAAAGTCTTTGATGACTTTCACTACTTTTACTCTTTCTCCCAGAGGTTTTTCTCACTCCCAGAATCAAACCCATGTGCTCAGTCAGTCTTTGTTGCCTCTGTTCCCACCCCAAGCCTCTTGTACATGATTTGTTTTTTTTTTTCTCAACCTTTTCCAGAGTGAGAAGGGCAAGGAAGAGCTCTCTCACCCAGATGTCAAGAGGCATCAGCTGGGCTGTGAACCCCCTGAGCACAAGGCTGGTCACAGTGATGGCCGTGGCACTGCCCAACTGCAGAGCCAGAGGCTTCTGGAGGCTGAGTGGCTACAAGGAGCAGAGATTGCTGCAAGGCTGGAGCACCACCAGAGGCATGCAGCTTGTTGGATGGAGATGGAACTGCTCCAACAGCAGCTCCAGGCCTCGCAGGAAAAGGTGGGTGTCCTTCATTTGGTGGCACACCGCTGAGTGGTCTCTGTGATGTTGGTATTGCCCTGCTTGGGCCTGTGCTGGACACCCTTCCCAGTCAGAAAAAAGTTGTTCTCTTCCTCTTTGTGGGGGACAGAGGGTTCTGCCTCCTGCTCAGATATGGCTGAAGCCAGTTCAGGTGCAGATGGGGACAGGTCCTTGCTTGCAGCTGCCCCTGGAGTATCCCCTCTGTCTTCGTCCTGTGCAGGCTGGCTGGGCAGAGGGGATGGAGGCTGAGCAGAGGTGGCTCACATAGGGGTGCCAGGAGCTGTGGTTCCCCATGGCTCAGCTGACAGAGGAGCTGGAGGAGTGGTAGAATTGGATAAGGGTTGGGAAGGGATGACAGCAGCCAGACAGCGCTTGTCTGAGGGAAGAGAAACAAGGTGGTCAGAGCAAAGTAACTAGGATCACCAGGACAGAGAGAGGAAAGCCAACGTGAGAAACCTTCCAGTCTGTTAATACCCCTCACCTGCATTCTACCCTGGGGACTGGCTTTCCAAAGTACAGCCTACCTGTGCCAGCCATCCCTAGGCAGCCCTAGTGCAAAGCTGGACCAGACCTGCTTCCCAGTACCAAGTTTGCCCTTGGCTGGTGACAGGAAGCAGAGGACATGTACTACAGGACGTTTAGTACATTACAGCTAGCCTGGGATGTATCCAAGAACCCAGGTGAGCATCCCCCTCTGTCTCTTGCCCTTGGTGCTGGGATTCCTTTGCAGAGGATCCCTCCAGCAACTCCGGCTCCTTGCTACTCAGCAAGGGGAGCATCTCTCAGCAAGGGGAGCATCCCTCAGCAAAGAGTCTCTGTTTCTCCTCCTGCAGCTCTCAGTGCTCTCAATCCCTTGCCTTGCAGGCTGCCCAGTGAGCACCACTCCCATAGTCCTGCAGCTCTGCTGTGCCCATGCTGGGGTGAGAGCTGAGGCAAGGGCTGAGGGTGCTACCTAACCTCCTCTCCCCCAAAACACAGCCCGGGCCTGTCTCATTGTTGGCTCAAAGCTGTAACCAGCTGTCAACCTTTGTGTGTTACAGCTCTTGGAAGCCAAAGCAAGCCTGAGCCTGGCCCAGACCCAGCACGCTCTGCAGTTGCAGCAGGCCAAGGCCCAGATAAACAACATGGTGCCAAAGAAGCAGTTTGAGCAGCTGCAAAACACCTTGAGAGAGGAACAGTGCAAGACTCAGCAGCTCCAGGAAAGCCTCCAGCAGCAGGCTGAGCAAACATGTAGGCAGCTAGTCAGGACCCAGGTAAGCAGAGAATTGCAGGAGCTCAGTCAAGGGTACTGTGAAGGGAACACTGCTGGCCTGGCAGCCTGGAAGGCAGCTCTGCTTGAAGCCGACAGAGGTTTGGGTGGAAGATGCTATGCATAAAGAACCCACATGAAAAATGCACTTCCCTTCAAATTGCACTTTAATTCATCATGAACCCAGTCACTGCCCTGCACTCAAACAGGTGGGTTTATCTCTAGGGCACTGAGCAACCCAGCTGTTGGGTTTTTGTGAGTTTGTCTTCTGGGCAAAGAGAGCAAATTATAACCTAAGGAATTATAATGAGCAGGCACAAGGACTACATCCAAGGAGACTATGTCTCTCCCTGAGCTTTCCTGGACATGGCTGGGAGAGGGGAGGCCAATGGCTTATTTTTATAGAAAACATTGCTGGAAAATCTGTGCCTTGTCTTAAGACTGGTTAGGTGCAGACCTAGGGGAGGGTTGTACTGCTCTAGACATGTCCCACTGCTCTTTGTGTCCTGCACCTCTGATGATCCCCCCTGCTCTGCTCCACGGAGTGTGAGGGTCCATGAACAGAGCCCTGGGGAAATGTACAGTGCAGGGTTCCCAGAGGCCAGGAGAGTGCTGGGACAAGCCAAAGATAGGCTTTCTTGCCCACTGCAGGAGGAACATGAGCATCTGCTGCAGGCAGCTGTGGAGCAGGCAGAGGGGCTGGAACACAGCCTGAGGAATGCTGAAGCTGTGCTGGCAGAGAGGGCAGCTCAGCTCAGAGATGCCCAGGTGAGTGCAAGAGGGGCTGGTGCTGGGTGTCCCTGCCTGTCTGGTACCCCTTCATGGGATGCTGAACCTGAAGCCTCCTGTCCCTGCTGTAGGCCCAACTCTCCAGGAACAAACTATTGATTGAAGAGCTCCGTGGAGAGAACAGGAGGTTTGCAATGGCCCTGCAGGCTGCTGAGCTGAAGCAGAAGAGCATGGAGGAGAAGAACCAGCTGCTGGAGGAGCAAGCCTCAGCTCTGAAGCAGCTTATTGGCAAAATCACACCAGCATCTCTGAGTGGGTGATGGGACATCTGCAGTGGCAGCCCCCGGTCCTGGCTGGGGTTGGTCAGGTGCAGAATGGGAGGTATGGCTGGGTTGGGAAATCAGCCTTGTCCTCTGGTCTTGCCAGGATTTTCCTGTGCAGAAAATAGCAAATGGGGAGCCCAGAGTCCTTTAAGGAAATTGGTCCTGTGGATAGGTGAATTTTCCAACTGAAAGCAGCAGCTTTGGTGCCTTTCTCAGCGGCAGTGTGCTGTTAGGTCAGGTCTCACGGCAGCCATCTCACAGGATTTTCTTGGGCACAGTGTGTGGTGGTGATGCAGGTGCTCCCTCTGCAGAAGGTGGATGTTGGAGCCACAGTTACATCTCAAAAGCCAGGGCAGAAGGGCTTGCAGGTCCCTGTGCTTGGCTCACTCTGAGCAGGAAAGCTGAGTTGTGGCATTAAAATGTTTATAATGTTACAGCACCTCCCGCCATCTCCAGTCTGCTCTGTATTTCAGTAACCTTGCCCAACTGCTGCTGAACATTTATTTCCAACAGCTCCTCCTAAAGCCTGAGCATGGGATCCAAAACCAACCAGATTGTTGCCTCTGCAGTGAGCAGGACAGAGCAGTGCTGTAGTGCCCGTGGCATTTATCCTGTTCCTGTGTTCTTCCCTGTTTGCTTTTTCAGCTCCAGTCTGACACGGGGGCTAAGCAAACCTCTAGTCTTACCTAGGGCTAATGTTTTTGCAAGTGTTCTCTCAGACACTGTGCAACAGCAATCAGCTCCATTAGGACCACACAGAGAAAGCAGCTCTTCAGCCTTGTTCTGGTTTTTTGCTAACTGGAATCCTTAAAACCCTCTGCTCCCTTTCCCACCCCTACTCCAAATACCCCCTAGGCCCTGCCAGACCAGTGCTCTGGGATAAGAGATTCTTCAGAGGAACAGAGGCACAGCTCAAGCACACTGGGAAAAACCCAGGCCCATGACCCAGACTGCAATGATCATTCACACAGCACCTCAAGAAACAACACTTATGGGTCTCTGATGGGAGACAAGGCTTTGTGTCTAATCCTGGAAAGAACCTTATGCAGCCTTATCTGACACTTGGAGGAGCAGTTCCACTGAGACACTTCAATAAACATCACACTGCAGGGTCAGGATGGGTTTGGCTAGAGAGCCAGATCAGAATGCTGAATGAACACCACATTAACTCTTAAAACCAGGAGATTGAGGCTGAAGCAGTTCTTTATTTTGCAGCCACGGAGCTTTCCTGGCTTCTAGAGCCCAGCCAGTTGGTATCTTACTCCCATATGCACAGTGTGAACAAAGAGCTACTCCAAACAAAAATACACTCACAAACCCTGGTTGTGGCTGTGGGGCTTGGATAATGCCCCCCCACTATCCTGGATCCCCAGGATTGCTACATTACCAGTGTGCACCCTTTGCTCATGAAGAGCTGTGGTTTTAAGGCATCAAAGGCTGTTAGGAGGAGTGGCAGGGTGCCACTGCAGAAATACTGAGGTGTCTGAAGTCCTGCACACACCAGAGCTCAGTCTCCATCGTGGGCAGGCCACCAAGCAAGAGTTGTCCCTCCTGTCCTGCATGCTTAGGACAGAACGTGCTCCAGGACTCCTTGTCTGATCAACTGCTCGCATTTCCAGCGGGGTAGAAAGTGCTGCACAGAAACACAGAAAAACCCTCCTTGAATTTGTTGGATTTGTTGCTGCACACAACCAGCTCTGTTTGTTGTGCTGTATTTCCAGTGCCTCATGGTACCAGATCAGGCAGAGCTGCAGTCTGGACCATGCAGACGTGCAAGGAGCTGTGTGTGCAGGGACCAGGACATGCTGCAAGGCCGGGATAAGCAGGGAGATGTCATGTGAGTGAAAGGGAAGGTAGAGAATAGACCACACTCCTGTCACAGGTACCTGGCTGTTCTTCTTCAGCAGGATGGTAGTGCCATCATCGATCTCAAATTCTCCATGGTCTCTTAAACACCGCACCTGCAAAGTGGAAACACAGCTCTGTAAGAGTCCATTGGAAAAAACCAACCACCCCCGCTAGGTAACAGTTGTCAGCATGGGAACATGGTTTCTAGTTGGTCTAATTAATTTAGGTCTAATTTCTGACCAAACTTAATTTTGGTCTAATTTCTGCAAAAAGCTGCAAAAACCTCTTCCTGGATAACTCACCCCACCACAAACTCCCTGCAGACTATAAATGCCGTCTTTCAACATACGTTGTGCCCTCAGTAGAAGGAGTAAAATGCTGGCAGGCAGAGTAAAACACAGAAACCTGTGAAAACTTTGCAACTCTGAAAGACTTTGCTTGCTGAACTGAATTGGGACTGGGATGAAATGCTCGAAAAGAGATAGTCAGGAAAAGTTTTATTCACAGATAGAAACCAGAAATCTTGCACTTACTTCAATGTACAAGCTTTTAGGAGGTTTAATGTCCTGTGTGAGGTCCAGCCCCTCCTCTCCTCCTACTGACCTCATGTAGGTAGCCAGAGACTTTTTGTACCGATTGAACCACTCCACCTGTGGGCATTAACAGGGTTGTACCCACAGACAATGAATACACACAAATAAGTATCTACAGAAAGACATGTTAAGTGTCATGTTTATCGTGGGGGGAAGACTACCCTGTTTTGATTGTACTAAATAATCCTTCAGGAGGAATAAATGGAAAGAGGGGAAGAGTTTGAAGCAAGGCTGACTCACTTCCTCAGCTGACATGTGGAACTGGATGGTGCTGGGCAGAACGCTGCCATACTCCCACCTCAGTGCTCGGATCCGCAGCAACCGGTCGTACCTAGGGGAAGAAATGGGGCAAACCCAGCATCTCCGCTGAGGTGAGTGCTGGCAACATCCCCAGGCAACACTGATATCCAGTAATCTAAACTTTTAAAGAGCAGGAAGCAGAGCCTTCTCTTTGTGGTGGTATCAGCAATGAACACAAGGAGAACCAGCTCCACAGCTGCCTTGCTGCTCGTGAAAAAGCCACCTGCCCAGGCCGAGAGTCCCAACACCCTGTCCCTGGGGACCCTGTGCCGGCAGGGATGAACCAAGGGGTGGCGGCCACCCCCCGCCGCACTCACAGGTAGGCCAGGAGGCAGCGCTGGTTCCGGAGCAGGCAGCAGTGCCGGAACCGGATGAGGAAAATCAGGTCCGTCCGTCCCGACTTCGCTTCGGACCTGGGGGATGAGGGGAAGGAGAAAGAGAAGTCGGAGGAGAGCTGCGGGCCGGGGAGCACCGCCCGTGCTCTGCGGGACGCGCCGGGACCAGGCGCCCAACTCACACGTCCGCCTGGTTCCGCTCGTACAGCGCCCGCATCTCCTCCAGCGCCTGCCGCAGCTCCTCCGTCTGCAACAGCGGACACAGTCAGTGAGAGCGGGCCCCCGGCGGGGCCCACCCCGGTGTGCCGGGTGCCCCCCCACTCACCGGTAAGGGCGGGAGCTGCCCGCCGGCGGGGCCCATCCCGGTGTTCCCGGTGCCCCCCACTCACCCGGAAGGGCGGGAGGTGCCCGCCAGCGGCGCGGTGCAGCTCCCGCACCAGCTCCATGCCCCGCTCCGCCGCCATCGCGCCGGCCGCGCGCGCGGGAAACCCGCCCGCGCACCGGCCAATGGTGGCAGGGGCTGTGCCAACCTCAGCCAATGGGGAGCGAGGGGTGGGGCTTAGAGCGGGACCACACCTCCCGCGGGCCCCGCCTCCCACCGTTACCTGCGCTGAGTTGTGCCGGTCTCGACGGCCGTGGGTGACACCGCTGCGGCTTTCGGGCGCCGCTGGTGACACTCTTGGGGTCACGCTGAGAGCCCCCGAGTGGCTGAAGCAAAATGTAGAATTTTTACCGCACATTTGCCTCTAGCAAGCTTGTTTTCCCCAGTCCTCTGGATCGTTTGCGGGGTGCGGCACCGCGCTGCCGCTGGCAGCCTCCTCCCCGTGCTACTCCAGCCCTTCCCACTGCATTTTTCCCTTTTGACAGCCTTCAAACCCGAAACATGCCAAAACTAAAGGGAGAAAAAAAAAATGGATACGTTTGCGGATGGGATGGAAATTTTTTCAGCACTCGAAGCCCTGGAAAGAGATTCAGTTGTCCAGGACCACAGCTTGTCCTGCTCCAGAATTTTTTTCCTCTGGTCATGTGTTTCTTATGATTGCTAGACATAAAAACTGAGCAGCGTTTCGTGTGCAACTGCAGCCCAGACTGGAAGAGTGGGGAGAGCACGGTGGGGCTGAGACACTTCGGCGTTGTTTGTGTGCCCGGGACATTTCTGCTGCTTGTGTTCAGGATGATGTGGCACCTGCGCAGCTGAGCAGGGACCGTGTCCGACTCTGGCAAGAGTGTTTTAACGATCCCAACAACTGTTTTATTTGGGGTTTTAGGCATGGGGGCGGAAATGTCCAGAAATGCTCCAGTCGTCTGCCAGCTGGAGATGGGCTTCTGGGGGTCTGTTCCCCAAACCGAGCTGTGTCCTGGCCGCACTGTGCTGCTGCCACCTGCGTCTGCAGGTACCCCCACCCCTCCCTGCCTCCCACCCAGCCTGTGGCACGGCAGAGCGCCTGAAGAAGGCGCTGTGAGGCGCCTGGTCCCCAGAGCGCTGTCACTGCAGGAGCGTCACGTCTGCCTTGTCATTAATCATTGCGTTCTGCAGTGATAATGGCCCATCCGAGCCAGGAGAGATAATAGCAATAAACAGACATCCCGAATGCCAATTGTCGCTGCTGAAAATTGGTTGTTGCCTCTTGCCGAGGGATAGAACTGTAGCTGAGCTTTGATTGAAAAATGCCGGGGAAGCTGCCTTATCTTACTGCTTTGCCAGATTAAAAAAGCCTTATACATAAAAATAGACCAAGTGAATGAAGAATTTACAAACATCTATATTTTGTGTTAGGAATTGTGTTAAAATTAGGAAAACAGCTGAAGACACTGATTTATACAACTGTGACTATTTCAGGCAATGAAGGTTTACATATCACAGTTTAACAAGATAAAAGATCTCCCACAAAATACATAGATGACAGACAACTCATTTGAATTTGACATAACACAGCATCAAGTACACGTATTGTGATGAACAGTGCCAGGTCATTCCCCAGTCAGGTAACATACAACCTCTTGAATAAGGCAATTCAAATATAACTCTTAATTCAAATCACAACATACCCAGGCAGCATGCAGGGAAAAGTAATTTATTTTGTATATTGGAATGACACAACTTGCAACATGTTTCCATTTTATGTAGTTAGAGCAACAGGATATAAACCATTCAAATAATATATATATATTTATATATATATCTCAAGTCAACAGTTGTCTTTACTGGAATAAAGATTATCTGTTTTTGGTAAAAATAAAACTATTTGAATTCACTAATTAACAAAATGCACAGTGATTAGAAAACCAATTCTTCTCACCATTATCTTCCCTGGCTCACTCACATTTCCCTGTGATGCAGCAGCTGTGCAACCCCAGATTCAGAGAGCTCATTGCACAGAGGAACAAAGATTCCCTGGCACATGGTTCCCACGGCTGCAGAGTGTGCCACCCATACGCCATGGACAGCAGTTCTCCCACTGCACCCATCACACCCTATGGCTTGGAAACTGTTTTCCCCACCTCCGTTCCCAATAAAACACTTACACACGTGCCTGACCTAGGGGGAGCCAAAAGTTGAATTGCTTGTGGAAACACATTCACTGGAACAGGGTTTTTATTTCTTTTTTTATCAATTAATTCGTCCAGACCTTTATGACTAAGACATTGAAGAAACTGTGAATCTGCTCAGAAGGGAAAAAAATCTGAGTCAAAAATCTCTTTGAAGTGGTGGAGCCTAACAGATGTGGCTGGGGATTTATTTCCACCTGGGAAAGCAGACCTGGGGATCACAGAAGACAATGAAGGCTTTCCCTAGTATTGAAAAGTTCTTTCAAAAGGGAGAAATGAAGAAGGAAAAGATTTTTCTCTATAATAAAAAAAAATTAGTAATTTCTAAAAGACTAGTCTAGGCAGCTCCTCTATGGTAAAAGGCTGTACTTCCCTCTAACTGGATACCTGCAGAGACAGATCCTCTTGCTAAAGTATCATGTCCCCTGGTGGCTGGGTGTCCCCTGCCCTGTCCCTCTGTGAGGAAGGGGACAGATCTGGATGCCAGCAGGATTCCCTGTGCCACTGGTTGAGGGCTGCTGGCAGATGCGTGGAGGGAATTGTTTTGGACTGAAGCCCCACAAAGCTCTGGGTGAGGGTTCCCAATGTGCCACAGGACCTATTAAGAGCTAATAAATAAATCATGCCCATAAATAATGAAGAGGCTAAGACTGGATGCAAGGGGATCCAAATGCCCCAAGCCTGGGGACGGGATTCTTGAGAGATTTCTCTCATTTGGGTAAGCCACACAGCAGCCACAGCAGCAGCAGCCAAGGTCTTCCTGCTGGACAGCTCTACCAGGCTTCAAAACCCGTTTGTCAGCCAGAGGAACTATGGGAGAAACCGGATTTTCAGAGTGATTGTTACTGGATCCTGTTTATCACCTTTGCAAAGTTGTCTTGTGCCTCCTTACTACACTATTTACTGCTCTAGTAAAAAATTCATTGGAATATTTCTTTGCCCTTAAAGATACAAAAAAACAAACAAAAAAACCCCTTGAAAAGGTATGGGGAGAAAGGTCCTTTCACAATGACATTCAGATCAAAAAGAGAGAAACGACATCTTACAGATCATTAGAGAGCTATCTTTGGCAGAATATTTCAAATAAATTATTTTTACAAATATTTTCTGCAGTCATATATTTATTTTGAATAGTTCACTTTCAGCTATAGGGTTCACTACTCTCTATTGATAGGAAAACACCACAAATATAAAAATATATGAGCTCAGCACAACTTTTAGGCTACCACGACTGTGTCCAATAATTTCAAAAGTTGTAGATTGATACCACGGAAAATATGAAACAGGTTTTCAAACAGCATGTGTTGGGTTAGAAGGTCACAGCTCGTGGCTGCTGTAAAACACACCAGGGAGGGCGGCTGGGGGTGGCATGGGAAGGAGCTGGAGAAGCTGGATGCTTGGAGCCAGTCTCTGCCGTCACCAGCTGTCTTCCCACGGGGAATCGTCTCTCTTGGACCCCTAAGGCTTAGAGATGTCGTGCTGGATGATGGCTGAGGGGTGTCCTCCCTGGGGAGCAGGTGGGTGACACCGGGCATGCTGCACTGAGAGTTCCCAACGGATCTGGCCATGCCTGGCCCTGGGCTGTGCTGTGCCCCGGGAGGGAGGTCAAGGGCGGCCACTCTTGCTCCCAAAGCCGCCCCCTTTCACCTTTGTGTGGGGAAAAGCACCGAGGGAGCCACAGGCTTCACCCTTGCACTGTGGCCAGATCCTGCCCCAGACCGTGTCCAGGGCCCAGCAGGATGGTGACTCCGCTGGGACCCCTGAGCCCGAGCCATGGTGGCCCAAGAAGGGGCCTTGCCTGGTCCCAATCTCCCCCTGCAGCACGTGCCACCGAGTCCATTGAACGTTTAGATTTACATATTTTGCTCTGTTTATACAGCATGTACAGAATATACAGCATCGGACAATTATTTCCCAGTAGACTGGAAAAGTCTTCCAAGATGACCTCTTTTATCAACAAATATATATATAAATTGACAGTAATAAAAGAGTCATACCAACAAATATTATGGCTTTTCAAATAGTGTAGCTGCATTGTGCCATTGAATTTGTGAGGAACTGTGACAGAGACAGAGAGACTGGGGGGCTCCAGCTGCTGAGCCCAGGGGTGACCCTCAGCTTGGGGCACAAGGGCTCCACATTGCTGGGGCAGTGCCAGCTCATGGTGCAAAGCACGGCGCTGGTGGCAGACGGAAGGTGGAGTTGAATTTATGACCCATGCTCTGGTTTCTGTCTCCAGACAAACCAGTTCTCCAAACTCTCAGCCCAGCTTTGAAATAATTGGGCTCTGTCCAGCTGGGTTCTGCCTGCCCTGTCCCTGGTGGGGGGACCGGGGGGCTGGTTGGGCTGTCAGAGATCTCTCTCTCTCTCTCTCTCTCTGTCAATGTTTGCACAAGGTGTCTGTCTGCCCTAGAGCGCCTTGTGGCTGTGAGGGGGGACACACACGGGGTGATGGGTGACAGGATGACTGTGGCAGGTGGCTTTGGGTGCGTCAGGAAGGGTGGTCGCAGCCTCCTCCCTGCCTGCCTGCCTGCCCCGTGCTGCTCTGGGGGCCACAGGGAGCTCCCCCGGGGCTGCTGAGCAGGGGCACATTGGTGGCTGTCAGAGATGGGTGGCTGCCAGAGGAGAGCAGGAAAGTGAGAGCCATTCTTTCTGGAGCACATCCAACACTCCAGAGGATGACCTGCCTTGGCAGTGCTGTCCCCAGCCACCACCCTGGCATGGGGTGCCCGTGAGGAGAGTCACCACACACCTGCTGCCTGCCTCCCCTCATGGGCTGCATCCAGCCACCAGCTGTCCCCCTCACTTCTCAGGCCCAGTGAGCCACTTTGAGCTCTTTCCCTCCTGCATCTCACTGATCCAGGGGAACAGTGGCTGTGGGGAGTGTCCAGCAACCCTGGGACAGGCTGTGCAGGCAGCTCCCTGCTCGAGTGTCCCTCCACTCCTGAGAGGGACAGTAGGAGAAGCTGCTGACATGAATTACATCTCTGCCAAGAAAGATGTGTTTCTTTCTGAGATGGTTACTCTAGAAGGAGGAGCAGTTGTTCAAGTGTGCGGAAATGACTTTTGAGAACTGGAGTGGTCACTCAAGCATCAAGATAATTGGGCCACTTCATTACAGCGGAAAATAAGTGATGGATCTGAATTACTGCCACTATCATTTTTTTTTACTAATTCTCATCTCATTTATCTCTCCTCTGAAATATTATGGCCACTTCCTGCAGGCCTCTCTGGCTGATGCTCCCGTGAGCAAGCCCGGGGAGCCCAGGCGTCTCCTTTGGCTGTGCCTGCAGGATGCTGAGCTGCGAGCAGTCCCTCCCTCACGGCACCGATGTGGGGAGCAGCGGGGAGTGAGTACCATGGGGAACCTGCTGCCTTTGGGGTGGGTGAGGTTTTCCAAGGACTGCTGTGCTCCTGGTAGTCTGACTGCTTTTTGCTGGGAATATCCTGTGGGCTTGTATTTGGGAGGTAGAATGTGGTCTGCTTACTCCCTGTCCTCTTCTCGCTTGATTAGGGGTGATGTTCACACGAGGTGAACACCAGGTGTGCCAGAGACTACTCTGGATAGCCTGGAGGCAGCAGTAGGGATAAACATGCCCATCACTGCTGAGTGGTCTTCAGGAAGTTCCTGCTTTGGATTTTACAACCTTGTGCCAGGTCCTCTTGGCACAGAGACTCAGGATACCTAGGGCTGCATTTTACAAAACCCTGCGTTTTGTGGGTTTTGCCAGCATGGCTGTGTGTCTTCCAGCAGGAGCTAGGAATTGTAGGAGAATTCACCACCTTCTGCCCTTCATCCACAAATAAAACTGCTGGATTGCTGAGCAATGTCCTCAACAGGTAGTCTTGAGAGCTGGACTGTGTGCAGAGCTGTGCCTCCTAATGCTTAATGCATTATGGAAAAAAGAAGTAGGACAAGTATTGTCAGGGAAAAAATAAATAACATTTTCTTCCTTGCTAACGCAGTGCCTGTAATGTAAGAGGTATTATTGCCATCTTTTGCCCTCTCGAGCTGCAGAGAGCAGGGTATGTTTCCTGATTAAGAGCAAGACAAGCAGGGCTCCTGCAAGGCTCCCTGCATGGGCACACTTTTCTCAAGAGCTCGCAAGATGAAGGAGGCAACATGGAGCAAATGAATGAAGACACAAACAGGCACCAGTTCGTTCTCCTTTGAGCAGGGCGAATTCAGCCAAGGGGCAGCTCATCACAGCCCACACTGCAAGGAGAGGCCAGGGCAGTGCACAGGGCTGTAGCTGAAGGCAAGGGAGGCATCTCAGCACTGCATGGAACATGGAGGAATCCACTTGTGCACCTCCCTATGCCCCTACGAGTCTCAAACTCACTAGTTTGCAAAACCTTTCATTAATGTCCTCAAATAACCTCTGGGACACATTTGCACCACTGGGATCCAACCTCGCCCGTACCAGCGCAGCAATTTTACAGGGACTTAGAAATTCTGCGCCTTTCCAAGTACCCCTGCAAAGAAGCTCATCTGCTAGAATCTCACATTTCTGTGAGCGAGGACCCTGCCAGGGGCTGTGGGCTGTGGGCAGAGGGGCACACACTCCTGTGGATGGCAGTGCCACGGACATGGAAATTTCCGTCAGGAAAACAGAGCAAGGCTGTGCTCCTTGCAGGTCTCATCCTGTCATCTGTAAAGAGACTCCTCTGGGCTGGAAATAACAGAGGAGAAATAAATCCCACCTCAACAAAGAGGTCGGGAGGTGCAGGCAGAGAGCCCTGTGGCAGTCTCCCACATCCTGCAAGGGTTTAGGAGCTCTAAGTGTGGATAAGCATCCCAAGCCATTGCGACTTGCTCTACTTAAACTCTGTCCATTTTAAGCAAGGGCAGGAAAGTCTTGAACCCCCAGCTAAAGCAAATTAGTTTGTTTTGGAAGCGTAGAGGCACGTTTGGGGTGGGGGGTGCAGTTGGAGCATCTGTGGGACTCGATAATGGTGGAAATTCCACGAAAAATGTTTAATTTTCCACAGACTTGTGAGCAAAGGACAGTGGCACAATAAAAACCTGTGCCTGCAGGTAGTGGGTGTGATTGTGCCTGGGTGATGAGCAGGAGGGGCTCAGCATGCCGGGGTTTGTGTGGAAGTTTGCCTGTTCCTTGGATTGTGGGGGCTCAAGTCCAGCCTTGAGAGACAGATAGCAAGGCTGAGTTAACAAGAATCGTTGTTCGGTGCAGTGAGAAAAGAGAAGTGTCTCACACAGGAAGCCCCCGGCTGTGGGGCAGGAGGGGCAGAAAATGCTTCTCTGCAGGGAGTTTGGGAGAAGATGGCATGTGAAGCGGCTTCACAGGGGAGGCAAGCACAGAGCAAGCCCCAGGCTGGATTGTCACTGTGCATAGACAGTGATTTTGGAACCTCGAGATGGCTCGAGGCGGAATCTGGAGGACCCCGGCATCAGGTGGGGTCACTAATGGTGCATCACTAATGGTCCTTCCCATTGCCACCTGAACTGGGGAGAGGGGCTGCATACTGGGAGGGGCAGAAAGCTTTCCTGGTGCAGTACAACAGGCTGAGGGCTGTTCTGAATCAAAAGAGATAAAAATACTGTCTGGGGTTGGTTGGTGCCCATGGACAGCCAGAAGAGCTGGAGGCTGTGCTGTATCTGTGCAGAAATCCAGGTGCATGTCCGTGCCCACGGCAGCCAGGGCAGGGGATACGCTGTGGCAGTGCTTGAAACAATGTTTCCAGATCTGGGTGGCACCCCATAGCACTTGTCCCTTCCTGGTGCCCTCCAACGCTGGGCATCCCACCCAGCTCCAGCAGTGCTCTACAGCACCTGCTCTGGGAACAGTGGGTGCCCCAGTGCCCTCTTCCACATTTGTAGTGAGGGCAGCCCCAAGCTGGCATTCCCTTTGGGAAAGGGGAGGGAGTCATGGGAGGGTGCAGAGACTGCAGGAGAGGGCAGTGAACCACCCTGGGGGCACGGGGTCCTCAGGGGCAGGGCTGGCTGTTCTTAAGATGTTCCAGAGAGAGAACAAGACCTTGTGAAGCTCTCAGGGGCATACCACAGGCAGAAAATCCTGCTAGGAGCAGAAAGCTCCTGCCTATCTTTGCTGATAACAGCTCCTACTTGGCCAGGCAGGTCCCTTTCCCTCACAGTGCCCCTTCCCTCTGTGTGAGGGGTGTTGCTGGCTGGCAAGAGACTCTTGGCACCTCCAGTTCCAACAGCAGAAAGGCTCAAGTCCTTAAAAGGTGAGGAATCTCACTGTATTTATTGTCCCTCGGTGCTTTTTGCAAAAATATGGACACCTCTGGATGCTTTCCTGTGCAAATCAATTTTTTATAAGATAAACAGGCTTTTCCACAGCTGTGCTGAGCACATGTAGAGGCGTCAGTAGTTGGTCACTGCATTCTCAGAGAGGCCAGAGAGTTTCCTGGTGCTCTGCAAACACATTTCTCCAGACGGGCTTGGGTGCCAAAGCCTACAGAAAAAAATGCAAGGCTTTGTCCTGGAATCACACCATCCAGCACTAAGTTTTCCATCACTTTCCGGCTATGCGCAGCTCTGTCCCTCCAGGGATGTAGCTGAACTTCCTCCTGAGTTATGTATATGGCCACCAATGCCAATGATTCTTACCCGAGAATTTAAAAATAGCCGTAACAATAACACAGGGGCTCTAGTTCTCCAGTCCCTGCCCATAGCAGAAATAGTGCAGTGAGTTCACAGCCAGGCTCGTGACCACGGCGGGCTCAAGGCCTCCCTTCTCCCCTCTGTCCTTTCAGGGAGCAGGGATAAAGATGCACAAATGACTCTTGCGATCGCCCCTCGTCCCAGAGGCACCACAGGCTGCCTGGAACACGGTGACACAGGGGCAGGAGCCTTGTTTGGTTGGAGATGAGGGATTCACACCTCGGGATAGAGCGGTTCCTGTGCTGCCCTAGCACAGGTGGCAGTTTGGGTGGGCCCAGCCATGAGGCACTGCAGACCTGCAGCTCTTTCCTGTTTTCCGCCTTTTCCAAGTGTTCAGGTTGTGACTGGGGTTTGCCTCCATTCCCGCTGAGCCCTGAAGAGCTGGGAATTTGGTTTGTCCAAGACGGGTAGGGCTGTCACTAGTGCGCTCCTTCTGCTTGTCCCCAAGTGCTCGGCAGTGGCTTGTGGGGATATTTGGGTGCCCGTCTCTGAACGTCCTCTGCGCATGGACACGTGCTGCATCCTTTTCCATGGAAAGGTTTGCCTTTGGCTGGTGGGGTGGTGAGAGGGGGTGAGTGCAAATGGGGCAGGCAGATGGATGGAGGCAGAGGTTTAAACTGCTGCTTCTGGCAACATCCATAAATCCAGGCCTTTATCAGAGATGCTCAGTGCTCTCCCCATGCAAGGGAGGGTGGGGAGGCTGGATGAGGAAGAGATGGGAGAGTTCTGGCATGAGACAGGGGATCCACGGAGCTGAGCTGTGACAAGGTGTGACTATGCTGGGGACTGTGCCTCCTCCTGCTGCCTCCCAGCCCTGCCAGCCAGTGCAGGTGTCTCCTGGGAGAGGGCAGTTCTCTTCTGCCTTCGGAGAGTGTGGTTTAAGAAGGAAACTGTGCAGAAGAGCAGGCCTGGCACCCTTGGGAACACTGGGGCACCCTTGGGAACATGGGGGCTCGGTGCTTCCCCTCGCTGTTCCCCCATGACCCCTCCATGAGCACGCACTGGGCACGCACACATCACACTGTGCACAGCCTTCTTAAAGATGCCCAAAAGCACACAGCTGGCAGAGAGCAACTGCATAGTCAGGGCTGGTGCTTAGCCTGTGATTTAGGCCTCGTCCTAAGCAGGCACTGCTCCATCGTTCCCTTTGGAAAGCTCTGTGAGCAGAACAGTTATTTACTGTCTGCTAACCTGAGTGGCTACACAAGTCCCATCTGACTTGCTAATTACTTCAGCGACGGCAATTCATTCTGAAGAAGCAAATGATGAGGGGGAAATACCAACATCACCTTTCAGCAGATGCAATTACTGGATCAGAAGAGCTGCTTTGCTTTCACAATCCACTGCCTGGAAAAGCACATGGACATCGCTGGCTGTGCTCTCTGTGGCTTGGGGAGTGTTGAAGGCAGTGCTTGCCTGGTGCCCATCTCCAGAGCTGGTGTTTGAGTTCAGCTGTCAGAGCAGGACCTCCCAAGCATTGCAGGGAGGGTTCATCTGGGGACAGCTCAACAGATGCTGGATGAAACACAGGGAGGAGCAACATCCCTGGGCATGGGGTGACTTTTCTCCTCCTCAGTGCTGGCTGAGCTGTGTCGAGGCATATGGGCCTGAAACGGCCCATGGCACCAGACTGGGGCATGGGCAGGCACCTCTTGAGAGCAGCCCAGCCTCGTGGGGTGTCTCAGATCTGCTTTGGCACCCACGGACCCTGCCCTGGTAATGCATCTCGTGCATTCTCCCTCATAGTTAGCTTAACCCAGCACAGGTCACTGTGAGGCTGCAGCAAGAACAGGAGCAGTTCTACAGAAGACCCAAGCAGAAAGAGCTGCTTGGTACCTTGGGGGCACACCTACGGCTCTCCCCAAGCCTAGGGCAAGCCAGCATTGGCCAGGGACACAGCACAGGAGCAGCTCCTGACCCCAGGAGGGTGGGCTGCCCTGTAGCTTTGTCCCTGGGTGGTTTCCTGCATCCCCCTGAGCGTGGAGTGGGCTGTGAGCCCCAGCTATACCACAGCACACACCGAGCCTGAGGCACCACGGAGATGGAGCGGGAGGAAGGGCATGAGATGGGGCAGGAGCGGCTGTGCCAAGGCACCACTGCCCCTGCCAGTGGCAGAAACACAGTGAAGGCAAACCAATGAGTCAAGGAGAGATGGGCATAAAGGGGAAAAAATTGGAGTGGAGAGAAGGGTTTTCCATAGAGAATATGCAGGAGCAGTACTGGATCCATCAGGAATCATTACAAACTTTATTTCTCTGTGCATTGTGTACCATTGATAAGGATCATCACAATTAGTGGACTCACTGCCTATAGTGGTGGGCAATACACACAAAGAAAAAAAATGAAGCCAAACAGATGAAAATGAAATCATTGTACATAAAGGTAATCACAAACCTGAACAACCTGCACCTGTGTTTGATTTTTCCCCCAAAACAATGAGAAACAAAAAAGACAAACCCCAAAAGAAATCAAAAGTGAAAAAAGGCTTGAGAAGAAAAAAAACCCCACAACTTCATATTCCTAGAGAAAACCTTACAGCAGGTTAATTAAAATTTCCACAGATAGTTCAAAATGAGTACAAATACCCCCAGCCAGCTGGTTATGGTACAAGCATCAGACATGGTTTTCCGCTGAGTGGGAAGAGCTCATCATGGACATGCAGGCTGGGAGTTTGCCTGGCTGGAATGTCAGGAAGCCTGGCAAAAGGCACGGGGTGAGAAGACATCTCTTAACACCAGTGCCCAGTGTCTCCCCTGTGCTGTGCCCTGGGGAGCTCTACACCCACATTTCCCTGGCTTGACTCTCTACCCCAACCTGCACTCCTGGCATCAGGGGGGTGATGCTGAGTTACACCTCCCTCTCTCATCCCCGTCCAGTGATTTCAGATTCAGAGAGTGCAAAACACGGCCTTTTCCTGGGGGATGCTTCCCGGTTACACTCCGTGGAGTGGGAGATCTCGTATGGCCCTTCAGCCCTTACGTTGGATTGTTCTGCCCTCAAATGGCTGTGGGAACGGACCAGCTTTGGGGACCAGTCCTGATGGCTTAACACTCAGAAACAGGGGCTGTCACTACACCTCTGGGGATACAGGGAATAGCAGGGGGCCAAGGGCTTTGAGGCAGCCACCGACTCGAAAGGCAGAAGCACGTGAGGTGCTGGGAGTCAGCCACGCTTGTTCCCCTTGGACTGCTCACCCCCACTCGGGCTCCCTGGGCCCCCGTGTAAAACCTCCTGTGGGCAGAGGAGGCCTTCACACTAGCTTCAGCACGTCAGAGGACCCCATCCACACAGCTGGACAGGACCTGCAGTCTCTGGGGTGTGGGTTTTCCTCCCCTGAAAACCTACAATTGCATGGCTGTTATTGCTTCTCATAGACCCGTGCCACGAGCAGTAAGTGGGGACAGCTTTCCATCCTTTCCGCCCCCGCTAAGAAGAAACAAACAAACAAACGAGCAAAACCCTATGGCAAAACCGAACTAACTAAAAATAAATAAATCCCAGTGAAAAGAAAACGCTTGTAATCTGCAACGCTCAACCCACATGGTTGGAAGGACTATCGCTATAGGATGCTATATACAGATAGATTTCATTTCATTCATGCAAATGTTACAAGTACCACGACAGCATGCCCGAGGAGGTGGAGGAGTGGGAGGAAGGCTCCCGCCGCTCCGCGCAGCCTCGGCTTGGGACACCGGACACGAGGCTGCGGCTGTGCACCCCCAAAGCATGTACAGGGAAAGGTGAGGGGCATGTGGGTGGGAAATGCTAGTTGTACACACGCCAAAACGAAACAAAAAACCAACCCCAAATCAATGACGAAAACGGTTTGTGTTCTATCCTTAGAAAGCTCCCAGTTTCCCCTTGTCTTCAGTTCGGTCTCTCGCTCCTCTCTAACAGGGCCAGAAGGCCTGTTCCCGAGTGGCAAAGGCAGCTGGATGGTGGTGGGAGATCAGAACCCTTGCTTTTCTCTTCTTCCCTTGCCCACTGCTCTGTTTCTCACCAGCTACTCTGGCCTTCCTCACACCAACACACCCCGGTCACCTTCACATCCGTCTTCCCGGGGGCCGGTGGGTGGGAGTCAGCGATGGGAAGGGGCTCGGTGGCCATCGGCCGCTCCTGTTGGTCGAGTTGCAGAAAGGGCCCTGCCCCTGGCTCCTGGCTGGGGCCGCTGCCTGGGGAGGGGTCCTGCTGGCTTTGGGGTCCTGCCTAGTTCAAAGGATGCTCCAAAGCCGCTTTCCATCAGCAGGTGTGTGAACATGGCAAATCTCTTTTATTCTTTCTCTGTTCATTATACACAGCTTTATATCTATATCTATACCTATATATCATTCTATATAGATATATATAGATATACACATATTTACTATCTCTGATTGTCCCTTTAGAAGCCCTTTATGTGGCAGTAGGCTTCCAGAGATGAGAAGAATATGTACAAGAGCCAGAGGAGGATAAAGAGTGAGGATGTGAGCAGCTTGGAAGTCCGCGGCCCGCCCAGCTCACCTCCAATCTCGGGTCTCCGCCGGTAGAGCAGCACTCCCACACTGATAAAAGCAAAAATGGTGAAGAGGGTGACGGAGAAGGCCAGCGTGCCAGGGGAGACTTGGAAGGCTTGTCCGTGCGCCGCGTGGTAGATGGCTGCGATGGACCAGGCCACCCCGATGCCCAGGAAAACATTCACAGCGTTGCTCCCAGTGACGTTCCCGATGGAGGCATCTGCGTACTGGTCCTGTGTTGCTGCTACTTTGCTGGCAAACGTGTCTGCAAAGGAAAGATGGGGAGAAACCCTCAGGAAGCACCCAGGAAAAGAGGGCAGCTTGGGGGCAAATGCCAAAGGTGACACCTGGGGAAACAAAATAATGGGTAAGGGGATAGGGTACAGCCCCTTCTAATGGAACTTCCAAGGAGCCAGAGTGACCACCAGGGTCCAGAAATGCATAGCGGGGGAAATCTCAATGCTCAGAAATACAGGGCTTCCCCCAGTATGGCCTCTAGTACCTTTTGCAGGCCCTGACACTTCGATAAGCCAGTGGTCACCCTCCATTCCTTGGGAATAAAAATGATGTGCATGGGTGCATGCTTGACCAGGTTCTCTGCCAGCTTTAATACCAGTGATAAAACTTGGCTGGCCTTTTAAATGGAAAACCGTGTGTCAGGCAGAGCAGCATGATGCTGCTCTGCACCACAGGGAAGTGCTGATTTTACATCCAAACCCACTCTGGATCTGCAGGGGGAAAGAAGAGCAGGAGGGATTAGCCCGTGGGTTTGTCCAGGTGAGCACTCTCAGCTAACAATGAGAAGATGAGTCCTGAACATATCTGCACTCCCAGATCACTTTGGGTACAGGCAGCCCAGTGTGGCTCAGGAAAAGAAAACAACGAGGTCATATTTCACGTTTTTTAATTCTACAGAATTTCCTTTCCACTCCTCCCCATCACGCTCTAAGGTGAGATGGTGAAGTGCAGCCTGGCACAAAGATCCAGTTCCATGGGACAGGAGGGTATGGGCACATATAAGCACATTGAGAAGATCCATTCACAGCAAAGAAATCAAAAGTCTGCTTTATTTTTAAAAAAAGCTGCCATGGAAATGCAACTGATTGCTAAGGGAAGGAAAAGGCCTTGATCATGGTGCAGTAATGGAGTTGTGGGACAGTGCTGATGCCTCCATGGCTCTGCAGATGCCACTGGGGGAGAAGGGATGAGTGTGAAAATAACCACATGCACTTCAGCAAGCTTGAGCAGTGCTTTCAGTGCAGGGAAGGTCCCTGTCAGTGTTGATTTCTCTGCACTCTCTTCTGGTGCCTGCCCATCTCCTGGAAAGCAGGGGTGGAGGAGCCCAGCCAGCACCCAGCTAGCACAGCATGGCCTGGGAGCCAACTGGAACAAGAGTAGCCCAATGTATTCTAAAAAAGAACTTCTTAAACGCCACCTTATGTCAGCAAAAGCAGGAGGGAAGATTTTCACTGTCAAAGGTGTGAAGAAGCCCTGCAAACCTTCTGCCTAAAGCTTCTACTGCCAGAGGTCTAAAAAATGCTCCTTCTGTTCTTTGCCCCAGATCTGTTCTTCCTTTTGGTTCTGCTGCTTCTTCTTTTTGCCTTTGGCAGCATTACGACAATTTCAGGATCTTTGGGCATCTGAGTGCTGATAACTGTAAGTTTGAAGGTAGTGAGGGAAGGTGTGACCGATGCAAAGGATGGTTGGGTTGGGTCAGAGCCCCTTGTCCAGGAACAGGCTCTGCCTTGCCCAGCACAGCCCATGGGAGAAGGTGGGTGAAAGGCACAGGCTCTCTCACACAAGCTGACGTGGAAATCCCCAGAGCTTCACAAGTTGCATTTCAAGCAGCTCCCCCAGCTCAGCAACCTCACCTTGATCCATCTGAACCTGGTCTTACACTAAAGTGTCCATGCTGGAAAGTGTGCTCTGAGTATGGACTAGCACTTAACTCACCTGGGAACAAGGCTAAAGCAGCAGATGCTTAAAGTGCAGGACTGCCAACGCAGGCAGCATTTCAACCAAAGATCAATTTTGACTCTGAAAGTGGATACCATGGATGCTGCCCACAGAAATAGATACTTCACAGTCTTTGCAGTGGGAAGGTCCTTGAAATAATTCCCACGGGACTGAATCCACATCCTGGTTCTATCCTTCCAGCCCATCTGAGACTGAAAACCAATTTCCACATATAGCTCAAACGTGTGCTTCGGGATCCTGCAGAGCATAGCTCTCCTAGCCCAGACCCAAACCCAAACCCAAACCCAAACCCAAACCCAAACCCAAACCCAAACCCAAACCCAAACCCAAACCCAAACCCAAATCCAGCCTAGGTGGAGATGGACATTCACAACAAGCCCCGTGGTTACCTGGCACCGATGTCCCCAGTGCGACAAACACGACTGCAGTGACCGAGTCCTTCAAGCCGATGGTGCAGCCAAAGTGGGATGCCAGGTCGCCAATGAAAGCTGTCAGGAGGCCAATCATGAGGATGGAGACCACGAAGCAAGCCCAGCCATTCCAGTAGTCTGTTGGGGGCACGAAGGCAAAAAGGACCTTCCAGAAGACGGTCAGAAAGTGCATCACGTAGTCGAAGCAGGAGGGCAGCTTCTCCTCCCCACATTCATCGTCATCATCATCTTCCCCTGGAGAAAACCAGCAGTGCCTGATTAGACCTGCCTATCTTGGGAAGATTGGGCAAAGCTCCTGTGCACACTGCAGCCCCCCAAATGCTGTGTCTCATGACTTGGGCCTTGAAGGCCTTGACTTCCAAATATCTTATTTTCTGGGCTATCATGAGTGGCTCGATGGCCTTTCCTTGCCCCTTCCTACAGCACAGAGAGACACCCCAGAGGGAATGGTTTAAAAACCCACCTGCACTTCAGAAAATGCAGAGCCTCATGCCAGCACCTCTACCTGAGTTTAACCATCAGATGCCTTCTGTGACTCGGCCCCTGCTCAAGAGCCCTTTCCCCAGAAGATGTGGGAAATAACCAACCTCGTGCTGGCTGGAGCTGACTGGGGCAGGAGAACCTGCTGAGAGCAACTCCTGCCTTGTGGAGACTCCCCCAAGGAAGCCCCTTTTGAGCAGTTTTGAGCTGCTTTCCACAAGTACCTGTGATTGCTTCCAGCTCTCTGGAAAGGCAGCTGGTTTTGATGGTTGCTGAGCTGCTCTGGCCCTTCACCTTACCTTTGCTGCAAAGCGGGATCCAGTCACGGATTTCTGCCTGTCCTAAAGCCTCCCTGGTCAATCACTGCTATCTCTCCTTCCCTGCTGCACATCCCTGAGCCTTCACATGCTTCCCTGTGAGCTCTGGTTGCCCGTTCCTTGATGTCTGGTCTGACCTAGCTTGGTGGGCACTCCCTTTCCTGCTCCAGGCACTGGCACCTCACCTGTCTCTGTGAAACCACTTGGCATCAAGCCTACAGGGAGTCCCCACGGTGTGGGGCTGACCCCACCAAGGAGCCCACTGGGGCTGGTGACCCCCTTGCCTGACTCCTGCAGCTCTGAGGAGCCATCTGGAGAGCCTGCTGGCCAGCCTGTGCCCCGGGCAGGCTGCATGGCAAACGTGGGACTTCCCCAGCCTGGCACAGTGCACGACATCACTGCTGTGGCATAGTTAAAAACTCCTCCTGCTCACACTGGAACCACTCCCAGATTTGAAGGGGAGGTGACACTTTTCCAACTAAGTCAGTGGGAGCCTTCCTGCTGCCCTTAAGGAACAAGGATGAGTTTCTAAGTCACGAATGCTGGGGATTCCAAGGCCACTGCAAGTTGTGTTAAAGACATCCCTTGAACTTTGGTGATTTTCCATGTCTCTGATTGCTTTTTTTTTTCCCCACCAAGGATGTGGACCAGCAGGTCTCCCTGCATGGCTGTTGGAAGAAGCTCCTTACCAACGGGAAGATGCAAGCTTTAGAGCTTCAAACTCACTATGGCACAAACAGCACCTAATCAGTGTTATTATTTTGGCAGATATATATACCTATTCCTGTGCATTCTTGTGAAGATAAGGAACAGTTTTCCAGCCCGGAAAGCCTATGTTGGCCTGTGTTTTTCCTCAACATGCAAAGGCTGCCAATGGCAGAATACATCGTGCTGTGCTTGTGCTGTAATTTTTGCAGCAGGTATTTCAATCCTCTGCCAAGCTCGAGGTGGCATCAGGACTGCTATGGACCTAAATCTTTGCGGAGATGATGAAACAGACTAAAAAATGAACATGAATGCCACTGTCATAACACTCATCCAGATGTGCCTATCATTTTGTTAAGCAGCCATGATGTCTCTCTTTTTGAAGAGCTGGCCAGACCCTATGGAGGTGACTTGAAGCATGGAGTGATGGTGACCCAGGGGTGCATTCAGAAACAGGCCAGCAAGCCCCAGAATGTTTTTGCTGTGGAAGAAACCTTATAGCTTTTGGGTGCAGACTGAAGGAGCTATGAGTGACAGGCTCTGGAATGGCACAGCACAGTGTGGCACAGTCTTGTCTGCACTTGCACTGCCCTTCCACAGATCTCACCTTCTGCTGCTCCTTCCCCCAGCAAACACTGCCCTGAGCTGACCATTGGGTGGGAAATGGGGGTTTAATGCTTCTTTTCTCAGCTGGGGTGTTACATTTTGAAGTGGTGACGGGTCACTTTCACCTGGTCTCCACGGTGAGCTGTGGGGGAAAAACCCAAACCCAACCTCCAGTGTTTAAGGCAATTTACCTTGTCTGGCACAAAGCTTGAGGAGCTAAAGCCTGGCTACCTCCGGAGCTCAGAGACAAACTACTGATCCACAACTGCAAGGGACAGCTCATGTCCACCAAAATACATCCCATTTATCAAATGCTTGTTAATCATCTGTTAGCACTGATCATGGCTATATATTCAAGACGTTGGGGCAACAGCGTTTCCACATAACTGCAGTCTTTACATGCATCACAGAAATGAGATCCAACCATCAGTTACTATCTTTGCTTTAACACGGGATGCAATTAAATAATTGGTTCTGGCATAGATTAGTTTAGCCATATTAGCTACAAAACCTGCAGCAAGGATTGTCTTGCATGATAAGTTCATGCTGAATCCAAAATAATGGGAGGCTCTTGCCTGGAGGCTCTGAGAAGAACTGTGCTGAAAGAGGAGGGATCACAATTTGAGGAGAAAGCTGCTGCACAGCATCCTGCCCTTGTTTCCAGAGGCAGAGGGTAAATGGTACTGCCATCATTTTTAATTACCTGGTGCTGGGCAGAGGTTACCTTGTATAGCAGAGTTAGAGGTTGGAAGCTGAGTGCTCCCCCATGCATTTCAGTGCACAATTAGCCAGATGAGAGGTAATTGCCTGTCCCAGGGATTTAATTTAAGCTGGTTGATTTTGCCCTAACGTGTGCACACACAGCCAAGGCTGGGCTGTGAGGTTGTAACATCCAGCCAATGAGTAGTAGTGTTTCCAGCTGTTAAAACAACATCTGGAAGAGACCTTCTTTCTTTCTTTCCTTCTGCTTCCACATAAATGGGATTGATAACATATCCTGTACTGGGCATACTGGTACACGCGGCACTGGCACCTGCGAGAATGGTACAACGGGGCATTTGAGGGAAAGGCAATTCTCCAAGGGAGGGAAGGTAAGATCACACAGGATCTGGTTTGACCACAGATACGACGTGCTGCTGCAGCTATTGGGCTGCTGAGCCACAATCCTCCAGCCCCAGCTGGCTGGGGCAGCAGGAGTTCCAGAAAGCAGGGCTTGTCAATGGCAAATTCTGGCTCACAGAGAGTGACTGCCTTCAGGGTTTGGCACCCTCCCTACTGCGTTGTCCTCACCGCAAAGGTACAGGGAGAACCAGGGAAGGGGAGCACTGTTGCTTCACACTTGCATCATTTATACCACTCTGAATTTCCACACTGTGTTCACCTCCCAGATCTCTCCCACTGAACTGACTTTTTCCCCTCAGCCGTCTGGTACCAGCCAAGGTGTTGCTCTGCCTGGTGCTACCGACACACTTCACGCAGAAGGTTTCCTACACATGAGACAAGGTGCCCTCACAAAAGGGTTCAATCAGCTGCCTTGTTTATGCAGACACTGTAAATAACTCTGCCACCTGTTTTGCCTCCTGCTGCTCCACTACAGTCTGTGTTACTGATACAGCCAAGCCGAGACAAGAGCGAGGGTGATCGTAACTCACCCGGAGCTGGGGCCCAAACTCACCCGCGCTGACAGTAATGGCCTCAATAAACTGCTCCCTCCAGCTGTTTGTGCCAACCACCAGGGCCAGGTTTGTCTTCTTGATGAGCTTGTCCACCGTGTTCTGTGGATGGAGATGCAGAGCATAGAATTAGGGGCTGGAGATATTGGGCTAAAACCCACCAGTGTCAGTGCTTACAGTCATGTGTTTGTGGAACAAGCTGAGCAGATTTTAGGCTCAAGAGCCTGAGCAACAAACCCATATGTAAGTACTTGCAATTCCCTTTGCTGCTGCTAAAAAAGACCTTTTGAAACCTGCTCATGGATGGGAGTTTGAATCATCTCAGAGCCACAGTAAAGGTGGCCTGTTACTTTTTTACACTACAGAAAAATGGAAAAGATAATGAAATGGCCAATTTTCAGCTCTTGGCCTGGCACATGCATTCACAGCAGCTGAGCTGCACAACCACTACTTGCATTTGGGGTGTCAGCCCTTTGCACTGGGAGTGCCAGGCTTAGGGCTCACTCAAGGCTGCCTGTAAGCAGGACCAGCATGTAGAACTCACTGTGAGAACAAGGCCATGTTTTAAAGCAACCTACAGCATTTGGGATCCCAGTTCCTGTTCTGTGTGTGATTCCATGCACCGCCTCACTTTGCTCCAATACCACCACCAAGTGCCTCCCACTGCTGTGCAAACCCAAAAGGAGGGTCCCCGGCCAGAGAAGGAGGATGTGGACAGTACCTTGAACTCGTAGGATTCCTCAATGATGATCTCAAGTTTGGTGTGCTCCCCCAGGACTGGGCGCCCCATCTCTGCGATCCGACGCTCTTCCTCCTCCTTGCTGGTCAGGGGCTGCTTTTCTTCATTCTCCTCTGCAAAGTAAAGAGCCCGTGGGTGAACCAGGCCCAGCTGGTCACTCTGGATCTGGCATCCTGTCGGATGGGAAGGTCAGGAAGCCTCCAGGTGGGAGTGTGAGTGACAGAACAGTGGAGAAGGAGCTCATGGAGCGACAGACAGGATAGTTTTATGAAATGCTAGCAAGAGGTCTGCAACTCATCCAACCTCAGGAGGAATCTCGTTCATCCTGGGGCTGGGGAACAGCTTATTGCTTGGTAATTGCTGCCTCTCCCACAGGGGTGCTGGGAAGGGGAAAGATCAGCACTACAGCTGCTCCATTCCTCAGCACTCCAGGTCTGCACTGAGGTATGGTCAGGACAATTTCACCAGCCTGTTACAACAAAAGAGCAATGTCAGCAGAGCTGACATGAAATCTTGGCACATGAAATCTTGGCTCTGCCTCCTTCTGAGCAGGGCTTTGCCTTGGAGAGGGGGCTGGCAGCCAACGCCTGCTGTGATGGTGGGGCTGGAGGAAATAGTACAGATGTAAGAAGCCATCCACAGGCCAGTGCCTGGCCCCAAACCCTGAAAGAGGAGGCAGCAGAGGGACTACAGGATCAATGAAGCAGGTCTGCACCTCTACTGTCATCTGTGCAACCTCTGGGGCAAGGGGACTGCAGGCAGCATGCCCTTTGTCACTGTCCCTTGTGCAGACTCCACTGAACCCCCTTCCAGTCCACCTGAGGGATGGGCAGAAGAACATCAGGGCTAAAAAGGACTGGAGTTAATCTGTCAGCAGGCAAACGCCCCAGTCAGTCCACGCGAGACTGATACGGTGCCACACTACAGGTACCTTGAATGGAGACCACGGTGCAAGGAAGAGGATGATCTCTAGCCTGGACCTTCCTGAAGACAGGTTTGCCTATTAAAGTGATCAGGAGGACATCAGTAGGGGGGACTGCATGCACTGTACAAGCTGTCCCCGTGCAGTTAGTAAACTCCACTCCTATGTCACATGGGGTTAGTGCTGCTCCCTTGCTGGTTGCCCCTTGTCTGCTCAGGTGGCACTGAGATGAGAGAAAGCCCTTCTTCTCCTGCAGGCCAAAGAGACCCACCTTGGAGCCAGAGCCTCCTAAATCTGAATTACGTTCCCAGGACTCCTGAGGGGCGGCTCTGCAACACGTGGGACCCAGGACCTTCTTGTCCTGCATTGCTCAGCTGAATGAGGGAAGCTTGGCTGGCTCAGGACAGATGAGCCAGCCCTGTTGCTGGGTCTCGTTGGTGGGAAGGGCAGGGGCTGCACATCTGAAGCAGCCATGGGGTCCTGCACCTCCCCAGTGCCCAGGCACCTGGCTCAGGCCTGGGAAGTGAGGGAAGAGCCCTGTGTGCAGGGAGGGGATGACTGGATCAAATGGAGAAGCCCGTCCTGCTCCAGGAGATGGAGTGGGGTTGCTTGTTGCTTCAAGGGTGACAGGTCACCCTCCCCTAGGTGGGGTTAGGTGTGTGTGGCAGGCAGAGCACTCTGTGAGAGGACACAGTGTTAATGGGACCGGCCGGGCGGAGAGGCCGTGGCTCAGCGCCTTCTTACCATTCCAGAGTTTCCCTCCAGGACAGAAGAAAAGCAAAGAGGAAATCAAGAGGAAAGAGCAGGGTGAGCATATGGCCATGAGCAGAAAGGAACAGGGGGACAGGGGAAGAGTAGAAATCCATACCTGTGATGGTGAAGCCACCTATATGAAACCAAAAATGAGAAAAAGGGAGAGAAAGAGAGAGAATAAATGAGGATTAGCATTTGCACATCAACACAGACATGGTGGTCCTTCCCTGCCCCACCATGGACATGGGGGCTGCTCCCCAACACACACTCCAGGGATAGTGTGGGGACACCTGAACACAGGCTTTTCAACCCACATCTGCAAGCTGCCACCCTTGGTGTCCTACATATGCTGTGGAAGGGGTAAAAACAGTGCAAGTCTGCCTTGGGGCTGTGGGTGCTTTGGGGAACGAGGGTGGCTTTGCTTCCCTCCCCAGCTGCCCTATCCTGGGAGTTGCCAGCAAGGAAATTCAAAGGCTGGTTAGGCTCTAAGTCTCCCCAAGACAGGAGGCAAAGTTTGTACTGTCTCTTCAAAAAGGACAGGCCAGCTTTCCTGTCCAGCCACAAGCATCCCTAAGTGGCCAGGAAATCCTGTTTGGATTTGGTGATGGCTCAATTTGCGTGGCCCAGGTTTGTATCTCGGGGTGTTGGCAGGTTTACTCTGGCTGTAACAGCACCACCCCCCAAAAATGCTCCTTGCATCACCTGTTAATATTGGTGACTTTGGGGCTCTACTCTAAGGAAGGACAGGGCATTAGGTACCTGAGCTTACTTAACTAGTGCTGACCACCCTAAAAGAGAACGCTGTGAGCAAAGGAAAACATCAAGCAAAATCGATTGTCTTCCAAAAATATGCAAACCAGAAAAATGGAAAGGAAAAATGAATGTGCGCTTACCAAGCTCACTCAACAACAGGGCTGTGAAGGAGACAGAGACAAACACAGAAGAAGAAAAGTAAATGAATAATGAAATCAAAAGGGATATCCACAGAAAGACACCAGATCCCAGGGCAGAGATTTCAGATCTGTAAAGCTGCAGGATACCATTAGTGTTAAGAGAAAGACACCAAAAACAAAGGAACAGAAATGTTTCATGGGATTGTGGATTTAAAATAAAAACCATTGCAAACATGGGGTGGATATGGGATTAAAAGACACACTCCAAAAAATTCATTTTTCCCCTTTGAATTGTTTGTGCAAGATCTTCCATTGGTCTCGGAGGCAGTTGTGCCCCAGGGGAGGACACAAGATGTCCCATGTGCAACAGCTACTGGCTTTGACCTCCTCCAGCTGCCTGATGGGGAGCAATGGCTCCAGCAGCAGCTGCACTTTTGGCATAGATAATGAGAGAAAAAAAGTCTGTGGCAAGGCTTGGCTCAAGGGTCTTGTGGCTCAACATTTTAGATCTCCAAAATGAATGAAAAAGCCTCTCCCTTAGTGCCCTAGTGGATCTCGGGCCACACCACAGTCCAGGGGTGACATTTCAGAGATGCCCTCGTCTCTCTGAGCACACCACTCCCCCTGCCTCGCTGCTTCTTGTACAAAACCAAGTACAAAGAAACTAGTTTAAAAGAAAAAAAAATTAAAAATTGCATGGCCAAAGCAGCAAATAGCTGCTTTAAATAGTCCTTTAAAGTTTTGTTTTGCCTTCCACCTAGCGAGTCGGCAAGGCTGAACTTCTCTCAGGTTTCCTCAGTTATCTTTGTGACCAGAAAGATGAGAAACTTTATTTCCTTTTCCTTTTATTTTTAGCTAAAAATTTCAACTGAGATCTCCAGAGCTGGGACCACAATTTTTAAACCTTGGATCTGGAAAGCATGTTTGCTTCTGCTGGACTTGCAAGGCTGAGCCCACAATGGCCCTTGTGGGAAAGGATGGAGCTGCTGAGTTGAGCTGTCCATGTGTAACTTTATCCTGGCAGCATTGTCTATGCCCCACAGATGCCACCAGCACCATCTAATGACACCGACCCCACCTGCAGTGCCTGCCTGAGTCATGCCAGTGTGTCTGATTTTTTAGCCCAGCTTTTGCTAGGTAGTCACATAAGCCAGCAGGGAAGCTAATGGAGGGGATGACGCAGCTGACTTAGTACCTGAGCTGAAGAGGAATGTGGCATGTCCCCACTCAGTGTGGGGACCACTGAGGGCCCTCTGTGTTCTGATCCAATAATATATTATAGCCCCATGCCTGCTGGAGGGAGAGCTGATGTCCCAGAAACTAGAAAGCAGCTCCAAGACAGACAGACCAGTGCTCTGCAGAGGCTCTAATAATGGTCCATATTTAAAGTAACTCTAAAACTGCTTCTTGCTCAGCCACCAAGAGTGTGCAGAACCAGCTGTGGCCATTAATCCTCACTTAATTTTCCATCAGAAAAAAAATGCACGGGAAAATAGGTGAACTCTGTCTTTTTGGGAAGTTCAGCATTTGGTTTAGAAATGTGATGAAAGAGGAAATTGTTTTTATTACTCCTGTGAGAAGCTATTATCCAATGCAGAGCCATGAAACTTCATTTGAGCATAACCTGATTTACCTAAACTGATAGCATCTCATGGTATTACGTACTTGGGCTGTGATTTTCGTCTATTTTCACATCCTAGCGTCACTATAAAAAGGCTAAAATTACTGCTCTGGCCATGTATTTTTATTTCAAGTGAAAGCTGTTTTATCTTCTGATAAAAATGATGCAGCGTTGCCCTTTTTACTTGTCGAGGCTGGATGTTCTCTTTGATTAAATGAAGGTGCAGCAGGGCAGCACTCGCAAAATGTCTCTGGGGGCTGGTGACGCTCCTCGTCCCCTGCCCGGGTGCTCCAGGGTGGTCCCAAGAGCACTCCTCGCTCCCTGGGGCCCCGGTGAGTGGGATGGAGTCCTCTCCAAATGAAAGAGGAAAGAAAACACAGCAAAAAGGTGCAGCGGCCAAGCTTCAAAGGAGGGAGGGCAAAACGGCCAGGAGCCGAAGTGCGAGGAGAAAGGAGTGTGAGAGTAGGGAGACACAGAGAAAGCGGCAGCGTCTCGAGAGCTGGTCTGGTTTTACTCTCACACCTTTCACTCCTCGTCGTAGCCACACCGGATCCCCAAGCACAAGGAAGAAACTGCACTCTTTCTCATACTCCTCACGGTCAAGTACTCTAAGGGTAATGAATTTCCTGTGGGAATACAAAACAAAGGCAAACAAATGATCGGCATCGCACACACATGCAGGTCACGTCCGCCTGGGTGCTGTGGTGACAGAGATGGTTGGGTGGGGGAAAGGGGCTGCACATCCCCCCACGGGCATATGGGGAAGGGCAGGAGCATCCTCGCCACCTGGCTGAGGTTGTGCCTTGGTCTGGAGAAAGGCTGTGCTCAGGGGAGATGGGGAGTGGCCTTGCTCCTGCCCTTTTCCATAGGCACTGGGGATGTGAGCTTGGTGTTGCAGGTGCCAGACATGAGTGAGCCAGACAGGGACACACAGGCTGGGCTCAGCCCCGGAGCACGTCCCCCACCTTTCTTCTCACTCATCTCCACCAGCCGGGGCTCCCCGATCTCTAGGTAGAAGGTCTTGTTTTTCTCATACTCCTCATCATCTATCACCTTGATTGATATCGTTTTGCTGGAACAGAGAAGAAGAAATAGAGATTCAAGAGTAAGGGGGGAAAAGGGAGGAGGAGGAACAGGGAGCAGAACAGAAGCAGGAGAAGAAGGCAGAGGAGGAGGATGGAAAGAGCAGGAGAAGGGGGCCGTGGACAGAAAACAGTGCTTTTGGTGGCACAGGCTGCAGGGACAGCACAGTCAAAAGCAAAGGGCAGGAGCCAATGGGCCAAGCTTGCCTCAGGATGGGCATGGACCACAGAGCACCAGCAGCCTGCAGGTGCCATCCTCCCTGGCTGGCCAGAGGCCATGGCTGGGCATGACACAGCTTGGGCCAACCTTCCCCAGAAGTGTCTTGGCAAGACACATCCCTTTCCAAAACCCTGTGGTATACAACAGCCCCTTGACAGCTTGCAGACATTGCACAGGCACAAGCACCTGGAACCAGCACAGACCAAGCCCCTGGAAGCATGATGCACTGCTCAGGCTTGGGCATGGAAGAGGCTCTGTCTCCCCAGGCTCAGAAGGTTCATGAACAACCTCATGATCAGCTGCTCAGTTTGGGCTTTGGGGGCTCTAATTTACAGGCTTGAGAGGGAGGTTGGAGTTAGGACTTTTTCTGTGAAGGGGATGTAAAGGAAAAACAGCCTTTCTGGTTAGGGCAGGCACACGGAAAGCTTCACTGATACGAGGTTTTACTTTTTAAATTTTACTTTACAAGCAGCACATCTTTTCCCAAGCCTTCAAGGTTTAGTCCTCTCCTGCTGGAGAGCTGAACAGCAATTCCCTCTCACATGACCCGGGATTGCTGAATTTGCCCCTGGAACAACATCAGGACAGGTCCAAAGGCAGAGTCACTGCTCAGAGCACAGCCACAAGCACACACCACAGAAGCTGAAAGCATCACAGGAGGCTGTGGACACCGGGAGAGAGATCTGCTCCTTGAGCCACCCGATACAGCAAAAATTGCTCTTCCAGTGGAAAAAAATTATCAGGGAAGTTTTTCAGCTCTTTTCAGGGACTCACAGAAACACCTGGCTGAAAGCTGCTCACCAGAAGGTGACCAAACCTGGGGTACAAACATGGGGTAGTGGACCTGTGCTACTGGGTCCTTCCTACAGTGCAAAGTCCTTGCAAAGACAAGAGAGACAGAAATCCAGCGGCTTCTGCTCCTCCCTGGAGTGCTGTGCTCACTGTCGTGGCATTGCTGTGGGGACAGGACCTCCTCCTGGCTCTGACCTCGACCCAGACAAGAAATAAGGAGGAGTAACAGCACAAAACAAAAAGCCAAGGCAGTGACTGTAGCCCTGTGCTTGCTGCCGACCTTCTGGCTGGGTTTGCTTTCCCCCCACACTCCCCTGACAGCACCGGCCTCCTGTGAATGCTTTTACCCAAACCAGATTCCATTGCTCCCTCCCTGCCCAAGCCTGAATGCCCCGTCCTTTGAAGAAATGTTTCATGTCCCATCCCTGGCTCCCCTGCACTTTCCATGAGCCCCCAGCACAAGCTGAAGCAGCCCCAAGGCTGCTTCAATATACGATGAAGGAGGTTCTGCTGTTCCTGGCAGGGCGCAGTACTGAAAACCCATAAACATGGAAGAAAGCCACGCTCTAGGGGAGTGAAATTGAGGCCACACTGGCGTAATTTCTGGCTTTCTCCCCTCCTTGCACATCTGCACTGGCCACCCAGAGACCCTCTGTTAAGCTGACAAGTATTTGGAAGCAGAGTCAACATTTTCTACTCATTCAGGGTAAACACCTCGAGCACTCGGAGGAACAGCCATGATGATTTCTTGTGCTGTTTGCTGTGAGTCAGAAGTGTATTAAGTTTGCCCTTCATGCTTTTAATGAAACCATTTACTCAAGAGCAAGTGATGGCTGTGAAAAGTGCAACAATGCAGCATGGCTCAGTGTAATTGTATTCTATAATGAATATCTGTAATAATTTGTTCAGTTTGTAATTATTGCTGCAATAGTTTGTACATAGGAAAAATGGTTACCAAGCAGGCAGCTGATCTTGCTTTGCATTGATGAGTTAGGGGAAATTATCATGTATTAAAAAACTAATGAAGGATATAAAAATGCTCTCAGTTAAGCTTTCAAAAAGAACTTGATAGAATTACCAGAATGGCATGATTTCAGAAACATTACTAACAAAACCAATAATTTTTCTGACAACTCCCATTAAAACGTACACTGCATCCTGGCCTCATGCAGGAAAAAAAACCCTCAGGAAAGTTAATTAAGAGAGGTGCTTTCTTAAATTCTGAGGGCAGAGAGGCATCAAGACATAAACTTCCTATGGGTGTGCTCTGGCTAGCCATGTGTGGCACTCCTCAAAGCCCCACAAAACAATTCTCTCTCACAGAAAAAGAAACCTGGGTGCCAATTAAAAAATACGTTTCTGATGCTTACATTCAACACCAATAGGACTTCACTGAATAAAGCAGAATAATGGGGCTTTAAGTGCCACTGCCAGGAGGTGGTGGTGTTATGCAGTTTTCCAAGTGATCACTCCAGGGTGGGAACAAGTGCCCTGTGTTGGGTAGACTTGTGTGCTGCTGCTGTTTCTGCTGCACAAGATTGCTGGAAAAGGGGTAGGCAGAACAAATGGCAAGTCTGCTCTCTGGGTGAATTTCCAATCAGCAAAAATTGCTGAGGCAAATTGTCCCTGGGATGAGGCTGCAATCCTGGAGAAAAGGATAACCTCCTAATGGTGTTTGAGAAACAGCAAGGATGTGAAAATAACACAGGCTATTCTTAGAGCGTGCCTGATCTCCTTCACAGCCTCCTGCCTGCTACAGAGCCCCTTCCCAGGGTCCTGCACACGTGTGGCAGGGCTTGTTCAGTGCAAAGGAGGAGGGCCAGGCAACTGCACCTTTATCCTGCATTAGAGTAAGGACTGCTGCTTTCTACAGCAATCTAGGACAGGCACTGACGTCCCCCTGCTCTTGCTGGACCCTTCGATGTGGTCCCTGCCTCTCACTGCTCTCCCAGGCAGAGACGTGCTGTGGCTGTGAGGGTGTGAGCAGCACAGAGCCCCCACGGGCTTTCCTTGCATTCCAGGATGTGGTGGGAATGAGGCGGAGCGTGGGCAGAGCCAGGACTGCTGGCTGAGGCTCATGGAGCAACCACAGCACTGGGTGCAGCACCTGAGCTGCCTGCCCCTGGACTTTCCCAGCTGGACACCACAGGATGGGGAGACCAAAGTCCCCACGGCACAAGCACATTCTGAAATTTGCATTTAAGATCTCTCTCTCCTGTGGCTCAGGGGCTCTTTCAGAACAAGCTGTGACAGTGTATAACATAAAAAACCAGGGGGACACTTATTAGCACCCTGAAACCCCCCACGCTGTGTCACTGCAGGGCCAGGAGCCAGGAGTCCCAAATCCACAAGAAAGAGGGAAAATACCAAAGGATTAAAGCAGAAGATTAAGCAGCCTCTAAACCACTACACATTTCCTTCACCTCATGGGAATCTGGGGTCAACACTGAGGGTGTTTCCAAGCTGTCCCTTCTACACAGAGGCCTAGAGTCAGCTTTGATTTGGGGCAGACAGTGGCGTTTTTGCCATAACCTAATGTCTGCAGGAGCTGGGAATTTAAACCAAACACTCAAGATCCCATGAGTGTAAAACACCACAGCCCTTGAAATACCTGGATTATTTTTTTCCTCTTTTGACCCTCAATCACGCTGCAGGTGGGAAAGAACAATTTTTGGAGAATCTCTCCAACACATGGGGATAGAGGCCCTGTGTTGATATAAACCACCAGCCTTGACACACCTCCCTCTCCCTTCCTCCAGTGACACCGTGGGGCAAGTTTCCAGCAAACCACAGCTGCTGCTGCTGGGGTTTTCCTTCCACTGGTGTTGGGTCCATCTCACCTGAGCTAAGGAGCCCTGTTCTGGCATGAAGACTGAGGACATCCATAACCCATCCGACTGTCCGCTCTTCTGTACCAGAAATTGCTGAGGGAATGAATTCCATCTCACTTCCGTGTACTGGAAATCAAAGAGTAAACACGACTTGCAGAATTGCAGCTCCAGCTCTTCTCCTCTTACAGACACCCAGCAGCAACAGGAGAGGGGTGGTGTCTTTGTGCACGTGTCACACAAAGCTCTGCCCTCGCTCCAAGTCCAATGCCCTCCATCAGGACTTACTTTTCATTTCAAACCATGCTACTTCATTTGAATGAAGAGGTCTTTTATCACAGCATTCCCACACAACCCTCAGCTACAACAGCCCATGGAAAAGTACTCTTGGCTGGAGATGCTCCAGGGATGGTGCACCAAGGGAAGAGATGCTATACCAATGCACAATGGCAAAGGCAGGGCAAGAAGAGAACCAATGCTTAGAGCAAAATGCCAGCTGGGGAGGGCACCCTGTGAGCAATCTCATGCACGTGCAGGGACAGGGACATATGTAACGAGCTACAACAGTCTAGCACAGGGTGACAGGAGCAGGACAGAGATCAATAGTGAAATATTTCTCTGCAAATATTTTTTTGACCACAGGAGAGAAGATGGGTGCAGCACGGGGCAAAGATCTAAGGATCTGGGACTCCCAGCTCTCCTGTTTCCACTGGCCTTTTCCTTCAAGGGATCAAATGGCATCAGAAATGATTGGTGTGGATCTCCCTGGACCTTTGCATTTGTTTTGAACCTGAATACCAGCACAGTCATGGCAAACCTGTGGAAATCCTGAGTATATTTGCAAATATACTGCCATTCCCAATCTACACTGCACTGCTTAGTTCCGTGAAATGGCAGAAAGCCCTCTCCTGGCTCAGACGAGCAACCAGCATTGGAAAGACCATGGGAACTTGGAGGGCATCAGCAGTCAGCTCTGGAAAGATTCAGGCAGGACACACTGGAGGACAGGGGACATCATCCAGGGCACTTCTTGACAGAGCCAGATCTCCGGGAGCAGAGATGTCTCAAGTCCAGCACTCACTTCCTTAGCTCTCGCTCAGAACCAGAGTCATGCCAGAGCTGGAAGAGCCAGGAAGTTCTGCATATAGTCAGTAATGATGTCTCCAGTGGGCCAGGAAAATGAGAATCTCTAAACACACAACCAGCTGTTGGAGCAGTCAGTAACAAGCTTGCCCATGAGAACGTGGCATGCTGCTGCTGTCTGCACAGACACTTGTTCCTGAATCAACAGAGGGAATGATGCACTTCTGCAGCTTGTCACCCATCCAGCTTCCACTGATCACCCAGGAGAGCTACAGGAGTAGCTTGGAGCAGATTCAGAGCTACAACAGCCAGGCTGGGCAGTCAGGAGTGAGTTGTGTTGCCTAAGCCGGGTGCTGCCAGCCTTGATGTCCCAACAGACCAGCACTGCCCACCCAGAGGGCCATCAATTACAATGAGGGGACAGCCATGAGGGACACATGTTCTGGAGGTGACATTGCAAAGCCACATCCATCAGTGCTGCCTGTCCTAGCATGCACTCCTAGACTCCCACAGAGCCCTGCCACATTGATTTCTCATACATCTGCCTGTCAGCCAGCCACTTAATTAGCTGAAGTTGGAGCTTGCCATGAGAGATGGACACGTGGCTTGGGAAGCTCCCTGCCTTGCACAGCTTGTGTGGTCACTGGGCAGTGCCTGTGCAGAGGGGCTGTGGAGGGGCAACATGTGCTGGGGGAAGAAAGCTCCCAAATCATCACCATCATCATCATCATCATCATCATCATCATCATCATCATCATCATCATCATCATCATCATCATCATCATCATTATCACCACCACCACCATCACAGCTGGGCACCACCTGAACCAGAGGGCAGGGCCATGTAAATGGGCCTCAGCCACAGTGAGGAGCTTGGACCAGACCCCCAGGCATGGTTGGAGCCAACCACCAAGAGTAGCTTCTCTGCTCAAATTCCTGACAGATACTCGAGGAAGAAAGTTGCTTCTTGCTGGGAAGGAAAAGGAGCTGACTGGGCTTTTCTTCCACCAGCTGACAATAAAACTGCACCTTATGGTGAGGAGGTGGCAGCCTCATGTGCAGAGAAACACCCAGGTCCGTGGTGGAGGCATTTGTCCCAGCCACAGGGAATGTGTGTGTGGTGGGGGACACAGGTGAGCGCAACGTGACACCAGCTCAGCCAGTGCGGGGACAAACCTTCCTGAGGGACAAAAGAGGGGCAAAAATGGGCCAGATTATGTGCATGACCTTGTGCCACACATGCTTTTAGCTGTTCCACAGTGGTCTCTGACAGAGGAGATTTCATCAGGGTTTCTGTCCCTGCTGATGGGTTCCCATCTGTGTAAGATGTCCCATGAGTCACCCATGCAGGATCCTTTGCTGAACCAAGCCTTGCTGACACGAAATGTCTGTACTTAATGAAAATCTTGCCTGCAGCGCACTGCAAACATGACAGGGAGGGAAAAGGAAAACCTGCCTGAAACGAAGCATGACGCACGCTTTGGGAAGTGTGGATGTGAGCTGATCTGATGTGGCAGCTTGGTTTGCTGGTCCAGCAGCCCAGGTCTGCATAGGGCTTCACAGTACAATGCCTCCCAAAACTGATCGAGCACACCAGCCTGGACACTGCAAACAAGGGGAGGGGGAAGTGGAAATGGTCCCCCTATACCTTCCCCCCACCTCTGGAGCCAAAATTCATCTGGCTACCCTCATTTCCTTGTATGCCCTCCACCTCTTTCCCCAAGGCCTCCTGAATCAATCAGACCACAGGGCTGTGTTGTCATTTCCATGTCTGCATCAACCAACTGCTGCCCTGGCCTCGGGATGTGAGTTTAAATGACAACATACGGCTCAAATACATAACACCGTCCTGCTCCAGAGCATCACTACCAGGAAAATCCTGGAAAAAGATCCAGCCTGCTCTTCCTTGGCCTTGCAGAAACATAAGGCATGAGAAGTGGTCAGCAGAGACAGGAAGACTGAGGGCTGTTGCTGCTTGAATAGCTGGGAGATGACAGGCACAGCTGATGCTCAGTGTCTCAGAAAATACTTTTTAGGAGCAACGATTGCCAGGTAAGATGATTTCACATGCCAGACTGAATGCTGCTTGACTCTCCTCCTAGGAAGACCATATTGAGAAGGATTTGTCAGATCAGAAATGTTTTTCTGGCGAATCCTCAATGTTTGCTCTGATGTGACTGTGAATTCTGTGATCTGACTAATGCACTTCATTCATCTGCCAGTGTCACATGTTGCAAAGGACCAGCTGGGCAAAGATGAATGGCACTCTCTTGATCTGACCCAAACCAGTGCCTGAGCCTTTGGCCATGCTTAAATGTTTCCACAGCTCCAGCTGTGCCCTCCTCTTCCATGGCTCTGGATGTTGTGACACTAGGACAAAACTATTTGCCTGCTTTTTCCCAATCTCATTGCCATGCACATCTGGTGATGGCAATCCACAGTCTTTAAAGCTCCCAGAGTGCCTGCTGGCGGCAGGATCCCTGGGGGATCAAACAGGAGAGACCCATCTAGATCCGTGTCTGGAGCTCCAAGGACAGCTTGCACGAAGAGTGCAATACCACTGATGGCTAGGAGGGAAAACACATTTGATGTGAATTTGATCGAAAACATCCCCAGCAGCAATTACTTAAGGTACCCAGGAAAGCTGACAGAGTAGCAATAACTTCTCCCCTGGCTGTGCACAGCCCTGCCCATGCCAGCTGAAAACTGCATTAGTCCTGAAAAATCCATCCTGTGCTGCAAGCAAAGGATTGACTGCCCAGGGCTCAGCCTAGCCCAACATCCTTGCTCAGTATAAAACCCTGCAAATCCCACTTCTAAGCCTACAGGCTGAAGAGCCAAAATCTGGCATTTCCCCCCATTCTGCCCTTCTGGGATTTTCTCCTGACTGACCTGGCTGGGCAGTCAGGTCCGTGGGTAGTGCAGGCAGGTAAATAAGAGGACAGAAACTTGGCACACAGCTGCTTCCTGCATCCAAATACACATCCAGCTTTTCTTTGCAGCCAGGTTCCCCCTCATGACAATAACTGCTCTCACCTTTCAAATAAATATGAGTTGCTCTTCCCTGTGTGCACCTGGATAGTTGCCATGACAATGCTCCTCAAACAGGAGACATCACTCTTACTTAAATGGCTTTTGGCCTCCACAGAATGAATTTCAACAAGCAACTGCCAGCAAAAAGGCAATTTCTGCAGTTCTGTAAATCATTTAGCAAACTCTGCCGAGTTAAACCTGACTAAACAAAACAGTGGGGACCACCAGAAATAATAGGTCAATGTCTAATAGCATGGCCTCAGCATCAGGAATCAGGATTCAAGGAAGCCCAAAATATATGTGCTGTGCATGAACTGCTCCAGCTTTGCCACTACAGCAAGACTTTGTATCAATCCTGGCAGTGTTTCCCTCCCAGGGAAGGTACATTTCAAATCCTGCTTGCCTGGGTTTCTGGGCGAGGGAGAATCTCCCTTCTTGTTTGGGAAGACACTTGACAAGGAGCCTTGATTGTGCCCTGCCACTCTGCCAGGGCTGCTGACAGCCAGCTCTGCTGCTGGAAAAGCAGCTGTATACGGGAAAAGAAGAAGATGAGGAATGGTCAGTGACAGCAGAGGGCATACTACAAAAATTCAAAGGGCAAACATCAATACAGAATGTGCAGGTCTGCTTTCAAGAGCAGCATCCACCATCTTTTCAGCTCCATGCTCAGCCAGTCATGTGTCTGACTCCTCTTGTTTGATGGCTGTCCCCAAAGATCAGGTCTCACTTTTCCAGACACTACTCCAAAATTCTCAGCATGGTAACCCAGGTGCAGGATCAAAGCCTCCTGATGGTGTGGCAGGAATAAACACTTCACTATCACTACACTTACCATCCCTTGCCCAGTGAAGGATGCGAGGCACTGTTTTCAAGGCTTGGACGGTAGAGTCACACTGAACTTTTATTAGAAGAAGTTGTAAGTTGTCTCCTGTCAGGGTTCTAGGGAGGGTCAAGCGGAATTCTCGCATTTTAGCAATTTAAGTGACTGGGTGCAGAGTTCACTCCTGGTTCAGACTCCCTTTGGCAAGTCCCTCATGCTGGAGGGAGCAGAGTATCAGAGGTTACCTGATGGTATAAAAGATGTGAAGTGTCTGGGTACCAGCACATGAAATGCTGTCATTATACAGGCTTGAAACATCAGAGACGTTCATTTCTGAAGACCATCACCCAAGCTGAGAGCTACACCCCGGTGCTTTGCCATGCTGTCACTATGCCACAAGGCAAGCCCTGCCAGGGAGGTGATGCAGATCTTGCATTGTTGTCCTTTCTATCCAAGGATGAGGCCAGCAAGCTCAGACCATGCCCCATAAAGTATTCAGCCACTCCCAGAGGGGCTGGGCTGCTGCTGGGGCAATGCTGCCTTAAGCAGTGACACTTCTTGGACCATTAAGTCAACAGACAACCCCAAAATCTCAAGTCTGCACTGAAGGTGCTGCTTGATGTATTCACACTGCTGTTTCCTGATGTATTCACACTGCTGTTTCCATCCTTTGGGGATGGCTCTGGCCAAGGAAAAACATGTGCTACGGTTGAGTGCCAGCAGAGGGGTTCCTTTCTCTCTGCAGCCCAGCAAGTTTTCAGACAGGTTGGTAGTTGTTTGGTTTGCTGGTTTTCCCCCCGCCTCTTTCTTTTCAATGACTTCCATCTCCAGAGGGCAGATGAAAAAAGTGTGTCAGTTGAGATGGGATCTTCCCCGTGTCTTTTCAAACACCTCCAGGTCTTTAGGAATATCCCAGGATTAATGCCCTTACTCTCAAAGAAACTGCTATGAAAAGTCTGAAGGACCCCAATGTCTTCGAGCAGGTGCTAGAAGGTGTGCAGGGCTGTGGGGCCTGGGTGGAGGGTGCTGTCACAGCAAGGAGCCATTCCCTGCCCCTGCTGAAGGGTTTTGCCACTCTGGTGGCTGCAGCACCCTGGCAAGGGCCATTCCAGCGGAGTTTCCCTGTTGCTGGACACTCTGGAGGTCAGGAGCATGTGGGCAACTTCAAGAGCCACCACTCACACTGTGACTGACACACCACCTGTTTACTGCCAAATAAATTAAGCTGTGAAATATGTCCCTCTCAGCTGAAACTCTATGCATAAAAACCCTTTGGAAGAGACACCAGGTCTCCTGAAGTCCCCAACAACCCACGGGGTTAAAGCCTGTGGTGGGAGCACAAAAGCAAACACAGGTTTGCCAAGGATCCCTCCCAGTGCCGATAGGCAGGAAACCAATCTGATGAGGAGGATGAAAAAACTCTGCTTCTGTCTCCAGTAACCAAGGAGATTGTTCAAACAAAGCTAAAATAACAGGAACCAAGTAGCCAAGAGAAACGTGAGAGTGGAAGAGCACTTGAATGTTCTGTGACGGCTCTGCTGCCTAACAGGCTGGGCAGGGTGCCTGTGATGGGCTCAGCCTTGGCCAGAAGCTCTTCCCCTCTTCCCAGGGGAAAACATCCATATTTTGGTTTGCATGCGCCTGGGTGAAAATGCCCAGGAGCTTTTAAAAATGGCAATACAGAAAAGTCCCTGCCTACAAAGGTTCCAGCCATGTGCCAGCCCCATTTATGGCAATGTGGCAGCAGGACACAGCATTCAGTGGCCTCAGCCTGGACCCACGAGTCCAGGTTCTCACAGGAGATCTCCCTGTGGGAGCAAGCTAAATCCAGCTGTGTGTGGGGCTGAAAATTACACCCTTTGTGGCCAGCTCAGCAGCTCCAGTGTCTGTCTATAAGATGAGAGGGCTGGCAGATACATGGAATATGGGATGGAAAAATCCTACTGCAGAGCCCCGTGGACACACACGTGCTGGATTTGCTCCTGTGACAGTCACAGGATCACAGAATCATTTAGGTTGGAAAAGACATCCAAGATCATCAAGACCCACCATTAAAGGTCAGAAGACAAACACGGCCAGACTGTACACGAAGACAGGGCTTTCTCCAGCCCCACCTCACGCCAGGGCTGCACAGGGGCTGCCTCAGGTCCAGCTGCACATTTCTCTTATGCTGGGAACTGCAGATGTTACATGGAAGCAGCAATTCCCCCACAAACCCCAGAGCCCGTAAGCTGCTTTGATCCCTCTGCAATCCTTAGTTAAGGCAAGGAGAGGGAAAACTTCCCAGATGCTGTTTCTCTAGAAGATCCTCATATCTTACACATGCTCATCCGGATGCCTGATGCAGTCAGGGCTGTGAGTTAAAGGCAGTGCCTGTTGTTACGCTTGCCCACGACTTTCCACTATTTGAGAGTCTGTCTCAGCTGCTTGGTGCTTTGCCAGACTTTAGCCATTCAGAATGAAACTTTCCATGTAGAGTGGCCAGTGCTGAGAGAGTAATGAAAAGCCCCAGCGTCTCAGCTTTGGGGAAAAAAAATTGCTGCTCTGCCCATGCAAACATTTTTTTCCAAACACTATATTGAGTAATTCTCTCTTCCTTATGCTTTGCTGCAGAAGACGAAACTTAGCAGAAGGATCTCTCTCTAGTTCTCAGGATGTGCCAATTTGCTTAAATTAGACCAAGTTCTAAGACTCTAAAAACTTGCAAAATGCGTAGGCTTCTTCAAACTGGCAGCTCAAAGTCTTGGAAGATTTAATCTGCTCTGGAAATGCTCCATTCTTTCCCAGTGCCAAACCTGCTTTTGCACAGGCTGTGCCCTCAGCAGGGCTCTTCCTGTGCCTGGGAGCCACTGGGGAGCTGGGAGCTCTGGCAGCAACAGGAAAGCTGGCTGGCCACCCATGGCAGGGGCAGCCACGGGGCCTGAGAAATTCCACAGACATGCCTCCCTTCCTCCTCCTCCTCCTCCTCCTCCTTACTGCTGGCCTCTGAGCTATGAGTCTCCAGGCACATGGATTCTGCACCACAGACCTTGAATCCTTGCTGCATGACAGGCTCTGATGCAGTATTTTTGGCAGCTCTCCTTACCAGCTTGTGCTAGGTAAATGCTGAAGCTTGCTGGGACATAGACACTTGCCCCCTTATATCCAGCCTGGGATCTGCAGGGGATGATTCTCCTTTTCAGTCCATCCTGATCCTGAGCTTGGCTTAGTGAGCCAGGGCTGCTGGGGAAAGCCAGAGTTTAACTCTGTCCAAAGCACTTGGCTGGGTAGGTGGAACCTGCTCCTTGTGCTGGGTTCTCTGCCTGCAAGTGAAGTGATGCTACAAAAAAACCCCTGCTGCTCCTGGGAAGGGCAACTTAACACCAGAAGGCTTAGAAGCATTTAAAATATGAAGAAGTGGAAATGCACCTCAGTATTGTGCTCAGGAGTTTCTCCCTAGTGTGGGCCTGGTGGGAACCGCTGGGATAGTTCAGGAGCTGTTGAGTGGAAGGAAGGCAGGATGAAGGCCAAGGGAAAAATGGTTTCCCAGAGAGTTCTCCCAGGGCAAAGCTGGGGAGGGGAAGAGAGAGAGATAGAAGCAAAGCCAGCTTGAGCTGCCTTTGGCTCCAGAAAGCCTCCCTAGTGATGGCAACTGCAGTATTACAAAAGTAGCTTTTAAGAAGTGTTCTAAAGACACTGTCAGGAATCACGGAAACCGTAGTAAAGTGCAGTAAGAGAAAACCAAATTGACCAAAACAACCAGCCAGGAAGTACAAGCTGCCTTTTGTATCTTGCCCCTCTTCCTCTCTGACACTCATTTGCTTTTCCTTCAAGCATGGACAAGTGCTGTTGTGGGGCTATTAATGCTTTCAAAGAAGAGAATGAAATCTCAGCTGGAGACTCCATTCAAAGACAGGCTGAGGTGCCTTTCCAAATGCTCTGCAATGCAGTCCCCCTGCTGTCATTCATCACATCAATTCACATCATCTCATCATGATACCTAGTTTCCTATTGAATATCAGGATGTTGAGCTGACCATGAGCATATTTATTTACTACAGTCAGGTAGGGATCCTCTAGTAGCCACACACAGTTACGTTTTATTTTCTCACCAGTGCTCACATTTTAAAGCTATTTGGGTTAAATTAAACCCTAACCTCAGCAGGGCTCAAGCATGGTGAGTGACGGTTTCTGGCCATGCGATGGGCCAGAAGATGCAAGAGCACCCAAAGACTCAGCCTGTGGTACCATCATGTGCAGCAAAATGTGTGGGGATCCGGACCAAAGCTGAAGAGAGCGGCTGTGAGGCCGCACAATCATGTCAGATTTCCCCCTGCTTCAATTTGCAGCATGTTTTGACTGCATTTCAAAATGAATGGGGAAAATCTCAGCAGCAAGCAGGGGACGAAGCTCCAGAAGAGCTCCAAGTGTGGCAGCACCAGGAGAGCCGGGGTAAGCCCCAGCTCTGCGTGCGCAGGGCTCATGTGTTCGGCTGAGCCGAGGAGCCCAGGGGCAGCTGCAGCAGCCCTGGAGCCCTCCCTGGAAGTGAACATTTGTTCACAGTTGCTGTTTCCCCACAGGAACCATCGCAGAGCGCATTAGCAAAAGTCTCTAATTTTACTGGCACTACTCATGAAGATGTCAGGGCATGGCGAAAAAAACAACCCCAAAACCTTAAGAATTTGGAATGGTGCTGTATGTATTTTCTGAGAGAGATTTTCAATTTACTGCCTCCTTTTCTGAGAGCTAGAAAATGTATTAAAGAACATGTTTGGGGTTTTTTTGTTTCATTTTTTTGTTTAGTTTTTTTTGTTTTGGTTTGGTTTTTTTTTAAAAAGAACCCTCTAGCAATGGTCTTTATTGTTTTCCAATTCATGGCTGCCAGAGAGCCTGGAGGATTATTCTGCACAGAGCTATAAATGATGCCCCATATTAATGATTGCTTTCACTGATCTTTGGAGGAAAATTCCAGAGTGACTCGTGAAGATGAGATTTCCATTTATACATCTCAGATAAACAGCTGCATGTCAAAATCCTAGAAATAGGCAGACAAACATGTTTCCCAGCTCCCAGAAACCCAGATAAAAATGCCCAAGGTATATTCCAAGTGGACAATGATTTGCATGCAGTGGGCCCTGCCAGAAAAGCAGCAAACAAAAATGATTTCCAGCTGAAGAGCAGAGAACCCTGCACCACGTCCTTGGGCAAGGCAGCAAGCCCCGGCATGAGGGGAGACCACAGCTTTTCCAGGGGGGCAGAAAATGCCATTGTCTCTGTCTTGGGGTGACTTTATGATGTGTATCCCCTACCATCGCTCTATGCCCAAATACGATTCCTGTGCCTTTAAACTGAGCCTGGGAGAGGAGAGAGAAGCGGCCAGGCGAACTTTTCAAAGCAGTCTGTGCCTCAAGGTTGCTACTCCTCTGCATTCGGCTGCGTGGGGAGCAGAGCGGAGGAAGCACCCTTCCTGCTTTT
>VZTH01002836.1:288745-385552 GCA_013397815.1 Aleadryas rufinucha
CTTCTCTCTCCTCTCCCAGGCTCAGTTTAAAGGCACAGGAATCGTATTTGGGCATAGAGCGATGGTAGGGGATACACATAATAAGGTCACCCCAAGACAGTTTCTTAAATAAATAGTTCTTTTTTTTTCCCCTTTCACATTCCTCCGAGGAATATTTTCTTTCCCGAACCTGGTGGGGGAGGGGTGGCTATACCCTGCCTTCTTTGAGGAGACGTCCTTTTGGACATTTTCCTTGAATTTGGCCCAAACCGGGACAGTCTCCCACCTGAAACTGCTGTGCCATAAAAAACCTTAGAGGGAGGCTGGTTTGAAAGCTGAAGATGGCAAGATTCATATCTGATTCGTGGAAGATCTGGGTATAGGCACCGAGTTCTTTGTGTTTGCTGTGAGGCAGAGCCATCACACGTCAGCCCAGCCACTTCCCTGGTACACACCCGGTGTCCCACAAACAGCAGGGCCATGTATATTTAATGGACACAGGCGCACACAGCACAGCCCGGAGGCACTCGGCCCCAGCACTTGTAGCCTCCTTGCTGGCTTGGGTTGCTTTAGCCTTTTTAAGCCCAGAGCAGCCGTTTCCCTTCTGCAGTTGGTGATCACCAGCCAGCCACAGGTAAGGGTTTGTTTTCCAGCACACTCAAACCCTGTGAACACGGTGTGTGGAGAAGGGCAGCGCCACAAGCAGCACAAACCTGTTTGCTGACGTGATAGGACTTACACACACCACGAGTTTTGTCCTTTATTACGCCTCCTCTATCTACTCTATTATTCATGACTCCAGCCTCATCTTCTCAAACTGCAGGGAAAGCCAGGAGCTAATCAGGATGAACAACTTTTGGGCTGGCACCCTTCACCCGCCAGCACACCTTGGTGATGCACTGGGTGCTAGGGGAGCCAGGATTTCCATTCCAGGGCTGTTACGAGCTCTAGAAAAATGAACAATATCCAGGCAAATCAGGACCAGCTGTGAAAGCTGCAGCCGTTGGGAAAAAGTTTGACAAGCCTGTAGGGCTTCCCCTTTTCTAGCATGTTGATAGCTACAGGAAACACTTTTTAAAGTTTTCACAACTGGGTTTCAGGAGGACCCACCAGCCTTACTAAATATAATATTTCACTCTGTGAACCATTATTTATTTATTTCTCTTGGCCCCTCTGCTGTCCCCACAAAGCTGCCTGGAAGTGAGGAAACTTGGCCTCACTGCATTTCAGACTGAAGCAATGCTCTGGATGTGCAAGCCAAAGGAAAACAGGAGTCAAGTTAAAAATATGCACATATTTTTGTGCATATATATTTGCAATTATTCCTTGTGGCAAGGGTTCGGGGATTTTTTTGCTTCCATTGTGTTTACAGACCCTCTTTCCAAATCTGATCCTTAGAGAAACATGTTTTATTACTTTATCCAGCAAGGATGATGGCATTTTGATTTGCAAAGGGACAGGCCATTCCACAGACAGAACTGCAGGAAGGCCCTGGCAAACAAGAGAAAGAAGGCTGGGAAGTGAGGTATGTACAAGGCCTGTTTGAGCTGTTTGTAGCTGTTAATTTAATAAAGATGCTTTGCATAAGATCCATGTCCTGATGCACCCAAGCTAGGTGTCATTTGGTGAGTGCATCCAGGTGCCAGTTGATTTTTCCCACTCTCTCCACGCTGTTTGCTTCAGCTACGTGCTTGGGTCACAAGTGGGTTTGTCCAGCTCCTCCACGTGAACATCAAAAGTGCCCAAATGCCTCAGAGGAAAGGAAAATGACTGACTTCAGAGCTGGCTGTGCACACCAGCCATTTGCACCGATTTGCATGAGATTTGCATTTCATCACTAATCACTACTCAAATATGCGGAAAATATGGTTTTAATCAGCTGACTGTGGGCAAACAAAATAATCTCTCTCCCAGTTTTGAGCCAGTGACCTTCTGTCCCAGCATCAGAAGTGACATAAATTGCCACTTGGACGGCCTGGGCTTTTCCCAGGCAAGCCAAGCCAGCCTGGAGACACCAGGACACCCTGCTCTGTCCATCCGCTCTCCTCTGGTTCCCTCTCCCTTGCAGTGATAATTTCTTCCAGGAAAAGAGGCACAGGACTCATCCCAGAGCTGCCAGAACCGATGGATTTGCTCTCGGCAGCCCCCTCCATCGCTGGACAGTTCGGTGTGTCCAGGGGACAACATTCAGGCTATTCAGAAGCCAAACACAGTGGATCACCAATGCACACTCGTTTTCCTGCCTTGCTTCCCTCCCCTCCCTCTCCTTGGGAAGTCCACGACTGCCTGGACTTTTTAGCCACGTTCAAGAATGCATTTTGGCATAGTGTTCTTATTAGACATTAGAAAGCTCTGGCCTGCCAACAGAATTCTGGGGACAGAAGTGGATGTTCGTGAGCCTGGGGCTGAGACATCCAGCAGAGAAATCCCAGCTCTGCTTGTGACCGACTGTATGAGGTCTCAGGAGAATGAGCCAGGCCAACATTTCATTGCAGCCTTTGGAGGAGGATGCTGAAGTCACCCAGTCAAGCTGGCCCAGTGCCCAGTGGCCAGTGTCACCCTAGTGGGCAATGGGCCAGTTCGGCAGCGCTGTAAATGCAGCCTTTTTAACAAAAGTATTGAACTGGATCAGGATGTCTGCCCTAAACAAGCCCAGATTAACCAAGGCCTGACTCCACTCTGCCTCTATTTTTAGCTTCCAAAACCAGTCTGACCATGCGCCGCCCTACAGCGTCTGCCTGTGAACGCTCTCAGCCTGATTTGACTCAGAGTGGGGTTTGACACAAGCATTCCTGTCTCTGTTACTCATCCCCAATGTCCCCATCGTGCTGATCTTCCATCTCTCCTCATGTCATGTCCACTTCGGGCTGTGTTTCCATCCACACGATTGAGTGGGTGTCTCAAAACGTTGGTGGAGTGGTTCCCCAGGAGCTGCCTTGGAGCAACGGTGCTGCCAGGCTCAGTGGGATGGCAAAACCACCCGAACACGCAGGCGGCGTCTCCTCCGAGCTCTGGGTGCTTTGCTGATCTAACAAACTGCTACATGCACTGCCTCTCAGGCTCGTTTTGCTGAAAAAATGACAAAACACACCTCTGCAAGCAGCAGCTGTTTGGGCTCATGCACGAAAATACCCAATGGGACTAAAGCGGCTGTGAGGCAGGAATGGCGTGGCCACGATGGATTTGACCGAGCAGCCTTTGCAGGTGCCAAGTGAAATGTCCCAGCCAGCTAGTGGCATGAGGAGGGCTGCTGGCGCATCAGGATGTCCATATCTGCCTGGAACACGCTGCAAAAGTGATGTCCGGCTGGGCCCAAGCCAAAGAGCTCCAGCTCCAGCTGTCTTTCTCTCAGCACCTCTAGGGCTGAGTGCTGGCACAGCAGGCAGGAATGCCACGTACCTCTTCCCATATAGGTAAGGCACTGCACAGGCAGAAACTCTCTGATAGTGAGGTGTGAAATCCAGCACCGAGCTCATGTTTAAAAAGCAAAGGCCCTGCGGGGCTCCTTATCTCTCCTGCTCCATGAAATGCAGTCAGATGAAGCTGTGAAAAAGAAGCCATGTGTTTTTTCCCCCCACTCGTGACTCTCAGAGGAAGGCAGGGTTTTTAAAAGCATAGGCAATTATTAGTGGCCTGCCTCTATTTTTGCCCAAGTATCAGTCCATCAGAAGAAGACAATTAAGTTGGGATCTAGACGTCAAAATCTACTTGAAAAAAACACGCTCAACCCAAGCCTGAAACTCTTCAATGTGAATCTAAATTCCTGCTAGACTGAGAGCTGCTCATTTTTAATGACTGGATTTTATAAGTGGAAGGAGAAAGTTCTTTCCACTGCAATTCAGCAGGGGTTTTTTTTTTGGTTTTGTTTTGGGTTTTTTGGGATTTTTTTTTGGTCAGAAGGTATAAGATGTTAATTTATTACAAGTGGGTATTTCTTGCAGAACAGATGGGGCCCTGTTGAGCAGATCTGAGCACTAAGTCTTTTCTGCACCTCACTTTGCAGCTGTTCCACTCACTGTAACTCCGCAGGCAGCAGTAACACACAGCCCACACCTCAGCCATGGACACATCTGGTCTCATCTTACTCAGGACTGTGGTCACCAGTGGGCTGCACACAGAGAAGCTCAGCTCTGGTTCAGCCTGGCAGTGGCTGCCCCCAGCTCTGGGGTGTTTGGCAGTACAAGTGACAATGTCCCCACTGACACTAAAGGCTGAAGTGGCTCTGTTACCCCTCCCATCCTCAAAACCTTCTTGCCCTGGAGGAGAAAGATGCTGAAGGATGGGAGATCACCAGAGACCCATTTTCTTAAATATGTTATTTATGACCCAAAATATGTAGATGCCTTTTTTATTAAAAATGACGCATTTCCCTATGTCTTAAGATCCATTTAATGTACCTTATGCTATTGGTATTGCATAAGCTGAATGCAATATTTATATTGCATTTGCATTAATATTGAGCTTATGCAATATTGGTATTGCATAAGCTAAATGCTTATGTATTTAGTTGATTCATTTACAATCTTACTGTCCATGTTTGTAATAACACAAGGGTCACAACACCCCTATGAACACCCTCACCAGATCCTCTCCACAATGACTGAAACTCTCACTTGTACAAGAGCAACCTCCCACTCCTAAATCCAGCCGTCCTTACATGCTCATTAAAGCACACACCAGCCCAAGAGACCAGCAGATCACAAAAACTGTTTGGCCCTCTGGCCCAAATAACAGAACTCCGATGCCTTTCCTCACATCCAAGGCAAACTCTGGGACTCCCATTGGAGTTGCACCACTCATCCTGGTGGTTTCCAGCTCCACCCCTCTTACATCACTTACTAACCATAGATGGACTCAGCAATCCCAGCCAACAGACATGAAATGAACTCCGTGATATGACCAATCCTCTAAAAATACTGCTGTTTCATAAGGGGAGGGCCTGGGTGGGAGAGTGCCAGCAGTTCTGCTCTGGCACATTTTGGTATGGTCCTGCTTGGTTTCCAGCCTGTTCAGCATTGCAGAACAGCGATCCTGCACCCCACAATTAAATAGGAACCACTCCTTCCTGCTGTGGGGAGAATGTGTGTGAGATGGATCCCCTTCACGCTCACCATCTCCAAGGCACCTGCAAAAACACTTAGCAAATCCCTTTTTCTCCTCCAGGGAGCTGCTCCTGTCTGCTGACAACCTGGTTTTCAGGTGGGAGGACAGGGAATTGTGTGTGGGAGGTTTGGGGACACCAGGCAGGAACTTCATGCCCCTATGAAACCGGAGGGAAATGTGCTGCCAGTGCCAGGTGTGGCAGTGCTTCCAAGTCCTTCCTCACAGCCTGTTCCTGCCAAACACACCCATGCCATTTGGCTCTTCATTCCATGTCAAAAGCAGGCGGGCAAAGGCTGCTGGTGCACCAGGGCTGTGGGCAGCCGGCAGCACCCGTGGGTGTCTCAGACCTTGACAAACCCGGGCATGATTTCCCCCGAGTGAGCAGGATCAGTCATCTCACAGAGTGCTCATCCCCTTGATTAAAACATCGGTTTGTTATCCCTGCAATCCATGCAGGGAGCAGTGCCACTTGCCAGGTATCATTCCACAAGAAGCACCCGGGACCAGGGGAGCCCCTCTTTGTACTCCCTTCCCCAGTGTGTTCACCACCGAGCCCCCTGAGCTGAGTCACCCCTGCTCCCTGGCATTTCTCCTGCCCTCTCCATCACTCCCTCTGTCACTGCCTCTCTCCCCAGCAGCAGGGGCTGCAAGGCAGCCCTGACTCCTCTCCCAGGAGGGGATGCTGAATTATGCCGGAGTCAGCAGTTGAGTGCTGCCTCCTTGGCTCATCCCCGAGTCTTGATCTGCCAAGACAAACCTAGCCCGGTCACAGAGGGCTCCTGGAAATGTGCCCAGGTGCTCCTCCCGCTTAAGTTTATTTCCTCTGAAGTGCACACCTGATGGAAACAGAATTAAGGGAAGCCATACCCTCTCTCCAGGTACATCCCACATGCTGGCCCTCCACAGAAAGAATTATGAAATGTAATTAACACCTGGCCCCTTTTTCCAGAGTTGACTTTTCCTTCTTGGGAGAAAAGGGGAGTTGTGTGATAGCACCAGCTCTGCCAGTGCAATGAAAGTGCTGTCATGCAGCTGAGCCTGGGACACGCCAGGAGCTGGCCCAGGCTGGCCAAGCAGAGAACAGTACTCATCCCTAATCTCCATCTCCTGCTAGGCTGCTCCAGCATGGCCTCGGTGTGTCCCAGGGCACAGCCTGGGTTTGGGGGAATGTGAGACATCCCCAGGGCAGTGGAAACACTGGCAGCAGCTCGTCAGGCAAAGATCCCAAGGCTTAGGCAGCTGTTGGGAATCAGGGGGCATTATTTCTGCAGTAATGAGGAAGGTGCACAGGGATGTGTAGGGACTCCACTGGAAGATGACAGGGCACACAACCTGCCCTGAATGCTGCATAAATGGCACAATGTCCTTGGAAAGGTGAAGGTGACCTTGAGGTGTGTTACAGGATATTGAAAAAGCTCAGGTGGCACCAGTCATGGGAGAGGAAAGCTTTCCTGAGAAAACTCAGGGTGTAGGGGTGAAAACACCTGTCTGTTGGGCAGGGGAGGTGGTGGTGACACGCAGGCAGGTCAGGCTGGCTGGCAGGGAGAACTCATGGCAGAACAATCTGGAGGCATCCCTTGGTGCAGCAGAGGCCACACCGCAGCCTCTGCTGTGCCAGAGTTACTCTTAGCCAGGTATCTTGGCTTCCCTCCCTATTTTCCCCCCACTGCTCCAATGTTTTTTTGCAGTGAGGGAAACCTTTCCTCCACCTGCACCAGCTGTGAGCTGCCCCAGGAGCAGAACAAGGCCAGAGTGGGGTCTGTGGTACCAGAGGTTTTGGCACAGTAAACATGGGAGGAAACAAGCAGGTTGCAGAACGGCCCCAAGGAGGGGATTACGGAGCTCCTGTTGCACGCGGGACTTGACGTCCAACATAGTTAATGCCTTCTTAATCACTCATAAGCCATTCTGCTCTGAAAGAATAATAATGATGATAAAACCCCCCCCCCCTTTAGTATCTTTGCTTTTTATTTTCCTGTTCGTAAATCCCAAGGCCTTCAAAACACTGTCCCTGCTGAGTGAACTTAACCATTAACCTACAAAGAGCCACCGATGATTATGTCTCTGAAAATAGATTTTATCCATTCCCTCCACTCGCCTCTACTGATCTAGACACAAATGCTTAGTGATTGTTACTTGGCAACCATGGTAAAAATGTACTGAGCCACACGTGGCTACAAAGGATGAAATCACTGTCATGAAATTTCCAAAATAAGTACTGTAATACCAGAACACTTATTCCTAAGAGGAACAAACAAACCTCTGCCTTATATATTGTTGTTGCTGGTGGTTTTTTAAAAAATAATTCATTTTTTTATTAGCAAGGCACAGTTTTTATTCTTGCTTCTTTGTGACTTCATTCAGCTTGTTTTGCTGGAGTGAGCATCACATACATGCATATATGGACACACAGCACTCAGGGAAGCACAGATACCCTCTGCTGAAGCCTGGACAGAAATACAGAGTTGCAGGAGGGCTCACAGGTTGGCAGGGACTTCAAGAGGTCTTTGGTCAAAGCAAGGCCCACCCCAAGCAAGGGCAGGGTGCTCACAGGGGTCTCTGTATAGATGCACGCATGTGCACACTTTCCAGGCTCTCAGAAGCAAGACCAGAGCAAGTAACAAAAGGTGAATCCATCTGAGACTACTTTAAACTAGAAATCACTAGTGCAGTGAAAAGCTGGGCTGGATACCAGTTATTGGTTAATCAACTGCTTGGACCTACAGTTGTCAAATGTCCAACTCAAGTCCCTATAAATTCATTCTTCCCCTATGGCTGAGCTCCTGTATCCAATGCTATGTAGTCCCCCAGACTACCAAAACCAAGATGCCACTTGCAGGAGATACTTTTCCACATAACAAACATCTGAGCTTTAATCTTTGATAAAATATTTCCCAGTGGGAAAATGTTTGTGTCATGGTTCTCGTAACGAAGAACTCTGTGCCTTTAGATCTGATTGAAAGCTGTCCTGGGTAGCCTTTGATTAATACATGTTTCTCTGTTGGTCTCTCAATAAAGCAGGGAAGAAATGGATGTTTTTGCTTTGCTCAGAGATCCTTGGGCTGGGCTGGCTTCTGGACAGACTGAACTCCACACAGTCAGAAAGATCTGAAACCAACGCACACCGAGCTGAATTTTTCAAACACGAGCTCTTGAAGTTGTCTAACTTCTCACCAGGGAAATATTTAATTTCAGAGATTAAACACTGTGTTTGGAGATTCAGAGGCAAGATGCAATGCTGATTAGCATTTGTCTCAAAGCCTGATTATTCACACTGTTCCTCTTTTAGGGAACATACTTCTTTCAAGCTCGCACATAAATCTGTGCCCACAGATCTGCTTTCTCCTCTGATCAATACCCATTAGTTGCAACTTTTCCCAGATTTGAGTAGCAAGGGCATCTGTTCCTCCCCAGACTAGTGCTAGGTTGGATCAGCAATCTGAAATCAGATTCACCCCAGTTTTCAACCCAGCTCATCCCCTGAGCCCTGCATGCTGCACCGGTGCTCCTGGTGAGGAGAAGGAGCACAAAGAGGCGCTTGTCCCTCTTTTCCATGCTCCCCCCAGCAGTAGGAAAGGCTGTAAGGGGGTTTCAGCTCCTGCAGTGGGAATATCTGTTCAACTCCCTTCTGCCTCTTAGAGTGGAATTTTATTGGCAGTGAAGTGACCTGTGCCATCTCTTCCTGCAAGAAAGGGCTCAGTGAGCAGGGTCTGGCACCTCTCTGGGATATTTCCAGGCTGATGAAGACACTGCAGCATGCTTGCAGGGTGCCATGGGTTGAATGCCCTGGTTTGCAACAGAAGAAGCCTTTCCCTGCTCTGCTGCTGCTAAGGGATGAGAAATCCTGGTGGCAAACACTGTGCTGTGAGCCTCACAAGGGGTCCAGCGGGGATATCCATCGAGGATGCTCCCCAGGCACAGGCAGCAGGGCTGGTTCAGCCCATTGCAGCTGGGGCTCTGTCCCTGAGCCTTCTGTACCCCAGGTTCTCCCATGGCTGAGCTTGGGCCTCTCTGAGCCCTGCCTTGGTGATGTGAGCTAAGCAAGGAAACTCCCGGTCTCTTGCTGACATCTCCAATCCACTCTCAAATGCTGCTTTCCTATTTTTCTGTCTATAATGCAAGCACAAATCTAGAAAAGACATCTTCTCAGCCTTCCCTCTGCCAGGATTTGGGAACAGCACTTCAAATCTCTGTGAGGCCCTTGCAGACCGTGAAATGGTGGTGAAAGCAGCTTAACCGAGTGAAGTGAGGTGATGCCAAATAAAAATGATCTTCTCTCTTTTCTGGGTTCATCTTCCCCACCAACCTATGCCTTCCCCCTTACGCCTGGCCAGCAGGCTTCTGGGATAGGGCTTCTCTGATGGATGCATGGCCCATCTTGCTGGGATTTTTTCCTAGGCAAAGCCAGGAAGGAGGCTTCCCAGTTCCCTGTGGTTATTTCATGCCTTCTCTCCAAAGCCACTCTCCAGAAGCAACTGGCCAGAAATCCCACAGATACATGGAAGAGCTCTGGGGCTCCCCAGCTCAGAGGGAGATGCTTTCATCTGTAAAGTGAAACAAAACAACACTGAGAAGGGAAGAGATCCATGCAAACAGTTCTAACTTCCCTGCCCAGGCCAGTGACATAAACCAGCCTTAGACAACAATATACCACAAAACCACACATAGCATTTTGCATCTGTTTCCTGAAGCTGGGCTCAGGAAGCTGGGCTCTAAACTCTGGCAGGAAACATTTCTGTTTCCTACTAGCACTTTAGAAATGGGTTTCAACACTGGCTTTTTAATCGGTGAGAGCTGCCAAGCTGTATGAAGTTTTCCATACTTAAAAGTTGATTTTTCACAAGTGCACTTTTAAGAGATTCTTCATAAAGAAAATTTTAAACAATCCCCTGACCTTCTAAATTGCACCTGCTTTCTAAACTCACAATGCAGACACGCAGAGCTATGGGTGACTAATAGGTATTTAAGCTAGTTATTATTTTCTTCTGCAAACAGTGGCAAACCACAAAAGCTAATAATCTTGGATTTCATTATCTCATGTGCTGAAGACTTGGTGCTCCAGACAGCTGAAAGCACAGGGAGAAACTAAAACTCTGCATCTCAAAAACGCAAACCCTACATGAGCTGATTGGAAGAGTGATGACCCCAACCCATTTCAGCAGGGTCAACCTGTTGGCATCCACTTGCTGACAGATTCCTGATGCAAGTGGTTTGTGGGGATTTAATGCTTTGATTGCCCAGCAGTAGGGCAGTGTAACCATACAGACATGGCATGGCCCCCATGGCCTTCTCAAGTGCTGTCTTGCCTCAAGGAAGTGCCCTGATAATTTCACACCACATTCTCAGTGGCTTGGCAGTCACTGCATTGCATGGAGTGTGTTGAGAGCTACCTGTGCACAGAAGTGCCCATGGGCAGGAAAGCAAAGCTTGTCCCTACAACCTTAATTCTGCAAAAACTCACCATAAATCCGAAGTTCAGCGTTCCCATACTACATCTCCAGCAGTCAAGTGTGATGGTGCTGCCTGCCCAAATCTCTCTGAGCATGCAGCAGGGCTGGCACATGCAACTAAGTGCTCCTGGGAGAGCAGGAGGGAAACAGTCCATTTCAGAAATTTTAAACCATTTCCACACTGAGCTGCCATCACTGGGAGCACTCCAAGCTCAGCATCACTTTCAAGATACAGCCATAACTAAAACCCATTTTCTGGCTGACGACATTGGCATAAAAGCTGAGCCCTGCCTGCCCCTGCTCTGCATGGACAAAGAGCAGGGGGAAGGAAATATTCCTTCTGTCTTACAGGCAGCAAGAGGTGCCGTTTCTGTGAGATTTTTGATGTTTTGGGTTTGTTTCTCCCAACACCTGGAACAAAAAAAAAGGTTTCCTATTTTAATTCCCCCAAAAGCTGATGACCTCCTTGTCTCCAGGTCATCCCATTGTCCCACCTGCCAGCAAGTGACAGATTAAAACAGCCACTCTCACTGCAGTTCTGCAGTCTGGGAGCTTTTTGAATCAAAATGAGACAGGCGATTTGCCAATTCACTTCTACATAAAATGTGGCTTTCAGCAGGGCAGGAGGACACCTGGGCAAATGGCAGCTCCCCTGGCTCCTGTGCTGTGCTGGCAACTTGTAACTTGGGCATATCATATCGGGGCGAGAGGCACAGCAGGGATGTGGCAAACAGGTGACTGAGGTACCAGTTTTGCTAGGGTCCTGTATCCACCTTCTTCAACAAGTCCATCCTGCTCCCACGTGGTTCATCTCTGCCTTCCTCTCTGCCTGCCTCAGCTTCCAGCTCTCTCAGGGACCAAAATCCCAGTAAGCAGCCAGGGCAAGCAGTGCAGCAGCAGTCATGGGCAGGAGGGGACACCTGCTTAGCTTGGACAAGTGAGGACCAAATCTCCTCTGCAATGGGACACGGACACAAAAACCTGACCACCTTTGTGCAGATGCCCTTCTCCATTGGCCCACTTCTCTCTCCACCCCTTTTCCCTCTTCCCATCCACTGGAGACAGCATCAGTCCATGCAGGGAGCTTAACAACCCATCTCAGCCTGTGTGTGTGTCCCCAGCACAGGAGCCCTTATATATCTGTTAGCTGAGCCGAAAGAAGGCTGCCAGTTCTGTCCAGCCTCCCAGCCAGCACCAGCAGGGATTGTGCTGGGGAGCAATGAGCTGGAGGAGCTCCCCATAGCACATCAACACTGGTGCTGGGCTGGCACCCCTGACCCTGGCCCTGCTGCAGTGAGACCAGCGGTGCCATGGGTGAGCAGCAGTGCTTGGAACTCTGCTAGCTGCCAGAAGAAACCGGTTATATTTTAATATGGCTTATGATTTCCTCATGAATCTAGGAGCCCAGAGGTTCTGGTCAAAGCTAGTCTAGCATTTTATCTTTGTGTATGGGACAACATCCTAAAACATGGGATGAGCGGCCCCCATCTCCACAGGCATCCTGGGACACACACGGACAACAGACTAAAAAATACGTAGCCTCAATGGCTCTAAAACTGCTCAGAGATAAAGAAAGATGTGAAGGCAGGAGGTGTTGGGAAGGCAGCAGCTGTCGGAGGAGCCAAGGGACAGATTAGTTTGCATAATTCATTCCTGCACTTCAAGGGGAGGCTTGGGAGCCAAGGTCTCCTCTTGCTGGAGTCGCTCTCCTCCGTCAGCATGCAGCAGAGACATGATCAATCATGGCCACTGCAGCTCCCCAGTGACATTTCCAAGTGCTCACTGAGCGGGGATGAATTAGAGATGGCCATGATGTAGCCGTAGGGTGCCCAGGTCTCTCTCCTGGTCTCCTGCAGCCACTGAGCTCCACCCTCGCTCTCCCCTCAGCCACATTTCCTGAGACAGATGGGATCAAGGAGATAATGCTTGTACATAGCTGCACCAGTCCTGATAACAAGCTATTAACAAGAGGCATTTTCATACTGTACCACTCTTAACAGGAGACTGACAACTGTGGAGCAAATAGCAGTCAGCAGATAAGCCCCAAGTGCTCCTCTGTCTGTACGAGGTGCTGCTCACAGCCCCGGGCAGTGCTCAGCCTGCCAGCCACATGCTGGGGAACTCTGAGGTCTGCTCCAGCACACACCATCTCTGTGTCAGCCTCTCCGTGGCTGTGTCCCCTGCCTCTGTGACAGCACGACACCAGCAAGGCTTTGTGAAGCACCTGGGGACCTCCGAGCTGGAAGTGCTGCATAAGACTCTGGATGCTGCAGCAAATTGCTGAGCTACTGCACAGTGACACTGATGGCTTCCTTAGGTTGTGTATGGGATGTGGACAGCAGCATGACCAATTGGGATTTGGCCTCCTGAGCCTAAACAAGCTCTGGATTTCTTGTGTGACCACCTCAGCCCTGCTGGTATCAGATGTTCCTCAGTAAGCACAGAGAAAACCTTTGCCAGGCACAGTGCATTCCCCAGGGCTGCAGCTGCTCTTCACTCTCTGCTTGTCCAAGCATCTCGATCTCAAGAAGAAAGCTCTGAGCTGTGACACATTCCCTCAAACTGCAGGATGAGCACAAGCTCTCGAAAGCTGACAGAGGGAAGACTGCTTCTGCAAGAGGAAACAAGGGGTGAGCGAATGAAGCTGCTGAGTGGGGAGGTGGTGGTGGTGTGTGTGCCTGCAAATGGAGGGCAGCAGCTGCAGTGGGAACAGGCAGTTCCCAGGGATCCATGGACTCCTCTGCCATGTAGACACCTGGCCCCAGCACCAAGAGCTAAAAAAAATACGCCGCTCCCAGCAGATGCCTGGGAAAGAGTGGGTTTCCCATGGCACAGCCAAAAAAGCAGAGGGCATGCAGGGTGGCAGAGTGGCACTAGGGCTGCTGTGCAAACCCACTGCCATCCCTGTGAGGGAGCTGGGCTGGGAAATGGATAAAGCAGGAGGAAAATGTGTAAATGATTAGTGACTCCCATCCAATGGACAATCCAGATGCTTCAAAGGCAGGTCTAGCCCTGACACCACAGCTTCAGGTGATGGCTAAGATTTGAGCTTTTGTTTATTTCCCAATGGAAGACCCTGACTGTTGCCAAACTTTTACTACCGTGGCTGATGTGTCCAGGCTCAGTGTCAGCCCTGCATGGACCCTGCTGGTCACTCAGCTGGAGCAGTGCACCAACCCTTCCCCCAAAACAGGCCCATGGCACCACTGCTGCTGTGACAGAACACCCGCTCTGTAGCTCTGCTCTCAGCTCTGTTTGAGGGGGCGAGTCTTTGCCAATTCACACAGCCACCTGCCAGGTGAGGGATTTAAATAGACTATGTGCATTAAACAGGGGAAGGGGGTGTTGCTTATCAGTGCAGCATGTGAGATCTAGTTTGTCACTCGAAGAAGTACAGGTTTAAGTCACAGGCAGTGGCACTTCTGAGGCTGCCCACCCGCCTGCTTGGGTTGGCACGGAGGCATGCATGCTATCTACACTCAGTTTGTTCAGAGGCAATGTTCTTGCCAATCTCAGCAATACAGGGTGATGCAAGTATATCATCCATTATTACTATTTTCATTCTTGACACATGGAAAAATTAATTTTCTTTTAAAAAGTGATGTATGAAGAACCCAGATTTGCCTGAATAATATACGAACCTATAATCTGGCTGTTACCCTTTGTCTGAAGCATTAATATTAGCAGAAGGCAATTTAGGATGATTGCTTTTAAGATGTAAAGCCAATGTTCAATTAGAGCATGAAATGAAAGACTTATCACTAGTACTGGCATAGAGATTTATTCACAGAGTATTTATTTTCAGCCACAAAGATGCTGGTTTTGTCAAAAGTGACATGTTTAGAACAAGCTGCTTTTGTCTAATATTACTATGAAAAAATGGTTTGAAATCAAACATTTTTATATTTAGGATAATGACAGCATTTTGTTAAAAAAAATTCAGTGCCATGCTTTGAATTTCAGTCACTGAGTTTGGTTTGAGGAGGTTTCCATTCCTCTGCAGGCTGTGGAGGATACTGTTCACATTCTCCAGCACCTTTTGCTAGGGTGAGGATAGTAGAAGTGATACCAGGAATATTTTAATAACCAACCAGAGCTCCCAGCAGCCTCCCACACATCTGAAGCTTTGTTGGACCCCAAACTGAACTGTGAGTTAAGCCTTTGTGAAATGCTGAGGACCAGAATCATGGGCAGCCTTTCTTCCAGCAAGCAAAGAAGTAAATGTCAGTCCATGGCTTGTAAAAAAACCCTCAAACGTGATTTGGTACCTGCCAGCACTGCTAGCGGTGCTTGGCAGCATTGGAGCTGGGGAGCCCTTGTCTGTGTGCAAACCCTGGGGCTTTCAGGCTGCTTCAAAATGGAAATTCCCATTTTGTCTGCATCTCTGGATGGCCAAGACTCCAGACTTTCTAGTGAGATCTCAAGAGAGGCATGGGGAGGGATGGCTTTGTGATGATCCAGCAGCTCCATCAGGAAAAACTGTGCACACAGCGCATGAGGTTTCACTGGGGAGATAAAAGGGAAGGCAGTGACAAACAGCCTGCTGGTCTGTAACATCATCACACAGCAGCTGCTCTGTGAGCTGCAAGTGACTGCTTTGTCCCAGGTAATGCTGATTTTCTGCACACAGTGCTCCCCAGGCCCCAGTGTCCGTTCGTCCCTGTGCTTTCCAGAGAGAAGTAGTTTGTGGTTGACCACTGGCTGAAGACTTGGGGTTTGTGCTGGACTGCTGCAAAAATAACTAAAAAAGGCACTTTGCTGCTTGCTATGCCATGAGTGCTTGGAAATATCTGGAGGGCACTGACGGGGTTGAGCCACATGCAGGGGACAGCTGTGGTCAGGAGGGCTTGTGCCACCCAGTGCTGGTGGTGGGGGAATGGAGAAGGTGCACATCTCTGCAACCTGCCTCTCCCTAACTCCCAATGTGACCAATCAATACAACTCTGAAGTGGAGCTTAAGGGATGCTGGGGCTGCTGGAGCTGTGAGAGAGCAAGGCCATCAGGGCTGGACTCTGCCTGGGAGAGGGGAGCCTTTCCCATCCCCGGCTCCCGTGGGTGGACAGCCAGGACCCACCTGGTCCCAGGGAAACTCGCCAGTACATCTTGTTCCTGCTTGGCACTATTAATTTGGCTAAGCAGCCAGAGCTGGCAACTCCTTTGCACAGAGTCCTGCACTGAATAAAAAGCCCCAATGCTGAGACACAGTTTAGGGCCAGGATGGAGCAGTGACCTGCTCTTCTCGGCCTGGCACTGCCCTCCATGCCTGTGGGTCTGTCACAAGCACACTTCTTGTCCCTCCAAAATGCACCGCTGCCTCCCAGTTTCTTCCCCATTTACGAGCTGTGATCCGGCCTAGAAGCCAGACCAGAGTTTAACCTCCAGAGATGGCAGCTCCCATCACTCTCTGATCCTCTTGCAACATTTATGTAAACAATATGCATTCAAGCAGCAACACACACAGCAGCTCTCTGCCAGCACAAGATGGCCAAGTGTGCTCAACGGAGAGGCACTGATTTTTCCAAGGCAAAGGTCTGAACCTGAATTGCCACCAGGACTTTTTCTTTTTAGTGGGTGAAGAATGGCAGTTAGAGATGTTATTTATCCATGCTTTCAGATGCTTGGGTTGGCAGTTGTTTAGTTTAATGGTGTGAGATGGCTAGTTAGAGCAGGACAGCTGGGTATCTGCAATTAATCTGTGCCTAAAACACACTGAAAATGAGCAACACAGACTGGTTGGGCCTTAGATTGCTGATAGGGAAATCACAGTGAAAAGATTAAAGGAGAGAAAGGACGTATCCCCAAGAGAAGCTTATTCCCACAAAAGAAATCTCTGGGTTCATTTATACAAAGCTGTTTCTCAAGGCTGTAGTGATTATCTCCTTCCTGAGATACTTTCCAGCTGCACTTTGCAGAGGTCTGGATGGATCCGAATTACACCTTGGTTCTGAGCAGCCTCTGGCATAAGTTTACAGTGTCATGAAATGGAAAAAAAAAGAAGTACTAGAAAGTTTCTTGCAGTGGGAACATTTGTCACTGAGATGTTTCACGGAATAAAGCCTGGGCACGAGACCAAGAGAAGTAATTGGACTGGCCGTGCTCCATGTTTAAGATACTTGTCTTGGGCTTTTCAAATGTGCAAAGAATATCACTTCTTTCTTCCAGAGAGCAAGGATGAGAGGAGTTGATGGCATTTGTTTCTTCAGCTTGCATATCCTCTAGGCCTTTACCCCAAAGTCACGCTGCTTTGTCCCTTGAAATGCTGCCAGCATGAAAACCTGCTTTTTATTGCTGTCCTGAAAGGCCTGCAACACACTGAGCCGCCTGCACAGTGCTGCCAGAGCAGGCAGGAGCAGGCAGGAGTGTGCCCACGTGGGAGCACGCCACGTGGGAGTCACGCTGCAGCACATGGTGAATTCAGCCCCGGAGTCGTGCAAGGACAGCGTCTCCAGAGAGACACCTTGCCACATGCCTCTGGCTCAGGAGAGCCAGCAGAGATGTTTCCAGTATGCTTTTTGCTGGCACCTCCCCCAGGCCATCCATCTGCAACCTTGGTCCCAAGGGTGCCTCCAGACTGCCGAGGAGAAGGCAAATCCCGGCCCTTTGTGCATGGCCCCCATCCCTCCCCATGCTCCTGACAGCTGGGAAAGGGAGGGAGGGAGGGAGGTGGTGTGAAACGCAGTGGGAACACTGGCAGGGTAGAGGAGACTGTGGCCGGAGATCTCCCCCATGCTCTCACACTGCCAGCACAGGGAGAAGCCAGGAAAGGTGTCCGCTTCCCCACTCCATGCTTTGGATGAAGCGTTCAGGCTGGCACATGCCATGGGCCCTGCTGCCTTCTGAGCTGAGTACCCATCGGTCTCATCTCAGAAATGATTCTTGTGAGGGGCTCCTGCCACACAGATGGGCCCAGCAAAAGGCTGTGAGAGAGGGAAAAAGCAGATCCCCAGCTTCAGGATTCACCTGGGACAGCCCTGAATTTATCCTTGTGCAGGCAGCCCCTCTTGGTCTGCTGGGCTTGCGGCTGGTTTTGGGAATCCAGCTCCTGTTAAAAGTGTGAGAAGGCCTGGGAGTGGTAGACCCAGGATATTCAGGGTCCTACGGGTCTCTATGTTTGGAAAGACTGAATGTGTCTGCCTGGGCAGTAATGCAGCCCCACTTGGACTTGGGAAGCTGCTCCTCACTGTGTTAGTCCCTCAACACAGTGGCTCCCAAAGCTCCTCTGGCATCACACCACCTTTCTCAGCAGGGATCTGCTTTTCAAATTTTTTTTTTTTTTTAAACTAATCCTCCATGCTAATGTGTGCCTGGCAGGTTTGGAAGTAAAAGAATAGCACCCGAAGGCACCGGCTATTCAAGCAGCTCGGCAGACAGAACAGCAGCCCTGCGATTAGAGCCGTGCTGCAGTCCCTGCTGAGATGGCCTGGGCTTCTGAGGGATGTTCTGAGGATCAGCATATTAAACGCTGCAGCTCGCTGCTGCTGTATTGCCATGTAGGTGAGCACTCTGGCACAGATTAATTGCCATCTTCAGGAGATAATTAAAGGGACTCTGAGCCCCCTTTCCATCCCAGGCAGCACAGACCACACGTCTCGGCCGTGGCTGCAGCTGCACAAAGTCTCTGCCTCCAAACTGTGGCAGTGAGCGGAGATGGATGGATTTGCACAATCTTTGTTTGCCAACAGGCAATCCGCCATCAATATTTAAAGCTGAATGAGTCTCAAGAGTGGGATGAAGAGCGCTTGATAAGGCAGCATCCATCATTTTGGTTTTTAATTTTGCGCCTGCTCACTCACTGCACGGCATTATACGCATACCGAGTATATGAATAATGGATAAATAATTCACCAAATGGCTTGTCCTCTTGGTTCTCCCAGCCATCATGGAGCTCGGGTGCCTGGCACAGGGATCCTGGAAGTACCAAGTGCAGGGAGGTGGTTTTGGGGGGTAGTACCATGGTGATACATTACTCAGTGCTTCTGGAGTCCCTCTGCCAACAGCTGTGACTCCACAGCTGCCCAGCTGGCTTTATGAAGGTACATCAAAGCTTTCTGTCTCCCAAAATTTCTCAGGGGCTCACTGGAGTCTCAGCAGCTCCAGAGCCACATCTCTGTTGACTCTGCCCATGAAGTGGGTGCTGGACACCCATCCCTGCTATTTCCAGTGTGCTGCACGGTGCCAGCAGCACCATGGGCAAAGTGCCCAGGACCTCCTGCAGTCCCATCTTTATGCTCTGAGGGCAGCCAGAGAAATCCTGGTCCTCCTGAAGCTTGTGCTGAAACTCTGTTGGTCAGGAAAAAAGAAACTCCAGCCTCTGCTGCCATCACTGAACAGGGAGGACAGGCTTTTGTCACCCCACGGGGCTGTTTGGCACAAGCACTTGGACACTGCACGTCACAGCTCTCAGCAGCACCTTTAAAAGTGGCACTTTAATTGAGGGGAAAAGGGACAATGAAAAGGGACAAGAGGCAGTGTCTGCTCTAGGAAAGGCAGTGAAACCAAGGATGTAACAATTTTAGGAAGCCCTCCCCACACTCTTGTGAGGCTACCAGCTGGCTGCACCCCACTCCACGTTTATTCCTGCTGTCCCTTCCATGTAAGTACAGGGGAGCAGAGAGCTGCATTAGAGCAGAAGGGACCTGCCAAACCTTGGTCAGCAGCTCTCTGCTGACCCTCCACTTTCCAGAAAAAGCATCGAGGTCTGCAGGATATGTATGCCTAGTCCAAACACTGCAGGATCATTTGCTGGAGCACCTAGAACCCTTATCTGCAAGAAATGCTGGTAAGAGCGCGATAAGCATGGGAGGGGCTGTGGAGCAGAGATTTACCATGTATAACTTTTCTGCAAGCTTCTTCAGGGACAAGACATTGATCCTCAGCTGCCCCATGAGTCACACTGACACCATCCAAGAGACCTTCATCTGCTTCCTCTCAGTCTCAGCAATAACCTCTCAGTGCTCAGCTGCCCACAGCTCTCCTGCCACGGGACTGGGCCATTGTGATCACTAGGGATGAACAATCAGGGCTGGGCTACCCAACAGGCCCTACAAGCTGCTGGTGGCCAAAAGCAGAGCTGTGAAATGCCCAGAACCTTGATGCCACAGCTGGAAAGGCTCCACCTTGGGGGCTCATGTTTGCTGGGTGTTGCCATTCCCGCAGGAGGGACTCTGCCCCAGCACTGACCCTTTGCAATGATGGCATAGCCAAAGCAGCAGCCCAGCTCTGGTTGCAACTCTGTTTTGAGGTTTTAGACTTAGACTGGTCAGCCTTCCCCAGCACACCACCAGAGAAACTCAGCTCTGCTGGGAGAATCCCTCAGGACACTGGGGGAGAGGAACCCTGTCAGCAAAGCTTCCTTGGTCAGCTTCTCCTTCTGGCTACCAGACACACAACTGAGCTGCTTGGGACAAACTTAGGAAACAACATGTTGGGACATGTCTTAATTTATGGTGGCAAACAGAAAATCATCTCCACATGTTTGGTACAAAAGGCTTGGCAGTTCCTGCTGGAAGATGCTGGAGTAGATTCTCTCCAGTGGCAATCAGCAGGCTCAGAACCTCTGCAAAGCAGTTTGCTGTGTGCTGAAAGCATTACAGATTCACCAGGACCTCGGCAAGCCCTGGGCCCAGAGGGGCATGCAGGCAGTGTCACCTGTTCCAGGGCAACCTCAGCCCCTCTCTGCCTGCAGATGTCCTGATCTGATGTGACATGATTCAGGTCTGCTCCGGTTTCAGACCTGGTCTGTGGGAGAGCTGTCTCCTCATAGCTCTGTGCATTTCTGGGTCTCCACATGAGATGTCAGAGCAAGCCAGTATTCATGGATACGTGGCATGTCCTAAAGTTTAGCAACCAGATTCCTAAAACATGGATCCTGAAATGTGGAAAACAGATTTGGTTTTCCTGCAACATGGTTGCAGTAAAGTCATTTCCCAATGCTCAACCACTTCAGCCCATCCCAGCAACGCTTGGCTGGGGCTGGCTAAAGCATTTTCAGACCACTGACATGCAAAGCCTGTGTACAACCACGGCTCAGGAGCACCCTGTGACATGAGGCAGCAAAGGGATGCACAGAAGTGCTTCCAGCTTCCTCAGGGAGCTTTCTGCTCCTCTCCTCAGTCCTCTTCTCCTGTATTTCTCCCAGCTGCAGCTGTGACACAGAAAAGCGCAAGGAAACTCACTGAGGCAGTAAAAGTGTTGCTCTGCCTCAGCAGGAAGCACGTGCAGGAAACCCCTGGCAAGCCATGCTCATCCAAGCAGTGGCAGGGGATTGGAGGAAGCCTTTCCAAACCACCTCACGAGAAAAAGGCTCCACCTCACCCTAGTCCCTGCTGTGCCCCTGCAGTTTCAGCACCAGTGCTTGCAGGGGCACAGAGGTGAAATACCCAAGGGGTCAGCATTGGGATCTCTCAAGCTCTGGCAAAGCCTGGCAATAAAATTTGACATTTTGGGGGGAGACAGTTTTTATTACCTTTTTTTTTTTTTTAAAAAATAGCAACAATAAAATTCAGTCTTTTGGCAGGTGCCTGGAGCTGTGTTTTGCCATATGAGAAATGGTTCAGCAGAGATGATAGCTGAGTTCACGGGCTTTGAAGAGCTTGGAAGAGCAGTGGGATGTTGTCTTTAATATACTTCTTTTAAGGGGAAAATTCACGGAGGGGCAAATGAGCAGAAAGCAAAAGGTAGTGGTGTAAGAGACCCTTCACCAGCCTCTGTGGACAGGGCTCCCAGCCCTGACAGGGTCCAGGTTTCTGGCCAGCTCTGTGCCCAGAATAAAGACATGGGAGCACAAGGGGAGAACAGCACTTTACTTCTTTTCCTCCCCCCACCCCCAGTCCAAGGAAGAGAAATAAGAGCCCAGTATTAAAGCAGAAAGCGACCAGATCCCTCCCCTTCCTTGGTTCATTTTGAGCTGACCTTTAATAATTGCAGAAGGGAAAATGGGCTGGTCAGTTTGCATTAGGAATTCACTGGAGTGGCTGGTACATTCTCCTGCTTATCAAATCCAAGACGCTTGGATAAACCCTGTGAGCAATTAGTGCTACAACCTACAGCCAAAAATTTTAGAAGTCCATATGCATATAGTTAGGAAAATGTTGATTAATTTGTTCTGATACAGTCAAGAAAAAAACCCCGTTCAAATAGCATCAGGGAGCTCAGGCAGATTATAAATTGCCTTGCTCAAGATTGTAAATATTGCATCCATGCCTCCCTGTGTGTTTTAAAGACATCTTCATGGGCTGTGCCTGTGTGGAAGAGATTTGTTTTAATATTTTACTAAGGAAAGCATATTTCATCTGCGTGGTGCTTGTGAGTGAGGGATTTTTTATTTTGAAAAGCTTCTTCAGCTGTGAAGAGAGCAAGTGTGGACGATACACAGACATGCCACTGCAATAAGGCAGGATGCTGCAGCTGCCCTGAGATCTGATTTAAAATGCACAGGGCAGATGCGAGAAAAAAGAGAGAAGAAAAAAATGGAGATCAGGAAAGACAGAGCAGGCACTGAGCCTTGAGCCTCTCATCCACCCAATTCCACATGTGCCAGGGGCCAGCCGAGGCTGGGCAGAGAGGGATCTTTAAACACGGACTGCTGCTAACTCAGGGCAATCACCTCTTGCCATCAATAGCCAGGCATTTACTGATCAGGGCATTAACATCAAGGGATCTTACTTGCATCAGGGGATGGCCAACATGAACAAAGCTACTTTCTTTTTTTTTGCAAACATAACCAAGTTTCAGCCTATACACTCGCAGAGGAAAAGCTGGAGGTGTGGACTGTGTACAATGTGGCAGCTCTCATGACCTACACAAGAGCCCTCCTAAACCAGATGTCTCTTATCAGGGCTGGTCTGACCCGGGGTTTTCTTGCAGCACTGGGGCTGCCTGAACTGCTACTCCTGTACTGAGCTGTGCAAGCTCCCCCCCTGGAAAGTTTCTGTCTCCTGCCATGAGGGGCTGTAGCTACACATGCTCAGCAGTGTGCACATACAGCTCCCAGTAAGAGATTTGCTGGGGAAGCAATGAGACTGAAGTCTGATGCATTTGAAGAGCAGAAAGAAACCCCCCTGCCTCACCAGAGTCAAGTATCTACCTGATCAGAGGGTTCCTCTTCTCAAACTGACTGAAGAAATGTCCCTGGCTTGGCAATCCCAGGGAGACCAGCACACTCAAGCTGGAGGGTGACATAACCCCATGAGACCCTGCCACAGAGACAGCTCCAAATGCCAGTAAAGCTGCAAACAGCTGCAGGACTGAGAAGAAAACCCATTCTGTGCAACGAGCAGCATTTTAGGGAGAAAGTTAGGAAGACAGACTGAAAGAGCTGCTGTTCAAAGAGCTGCTAACATTTCCAGTATGCCTTGAAGAATTTTGTCTATTTTTGTGCCGTGAGCTGAGCTCTGCTGATCTAAATCCAGATCAGCTCTGCTTCACAAACGCAGCAGCTCTGAATTCAGCCTGGTTTAGCTCCGGTCTTTTATCCTTGGGAAACATGTCTCGCTCTGAAGATCGGAGGAAGCACACGAAGAGCACAATGCTATGAAAAGCACCAGGAATTCAGCCCTTGGAGCCAAAGAAGCAGGCACATGCTGCAGGGGGTGAAACCCATGTGCAGCCAGCCGCAGTTATCCTGAGACACTGCAAGCAAGTAGCTCACTCAGCAGCCAGCCCAGCCATCCAAGGCAGCCAAGACATGGAAAGACCTCATAGAAATAATGGCAACTCTCTCCCAATGCTACCAGGGATGGATTTGGGATTTGGCTTGGATGGTGCTAAAGGTTTGCCAATGACAATCTGCCACTAACAGCAAGATGCAGGACATGCTGAAGACCTGGACCAAAAAAGGTCTGCTTTGTGCCTCTGAGACCTCTCCAGCTTCCAGCACCTGATCCCATCTGGTCTTCTGCAGGGCTGCGCTGGGCACTGGCAAGGTTTCAGTGCAGCACAAGCACCAAGCAAAACCTGTGTGCAGCTGCAAAGAGCCTGGCATGCTGCTCTTTGGTGCATACTCAGGCCCTCCTCTAGAAACCCTCCATGCTTTTTATTGCACACTGCTGTGAGTTGGAGAAATGCTGTTAAACAGAGAGGAGACGTGAAACACTGCCAACAGTTGTCTTCTGCAGGGGTCAGGACCGATCTCAACACCCTCAGAGCTCTGTCCTGGCACGTGCTCAGACTCATCCCTCTGGCGACTTGCTCCTGGTGGAGCTGGTGGCCTGCCTTTCAGTTCTCTACTTTCAGCTGCAGAACACCAAAGCAAGGCAGAGTGTTGCTCTATGGTGGAGTGTCTCTAGCATGCACTGGAAAAGAGTGTTCCGAATGCTCAAAATGCACCTAAACCCAACTGCTTACCCGGGAGCAGCAGGAAAAGGAAATGTCTTCTACTGCTGCAGGGCAGCTGTCAGGAATAAGGACAACTCTTGTTTTTCATTTTAAAAAAATTGTTTATTACAAGAAAAATAATTTGAAAAAAAATAACAGCATGCGCATTCTTAAATTAAAATAACAGAAAAACCCCGAGATTGCAGGATCAGAGACTCTTGGTGCCCAACAGGCTATGTGCCCACAGCAGAAATCTTCAGCGCTGGATTAACCTCAGCTAATCTGAGGTAAAATTCTCTTAAAATAAAAAAAGTCTCTGAACAGAGATAGGCCCTTGACACCCCCTCCCCCTTACCCAGCGCCGGGGGAGCAAAAGCAGTTTGTGCCCAGAAGCTAAACCAGACGGAAAAAAAAAGGGCCGGGCCCCTTTGATGGCCAGTCCTTTATACCCCCTTGGCCCTTCCCAGAATTCCCCACTGTCCAGCCCCATCGCCCAGTATGATTGGTGGATTTTGAGGTACATCAAAAGTTTCTTTCACCAATGGATCATTTGCTGGGGAGGGACATGGGTTTGCAGAGAGCAATGGAAACTTCATAATTAAAAGGTATTTAACAATTAACTATCTTAACAACTTTAATAACTATTAACTTGGTCATAAGATGATTTTTATATGCAAAAGCCAATTACCTAATTTCATATATGACAGCAGCTGTCCTGCAATGCCTCTTCCAGGTACTGGCAGCTTATCTAGCACACATAATCTGCCTGAAATTGTCTGCATTTATCACTTTTGCCATGGTGTTTGAGCACCTCGCAAGCTTTTACCAGCTCTCTGCAATATGGGGAGCTGCTGCTGCCTGCTGGGAGCGGGTGGGGAACTGGTGGGGATGGTGTGCATGAGTCCTGGGGATGGGAGATGTCCCCCCTCAGCCCCTCTCTGCCAGGCTGCCCAAAGCTTGCTCCCCTTGCCTGTAGTGAATGACTCCAGAGCATGAGCATCTGCCTTATGCTGGGGTAAGCAGCGAAGACCAGGAGCTTGATTTCTGCTCCTCTTTTAACCTAAATTAAAAAAGCCTTTAAAAGCTCCCGCTTCAACCTCGTTTTCTTGGCTGCAAGCAAAAAGCCTGCAGGCCACAGGAAGGACAGCAGGCAAGCACCCCAAGGCACCCACTAGCAGCCCTTGGGGGACACCAGCAATGCCCCCAGCCCTATGGGTGACAGTGACCAAGCTTGCCACTGCCTCTGCTGAGCGCAGCTGCCCCGAGCTGTGCCACCGCCGCTCTCCGTTTCTGTGAGAAATCCTGCACGGCATCTGGCCACAGATGTTTGGGCAGCCACACACCCTGTCTGGCCTGCAGCAGCCAGCCCCTGAGGAGAGAGGCGAATTGCTCCCCCAAACACATAACCTTGTGCCTGGATGCACAAGGGAGGTCTCCGGCAAAGGCCAGACACCACGGGCAGGGTGCTGCAGTGACCCAGGATTTAGTTGTTGCATCTGCCTCTGGTTTCATCCCTGTCAAGTGGCATAAACAATCAAATCAACATTAATAAGGGCATTTGGTGGAGGCTTTTAGGTTCCTATCTTGCTTTTAATGATTCATTCAGCTTCCCTCGGCTCTTGCAACCCAAGCCCTCTCCATTCTTCCTGATCAAAACCTGCCGGGAGCCACCCAAGCAATGTCCGGATAAATTAAAGGGACTTGCTTGGGCTGCGAGGACTAAAAGACTCATAAGGGGAGGATGAGTTCTCTGTAGAGGCACACAGAAATAAGCCACATTTGCTTGAGCTTATTATCCTTAATTAACAGCTCCACGGACACGTAACCGTGATACTCCTGCTGCCACCATGTCAGCCAGGCGGCACTTCCTGTTGGCATCATCCTTGGCAGCCCCCAGCCCTGTTCTGCTACGCTGCTGTGGCCCCATGACCACGCCAATGCTCTGCTGAGGAGGTGGCCACCACAGAGGGGATAGGGGAGCAGAGGGGGGATGTTTTTTCCTCACACTGCTCCCATTTCATGTCTCCATTTTCATGCCCCACACCTCTGTGTCAAGCAGCCTGAGCGGCTCTCAACCAGGGCAGAGAAACTCTCCAGCACATCTCACATCTGCCAGGCAGCTCTCCCTGCTCCTTGATGCTGATGTATGGTCTCCTTGTCCAGCTGCCAGAGGAACCCCTTACATCAGATAGCTTTTATCTCAAAATAAGCCCTGGAAAAATAACATAGGCTTTATTTGTCATTCACTCTGGGAAAGTTCTGAGCTAATAAATAAAGTGAAGTTACTTTAAAGAGCAATAGCTTTCCTAAAAACTTCAACTCAGGACTCTGACAGAAATAACAATACCTCTGTTGCTTAAATACCCATCAGCTCAGCTTCTGCAAAATTTGCTTTCTTTGGCTGCAAAGAACAAAACTTTGCAAATGAATTTGCTTCACACTCATGTAATTAGCAATTAGCTCCCTGGTGGAAAAATTATTCTCCCACACAATATTTGGGTGAATCATACCCAAGTGGGGTTTTTTTAACTTGCTTGGTGCATGTGCACATACATAAACACAGAGGCACATCACAATCTTGGCCAAATTCTTCCCTTTGATCTGCCCTTCATTTCAGTGCAATTGAGGCCAGAGGGCTCTGCTCTTAAACCACAGGAAACTTCAAGTGTTAATGTCGGTATTAGCAATCCCACTGCCCCACTGACACTAAAAATCAGAGATGGGGTCCTGCTTCCTGATGTCAGTCCAGGACTCCTGAGGACAGCTCAAGAATTCCTGCACAGTTTTGGGGAGCTGTTTACAGTGCTTGAGTAAAGAGGTGAGAGTGTAACTCCTGCAATGGAGTGCAGACATGCAGGAAGCACAGCACCATGCAGGACAAGAACCTTTTGCCCTAACCTGGATTTTGGACCTTCATTTTCACATGACAGATCAGGGCTATCACAGGACTCACTTTTGCCTAAACCTCATGCAGCCGCCTTGAGAAACACCCCTCCAGGAACAACCGTATTTCTCCTTATTCTCCTTTTCCTGTGGTGGCAGACATGGCCTTTCATCACTTGCCCAGCTGGGTAGATTGGCAGGATGATGAAAAAATGAAAGAGCCTCAGTAAATTCAGCCAGTGACGTTAGCCAAGTTTGATTGAGTCCCCCCTGCCCAGGACACTGACACAACCTAATCACTCAGTGGAGCCATTAGAACCACATACACCCATGCATGTATCCATATTTTCATATTTTCATAGAATCACTGGATGTTCTGTGTTGGAAGATTATCTAATTCCAACCCCCCTGCCATGGGCAGGGATGCCACCCACTAGATCATGTTGCCCAGGGCCACATTCAATGTGGCCTTCAATAATTCCAGAGATGGGGCATCCATAACTTCTCTTGGCAACCTGTTCCAGTGTCTCACTTGAGGTTATGATGGCAAGTCACACGAAGATGGGCTTCAAAGCCATTTAAACCCTTGGGCTGGTTCAGTTCCCAAATCAGCAAGAGAAACGGCCTTAAGGCTGTGCCCTGCTGGAGAAGGTTTATGTAAACTTTGGATCTAATCCAGAAGTCCTCAGTCACCTCTTAGAGGTAATAGAAATCCCCGTGGCCCTGCAAAGCAGCATGGCTGGCATCTGTACCCATAAAAGAAATGTAGGATGGGAGTCACGGGGGAGTTTTGCCTTCTTTTCAGACTGGCTGAGACAGGGACCTGTGGGAGTAGTGGAAAGCCACCTGCACCCAGTGGAGAAAGCGAGCACCACTCTGGCAGGATGATCACATTGTGTGCAGAGCTGTCCCCAGGCTTCATTTGTGTGCAGCCTGCACCAGCCCATCTCCTGTACTGTTTCAATACACAGCTCAACCAGAACTGCTAACTTTAGGCCTCTGCTGGCATTTCTGCTTGAAAAGTTCATGGGGTACCAAGTGCTTTTTTTGTTGGGACTGGTTTCCCAGTGTGAAGGGAAATGTGACTTTACTGAAATGTGAGATTTCTGAATTCTGCCCCCTCCCACGCACATTGCAGTTCTGCTTGGGGATAAAAAAAGCTCATAGTCTGTTTTTATGTTCTCTTTCTCCTCTATACTATTTAACATTGTTTCACAGCGACTCAATAACAGCGTGCATGATACGCTCCGTTTCTCCCCGCACAGTGAACCCAAATTTTATGTATCAGAGAGCCGCTCTTCGTGCTGAATGAGACACCAGACCTCACTAGAGTAAAACACTCCCCCCTTGACTTGTCACTGGGAAATTTGTCACAAAGGGACTCAGTGAACATGAGGCTAGCTTAAATTTGAAATAAAAAAAACCCCATAAAATGAAAGAATCTGGCTCCTCTTAATGTGTGTCTAAAGCTGAAAGGCTACAGCTAAAGCAAGCAGTGCAGTAGCTCTCCTCATGTTCACCCAAGAGGATGTACCACTCATCTTATTTCAGGATGTAGAGGGGCCAGACAGCCTCACTGCCTTATGTAAAACTTGCTCGTGTTGTTCCTGGCCTCCTTAAGGATTCCCAAAGAAGCTGTCCATCCTCCTTTGCTGAGGAGGCTGTGTGGATCTGCAGCAGTGATATCACTTCATGGCCCACCTGGAAAACACAGAGCCTGGCCCAGCATGGACTGTGTCACTGGCTTCAGCAGGCTGTGGTGATTTACACTCTGTGCAGAACTGGCTGTGTGTTTCTGGATGGGTTGCTGGATGAGAATTGGATTTGATTATGTGCTTGCTTATTTGGGTTTCAGTGCACCAAGTGGGGGAGCTGCTGTGTGGGGTGAGTGGCCAGCAGCAATGGATCTGCTCAGCCTCGCTGGTTTGCTGGCAGAGCAAAGAAAAGGCCTTTGATGTTTTGTCTTCTCTCCTGCCCCTAGCTCACGTGTGGCACAAAAAGTTTCCAACCTTTTTTTCAGGGTACAAAGTGGCTTTGTGCAGTAACGGAATTAAATTTGAAGAGAAACTGAGCCATCAACCAGAGGTGTCTGGTGTCAGAGCAGGAAATTTGAGGATAAGCGTCTAAGAGCACTCTGTGCGTATCTCATGCGTAGTTCAGATGGCTTCAGCCTGGTCCAGCTCCCATGAAAGGACGGCAGTGAAAGCCAGGGACAATAGTTAAGGAATCTGAGAGAGGCTGAGGCTTTGAAAATATCTCAGAAGTGGAAAACACGGAGGAAGAAGAAGTGGTCAGCTTTCAAAGGAACCAGCTCACCTGTGGCGTGCATGGGAGGGTATACAGGGCTGCAGAAGTTCTTTAGCAGCCTGAGAAGAATATATGGACGTGTCCATGGATGTGCACATATCCAAATGGACTAATACACGTGTATATGCATATTTAACTCAAGTTCAGAGAGAACTGTGAGAACCTTCAAAGGCACCCAAGGAGGACAAGGGAGTGGGAAGATGAAGTCTGAAGAAACTAATGCAAAGCAGCACACGTACCCATGGCAAAAGACCCAAACTACTCCTACATGCCCTACATTGTAAATCAGCTGAAGCTGCTCCTGAAAACGACTTCCCAGCAGTCAGCCCAGCGGAGGACTCTGACATCATGAAAACAAAATACAACCTTTTGCTGTGCAAACAGCAGATTGAAAAAAATAGCATCAAACCGGCACAATAACATTCAGTAAAGCAGCTGCAAGGGCACATATGAGATTTCTGTCATTCCACTTCAGAAAGGGAGAACATCAAGTAACAGGGTGACAAGTGATAAAGGAGTGCAGAGATTTCCATACTAAGCCAGGCTGCACACAGAGGATTTGTTTAGCTTAAAGATAAAGCAATATATAAAAGGTCTGCCTGACACTTCTCATTTATTCTTCATTGACACAAGAATAAATGATCTCAGTGAAATGAAAAAGCAATGGATTTCAAAGAAACAAAAGGTTTTTTATATTCTTACCTAAAGTGCACCAAATTGTGACACTGACACATTGCTGAAATCAGGAGATTAGCATGATTAAAGACAGAATCAGATGTTTAGGAGGAAAATACAGTTACTTTAAATGAAAGTTTAGAAAGAAACATGCAAGCCCCTGTGCTTTTATGAGGAAGTATTAACAATATGCTTTCTCATTCAGTCCAGGCCAAACAACTAGGAACAAAGAATTGGTCCAAAGATGCTGGAAGGTAGCCCCAAAGCAGTGATTCTGGAAATGGTGCAGCTCTCCCACCACCATGGTCTGTGTCCTGTGTCCTAAAAAAGGGAGATGATGATGGGCAGGGAGTCAGGGACATGACAACCCAGCACCAGTGAGATCACCAAAAGGTCTTTAACTCCCATGGTCACCTCTCGGTATGTTTGTTCAAGGGCCTGGTAAAGGCTGAAGACCAGCTGAGGTCTGAAAAGCTCACCTGGCAAATGTGGACCCAGAACAGGGAGCCTTCTGCTCCTTTGGGAGAGTCTGCCCTAACCTGCATGGCCAACAGCACAGTAATAAGGGGATCCTAAGGAATCCAGATGATTATTGAAATGTGTAACTGCATGCAGTAAGATGGACAAAAAAAATTTGCTATGTCTGTAGACAGCAAAAAGAGTTGAATTTACTGGATAAGGAGAGTAATTTAACTCCCTTTTCTCTGGACCATGCAAGACTCAGCATAACCCATGGAGGAGGGCTTACCCTGGCTCTCAGTGGATAGGATTTCAGCCATCAGCTGTTTTTATCCTACAGCAACCTTATCTCTCCATGCTCCCTCCCTGGCTTGACTCCTTTCAACCTTGTGCTTCACGGCTGAGTGCCTGGGTTGGAAGAGATGGGTTTGGAAATGAAATCACTGCAAGATGCAGAGGGCAAACAGGCAGCCCAGGGTGCAGTTCCAGAGGTCACATCCTCCTGTCCTTTCCTACAGGGAGGTGCTCTCTAGATCTGCTCACACCCTTCTCCAACACTTTCAGAGCCCAAAGCTGACCACCCAGGCACATGCCTGTGGTGCCTTTCTCCAGCTGGGGTACCCTGGGCAGGGCTGCTCTGCTGCAGGAACAAAAGGCTTTTTCCTCTCTCTGTCTTTGCTAGGACCCTGATGGTGTTGCCCAGAGTCAGAAAGTCACTCTCCCTGAGAAAGTGTGAGCAAAGGGGCTGCTCCTTATCAGTGGTGGGGGTCCACCTTATCAGAAGGGGACAAGGGGGATAAGTCCCCCTTATCAGAAAGGGACAAGATCTTCCCACAGTGCGCTCAGCTTTGTGGTGGGAACAAAACTCCAGCTCCTGGCAAGATCCACAAACCAAGCCCAATCCAACCACTCACCATGGTAAGGGGAGGTTTGCAGAGTGAAACAGCTTAATTGCTCATCTTTGTGTACCCTTGGACACACTGGTATTTTCTCCTTGTGCCATAGAAGCACTGACATCTTTCATATGGAACAGCTCTGGGATGATGGATAGGGAGGAGCAGCAGCACAGGAACAACCTGACTGCCAAAATCCTGCAGTAGCTCAGCATCTGGACAGGGCACAGGACTGAGTTTGCTGGAGGGCTCTGCCCATCTGGCCCCCCTAAGTGAGCTCTCCAACAGTGACTGCTTCTGGCTCAGGGCTTCCCAGCCACAGAAAACCACAGAGCTTTACCTGGTGCTGAGCAGGTGCAGCCAGGGCCTGGGCATGGTGATGCCTGCAGCAAAAGCAGAGGTGCACAGAGGCCTGCTGGTCACTACAACTGGTTGTTACCTCCATTTCAGTGGTCTCACCAAGGGGAAAAAGGACCCTAATGCTATTCCCAGCCCCTCCTCTGACCTTGGTAAGCCCAGCAGGCCAACATCTGTTGTCCTGTTTGCTACAGGGTGATGAAGATGGGTGACATGTACAAGCCAGCCTTCTGGGACTGCTTGAGCACACATGCCCACAGGAAATCTCCACTGCAGATCTCCCTACAGTCTCTTCAGAGAGACTGGAAAGGTAAGACCCATATTTTCAGCTGCTGTTTTGCTCCCAAAGGCAGCATGGTCTACCTTGAATGAGGAGATCTATGTTTGCCCAGGTTCTCTGGAAAATGTTGGACTTGCTGGACTCTCTTCATCCTGTTTTCCATCAGCAGGCTTAGACTGGCTTTCAGACAATGTAAGTTTGTGATTTTCTTCCAAAGGCATCACATGAAAAATGTTTAGAAGGTGTTTAGCTCCAAAGCAGTTTTCAAACAGTACTTCAGAGGGGCTGGGGGGGGTTTCCTTCTTGCCCCACATCAGGGCTGTTTCACCAAGGGGCAGTGGGAAAGTCTCCAAGTCCCTTCACTCCCCTTGCATTGTCCCTGTGAGACAAACAACCCCCTGGCATGGGAGTAGCTTCACCACTGGCCAAGCAAGGGGAATCACATCAGGCCAAGACCCAGTTCCACCACGGCACTGGGGCCAGGAGAATGGATGCAACATGGCCCCATGCAAGTCAATGGCACCTGGGGAGGTCCCCTGGTCCCTAGAGGATCCATGGAGAGAAACTGGACTTGGTTCATGGTAAAGGGAAACTCAGAGCTGGACCACCACTGAGACAGAATGAAGGCTCTGGGTTTTGCGTGGGCAGAGAGGAGGTGCACAGACACACATCTGAGGAGGTCAGCTGGGCAATCACATCTAGGAATGGCCAGAGAAATCACTGCCACCAGCGGCTTCAGGGTCCTCCCCACCCCATAAAATCTTGTCAGAAAAGCAGGGAAAGGGGGTGGAGGGCAGCAGCTGATAGGAGGAAAGTGCCAGCACTGAGAGTCTAAGATTCATCTGGGATGTACAGAAATGCAGCTGGGCCTATCTCTGGCACATGCCCAGCAATTTCCCCAAAGCTGAGGATCAGACAGCTTTAAATGTAAGGAATCTTGATCCGTATAGAAGCGCCAATCCTGTACTGGAGTCCTTTGAGAAATAAAACCAACGACAACAAGTCCCTTCCCTTTGGAGCAGGAGCTATGGCTTTGCATCGCTAAGCACGTCAACACACATTGGACATGCTCTCCTGCAGTCCCAGCTACTATTTCTGTCCCTGGGTTTCCACAGCTTCTTCCAGAGATGCCAGGGTGGTATCCAATTAACTCATCAGTCACAGCTCCATGAGCTTTGCTGGGTGCAGACTCTCAACTACATAAATAATAAATAGGAAAACTAACATCTTGCTTCTGTTCCTCTGCTCCTTTCAATTGCAAATGCATCTGATGCAGTCACCTTAGTGCATGCACACACACACACACACACACACACACACACACACACACACACACACACACACACACACGGAGACACCAAGTGCCTGCACTCCACTTTGATTAATTGTGCATTTGGTGATGAGTTCAGCTTGTGGCAAGGCTGTGCACATGACTAGAAAACAAGGCTGGCTTTAATAGACCTAATTTTCATTAATCTTGTTGCCTCTCTCTGCCTCACTGCTGAAAGGAACTGGGGTTAATCAGAAAAAAGGAGTCTCTTTCGTAGAGCTGGTGGGAGGTTGCAACAGGGCTGCATTGGTTATTTTCCACACTCCCCTGAGGCTCATGTAGGAGCAGACATTTAGTCCAAACTATATTACTTGGCTAACAAGATTTACAAGCAGTTTGAGATAATGCAATCATTTCCAAAATTAAGGAAGGGCATTCTCTAAAAAGTAAAGCTTGGGAGGACGGAGTCTTGGGCTCATTTTCTCAAAATTCATTATCTGCAGCCTGGGTTTTGCACATGTGTGTGTGTTGCTTTCAGACTATGACGACTGAATTAAAGGCCAGCTCTATAGATTCAGAGTTAGCTTTATGTGCAGCATCATTTTTCATTCTCATCCAATTTTTTCCCTCGCTCTACTTCCCATAAATTTTATACAAACAAATAATAGCACCCAAGCAGGGTGCCCAGCCTTGTCTCATCACCCGCTGTGTGTTACCCCACACAGCCTTTCCCTGTGAGGAGCAATGCAAGAGCAGAACATGCATCAATACCAACAGGAATGCTGAGCTAATGCAATAATGCTCTCCCAGATGGATGCCGGCTTCCCAGTGTGTCAGATCCCCAGGGAGTCTGCCTGCTTCCTTATTCACCTGAAGCTGGAGTAATGTGGTTAGCTTTCCAAAATGATCGGTGGTTGGTGAGTCACAGAAATCAGAGATGGAAAAACCAACTGCATCATGCTGCTGTCCACCACCTCACCCAGGGATGCATCCATGCCTGTACACACAAGCTTCCTGCTGCCCATGCAGGATGCCTCCCTAGGGCCCAGTACATTTGGATTTTAAATTACTCCATCAGTGGGGTTCCCAGCATGTCCCTGGAAGTCTGTGAGCTAACCACGCAGACGTCACCCACTGCGCTGACAGTCCTTCCTTCCCAAATGACTAATTTTCTCTTGCTCCATCATCCTTGCTGAGCTCCAGCATCCTGCTGAGTAAATAATCTTGTCTCGGTTCCACCAAGCTCTGCACACGCATTTCTGCTGTTTCACTACAAGCAAATCCCTCAGGCTTTCTCTGCCTGTGTCTGTGGTCCTCCTGGGCTATGCACTGAACCATGCCCATGTAGGCAGCTGAGGTTTTAGTGCAGAAGGATGAGAAGATGTGGGTAGTCATGGCTGAAAGGGCAGGATGGCCAAGGCAGAGGAACTCTGAGGACTGTGCTCAGCACAGTCTAAGATGCACTGAGGTGTGACTGGAGCAGCAGAGGGAAGAGCAAAGGATCAAACCTTGCTCCCTGCCAAAAAAAAAAGGAATGGGGCACATCAGAAATCCTGCATAGCTATAAAGACAATCCACCTTCATGCACTTCCTCTGCCAAGTTTCACGTGTGCAACAAGGTCTGGTAAGTGCACAGGATGTTTAATATTAAATGTACGATTCATTATTTACACTGCAAAAAGTGCATGCTAAGGACCTCTTCCAAGGAGAGCAATGTGCTGAGCCTGGCCCCAGGAAACCTCCCTGGCCCCTCCCAGCAAGGCCAAGGGGAACAAACTCTTTAAAAGTCTGGGAACGCATCCACCAGCAGCAGGGGTGTATGTAGGTCATGGTGATGCAGCAGAGCCTGGGGCTGGAGCCAGGCTGGCCAGTGCTGCCTGGGGCCAGTGCTGTGGCTGGGACTGTTTCCCCAACCTCCTCCAGCCAACCAGCTCTGCCCATGGTGTGGTGACCCTCCGCGCCCTCCCTCCTGAGCGGGACTATGGGGAAAATGTCCTGCCCTTGGTCTTTTCTGATTTCTGACAAGGTGAAGGCAGCAAGGGGGGAAATGAACAATTTCAAAGGAGGACAATGACACCAACACAGAAAAGGGAAGAGAGAGGCTGGACAGGGAGCTCAGCAACCTAGGTTTGTGAGCTTAAGGGGAACTCTGGACTCTGGACATAAGTGTGAGGAAACAGGACTGTGAGGCTGCAGAGAGGGACTCTTGCTAGAGATGGTGGGGAAAACTCCAGATCTCTTTGGAAATCTCTCTCATTTCACGTGGTTACAAAACATAGCTGGGTTGCCAAACAAATACAAGAGAGTTAAAGCTAAAGGTACCTACCAAAGCCTTAGATCCAACCCCAGGCAGTGCTTCTTTGAAAGAAAAAAGCATTTTTCTCTTAACTCGTTAATAGTTCAGACTCTGGCCAAATTTGTAGGAGCCTACAGAGAACCTGAGGATCAGCTCACATCGCTAATGCCTGCCTATTATCCTTGTGCTGCTGCTGGGAGCACGGATGGACCCTGCCTCCTGAAGCTTTCTCTTGGGGTTGTGCCAGGCTGCCCCAAATCCAGCCCTGCCATGCCCAAAACCACCCTATGGCTCAGGGCTAGGCAGGCAGGCTGCCCTCCCCATATGTCTGGAAGTCCTGACTGTTTTATTTTGGAAATATCGATAGCAAGAATCATTTTCTGAAGCAGAGAGTGAGCTCCTGAATTATGCCACCAGCAAGGCTTGTCTGCCAGCACGCCACTGGGATGACTGTGACATACACAATGTTTTCCAGGGGGTTTTGTGTTGATGCATTCAGAGTACCTCACCGCCTGCCTCCCAGACACAGGAGCTGTTTAGGAGACATGACTTTTCAGAGAAAGCAGCTGTGGTATTTTCCCCTTGCACAGAGCAAGGGGAGAAAAAAAAAAGGGAAAAAGTTTGCAGCAAGAGCCAGCAGCACACAGTGTAAGAGACTTTCAGCTGATCCCTTTATCCCCACCACACCGTGATGAGCTGAAGTTGGACACTTTCATATCAGTGCTTCTCCCATAAAGCTTCCACCAGGACCTTCTCCAGCACTTCAGTGCTTTCCATTCCTGCATGGACTTGTATTTGTTGGTGAGGAAATGAAACTCAAAACTCCAGAAAATGCAATGTAAAATCCTATTGCACCCAAACTCCATGCAGATCAGACAGAGAATGTGCCTCCTCGTGACCAATGCCTGTATGCTCAGCAGCAAAACACAGAGAGCTGGAGAAAGTTCCTCACCCAAATGCCACCATGCTGAATATTTCCAAGTGTACCTGATGGAAGCCCACACCCTTCAACTTCCAGGTGCCCAGTGGTTTGCGCAGTGCACTTCCAAACCACTCACTGCTCATCAGCAGGGCTGCCTTGCTCTGAGTCAGCAGAAGCTGCCTGAGACACTAAAGCTGCTCAGAGTTCAATGTGATGGAAGAAGCAGCAGGCAAAATCCTGTAACTCATCAGACAATGTAAGATATCATAAGTAATAAGCAGCAGTGGCAGTCTACAAAGTGGTTTATAAAGGGCTTGATGAGTAACTCAGCTGAGCCTCTGGATTACACACAAGACAAATCATTTCATTTCTGTCATGCAGCACCCCATCTGCAGTGTGCAAGGAACCATCCCTGCTTCTCACATCTCAAGGGCTTCGGATAAAAGGCTGAGAATCTCGCTGCCAAAACCAGGAAACACAAGGCAAATTTTTCACTTGGCTTCTGAAAGAGGTGAGTGATTCTGTATGCCAGATTTCCGTAATTGGGGAGCACTTGATAGGCACAGATGTGCAAAGCCTGAAATGGACACGCAACTGTGAAAAGTTTGAGAAGGGGGCTGTGCTGGTTGATTGCTGCTCCTGAATTCAAAACCAGATTTGGCTGGAGGCACTGACTAACATCCTATAAAACTGCACTAATTTCTGCCCTGTGCAGTACTGCTGAAATTCAGGGGACAAAATGCCTGCAAGGGAGACCCAGAGTGGACCTGCACACTGTCAGGTGCAGGAGCTACAAGCACCCACTTCTCTGATCCAATCACCACCTCCAACGTCAGCAGTCCTGCTTCCTCAGCAGAGTCTCCCTGGCTATCTGCCCAGGGGATCCTACTGCTTCAGCTTTCCTAATCTCCCTGCATTTTTTACCAGACTCTCTCCATTCTGGCTTCTCACAGAGGGTCCCTGAGTAACCCATTCTCTACTTTGAATGGCTTGAATAATTCAGAGACATGGAGAAGCCAACAAAGAACTTGCCTGATTCTCCTGAGGGATTTGAATCAGCACCTTTGCATCTACCTGCAACAAGGAAACCTGCTGCACACGCAGCACGTGTGTTACATCCTAGGCGTGTGCTTACTCTGCACTTCCTTGCAGGTTTGCCTGGAAATGCACAGCAAGGCTGATGTGGCCAAAAGGCACTTGGCTCCTTGCAGAGCACTCATATAGTCAGACTGATAATGAGCATTCATCCAGGACTGACAGGACTTCAGCCCTGATGCTTCTCGGCTTGCACAGAGACAGTGTGGGAAGGGGTGGGCAGTAGAGCATGAGCCAGCTCATCCCCACGCTCCTTGAGAGGTGAGTCCTGCTTGCTGTTAGTGAGCTTCTGCTGGAGGGCAGGAAGGCTCTACAGGAGGACCTGGACAGACTGAGGGGGTGAAGCCAATGGTAGAAGGTTCAAAACTCCCTGCAGAACTACAGGCTGGGGAAAGAGTGTCTGCAAAACTGCCTGGGAGAAAAGGACCTGTGGGTGCTGGTTGACAGCACCTGAACATAAGCCAGCGTGTGCCCAGGTGGCCAAAAAAGCCAATGGCACCTGGCCTGTATCCGGAATAGTGTGGCCAGCAGGGCAGGGATTGTCCCCCTGTACTTGGCACTGGTGAGGCCACACCTCAAGTGCTGTGTCCAGTTCTGGGCCCCTCAATTCAGGAAGGACACTGAGGTGAAGGGTCTGGAGTACAAGTCCTGTGAGGGGCAGCTGAGGGAACTGGGGGGGTTTAGCCTGGAGAAAGGAGGCTCAGGGGAGACCTTATCACTTTCTAGAAATCCCTGACAGGAGATTTGACCCAAGATAGGGGTTGGCCTCTTCTCCCAAGCAACTAGTGACAGGACAAGAGGAAATGGCCTCAAGCTGTTCAGACTGGACATCACAAAGAATTTCTTCACTGAAGGAGTGGTCCGGCATGGGAACAGGCTGCCCAAGGAAGTGATGGAGTCACCATCCCTGGAAGTGTTCAAGAAATGACTGAATGTGGCACTCAGTGCTGTGGTTTAGTTGACATGGTGGTGTTTGGTCCTGGACTCCATGATACTGGAGCTCTTTTCCAATCTTAATGATTCTGCGATTCTAAGCAACAATGCACTCCTGGGCTCTTGCCAGGAGAGTTGGGTTCATGTCAAATGGAAAGACATCAGGAGAAAACATCTTCAAAATGCTTCGGATCACTGCCTTGCACTTCAGCCCACTGTGCCGAGGGAGAGCCGCCCCAGCCCTGCTTCCTTTTGCATCCCTGTGTGCAGTGGCACCACTGCCACTACCTGAGAAAACCCCTGGCTGGACTTTGGAATGGCTGATGTGCCTCAGGCACGGGGACAGTGGGTCCTGGCTTACTCCAAGGACAGCCATTTCCTGAGACTCATCCATCTCTCCCACAGCTCTCTGCTGCTTGAGGCAGCACAGACAACATCCTCCAGCCCCTACAAGCTCATCTGCCTCCTGCTCGGCAGCAGCAGGCAGGCTTTTGGCTGCAGATTTCACCAGCAGCCCCGAAGTAGAACTCTCCATTCTATGACATTTCCAGGCAGCCCTGCTGTTCCAGCACCTCTTGGGTTCAGACTACCCAGAGCTGATTTTAAGCCTTGAAGAGTTGGTTTTCACCATGCCACAGAGCGCTGTATAACAGCACCCTGAGAATCACCTGGTGTTTAGAGGAGGAAAGTTTTATTATGAAAGAGGACAGAAGTACCTGGGATAGTCTAGGTAAAAAATAACTTGGAGCAATCAAATTGCCAATGCTGTTCTTTATTAAACTCTGGGTTGCCATTGCTCCTGGCTGGTGGCAGGTGGGAATCCCTGCAGCAGTCACTGTCTGACCCTGTTGGAGTGTGGGGTGTGGGATTGGACTCAGCGACTCTTGTGCCACGGCTGACATGTCCAAGGCACAGCTGTGCAAGCCAGGCTAGCTGGATGTGAGGCTGGGAGCACACTAAGCTGGGCCTAGGGAGCAGGCTGGCTTCCCAAAACACAGCAAGGTAACAGCACAGTCCAGCCTTCCCTCCAAATTCATGACCATGAGACATCTGCGCTTTGCTGCCTTTGTCCATCTGCTCCAAAACAAAGACCCACATCTCTGATGGCAAAAAACACGGCACAAACAGCTGCCCTTCACCCAAGAACCCAAAAACTACCCAGGGAAGTGTGCAGACCCTGGCTTCTCCTGCTCTACAGCTGGGGGATTGTCAGTAAGGAGATGGAAACAAACCCTTTCTGGCTGAAAGACGGCTTCCAAGAGGGCTATGGTGAGGCAGAGCGTTTCTATTCTGAGCCACATCTCATAAGGTCTCCAGCACACGGCTGCTTTCCCAGACCTTGCTCTAACTTCTCTGGAATGATGGGAGGGGAGGGGCAAGCCATGGAGCCTGCCTTCCTGGGGGCTGCCTTTTGGCACCATGACATTGGGCTTTCAGTTTCAAGGGGCACATAAATATGCCAAAGTGCTGTGGGCCGTGCCATTAATCAGTTCAGTAGAACTAATTCTGCAACATCAAATGTGTCAGGCTCTCCAGTCCTCATTTCCTAATTTATTCTCCCAGGCTGAGATGGTTATTTTGTGCCTGTGTAGCTCCTCTCCAAGACAGATTCAGAGACTATCCCAGTTGGGTAGTAAACCAGGATAACAGTGTGTTGCAGCAGAGGAATTAGCAAATGGAAAGGAAAGTGGAGTGAGGGGATGAGCATGGAGGAGAGCTGGCATGAGCCATCACGTCTGCAGTGATTTATTTTCAATTTCACTTATGAAAACCTCCCTAGGCACAGATTGCCTTTCCCCACGTCATCTTTATTATCACTCCACCTTGAGACTGGGTGATGTGGGCGTCTGATAGACTACCTGGAAGCCTGGTTTATTTCCCTGGTGTTTCCCCATGGTGTGATGAAACCTCTGCTTCAGAGAGCTGTGCCAGCCACGCCAGGCACAGCCCTTGCTGTCCCCAGGGCAGGCCTGTGTTGCAGTGCCCCAAAGAACAACTGTGTTCCCACCTCTGAGGCGCATCTCAATTCCTCACAAGTGGAGAGTCTGCACACCAGCTAGCATAGGTTCTCTTCGCGTGGGAAGCAAAATCAAGCAGGGAGTTTCCTCCTCTTGCACTGATAGAGACCACAAACATCTCCCTTGCAGCTGGCAAGCTGCCAATGACTCCAAAAAGTGCTATGGCCTGGACCATGCTCAAGAAAGCATCTTGTCACATTAATAGCATTAACAGTTATCAATCAGCTTTTTTCCTCTCCTGCCTTTTGGTCATCAAAGTGTTGAGGGCGGGTGCTGCTCCAAAGAACTGGGTTCTTTCTGCAAGAGTTTTGCACCCATTTCTTCTCCCCAAATTGCTCATGTCTTCCACATCCCCATGGGTCTGTGAGACCTCATCAGCCAGATCCAGGAGCACCTGCCATCCTGCATTTTGGACTCTGGACAGGACAAACTGCAGGAAAACTTAATAAAGGGCACTGATTTCACAAGTCAAATGCTTCTTTGGAGCAATGGAAAAACACCTACTTCCCCTGTTAAACCAGGATTTGTACATCTGCCTTCAGTGTCTCACTCAAGGAATTATGGCTGCCTCATTGGCAGGATTTAGAGCTGCAGTCAGCTCAGAAAGATCACGAGGCTGTGTTTACTTTCTGACAGATATATGGGTTTATCACATCCTCTCCTCTGAATACATATCCCCTTGAGTACATATACCCAAGGTGTCTTTGGGCAGAACTCCGAGAATGCGAGTGAGAGAAGATCCTGGCTTTTTCCTGGGTTAAGCTCCCTGTCCAAGCACAGCAGGACTGATAGGACAAGGCATGCTGGAGAACATGTTTCCTCACTTGTGCATGTACCATTTGGGGTCTAATTCACCCTGGCTGACAGCTACTAATTTGACAGGTACTTTAATCAGACATGTTTTTAGAGTGCTTCCCTTGCTCATGCGTGCTGGGCTACACGGTTGCACACTGTGATTGTGCATCTAAAATTATGGGAGCTGATAAATTGAAGGCAGAAAAGGCTGTTAGAGCTCAAGCAAAAGCCTGCCAAGTTTCTAATAAAATTCAAAACACAGTAATATTTAAGAGCATACACGAAGCCAGCGTTTGTCTGTGTTTCAGTCTGCCTTGAAATCCCCTGAGCAATCAACCCACATGGAGGCAGCTTAAGGAATGGAAAAATCAGTCACTTCTATTTCTCATGTCTTTTTTAGTCTGCAAAGTACAATATGCAGTGGGAAAATAGGATCCAAATCACTTACTCTGCAACAAAAGCAATTTTGCTTGTTTTCAACTTGAGAAAACCAATGATACCACCTCCTAAGGCCTGCCATGACAGAAGTCCATGGATGCCTGACCAATCACCTATCCTCAAATACGATGTTTCTTAAAAGAAACCCTAAGTCCCCAAATGATCCTTTGGTTCCATGGGCAATAAAGAAACTTGCTCACAAGTCTAAGTACCAAAAAAATCGATTCCTCCCACCATTACTACTGCAATTCTTAGCTATTTAGTGCCCCACTCCCAAGCACAGGTTTTTAGTCACTTCGTGTTATATATCCGGAAGGGAAGAGGCATTTGTGCTGCATCTGTGGTCATGTCTTACAGACCAGGTTTGGGAGATCTCAGCTGCCAAGGCTCCTGTTCCCCCCTAGTCCTGCAATGAAAACAGAGGAAACAGCTCTCTGCTGCCAAGAAGTGCCCCTCAGAGGCCTTATCCAGGCCTAGATGGATAGCTGGAGAAATCCTCAGGAAAGCTTTCACTAAACAAGATGCCAATGGCCCTGGGCTGCAGGTGATATTTCCTGAGCTCTGATGATGTTAAGTTGCATGCTGCTGTTTGGCACAACCCCTTAAAATCACCACCCTGTGCAATAAGATAATTTTTCTAAATATCACGGGTGACATTTTAGCTGCTTGTTTTACCAACTGGAATTCCAGCTCATGTGGTATAAGAAGTAGTGCCCTACAATGAGAAATACCTTTGTTTGTGAAAATTTTGGCTCTAAATTTCACATCTGAAGTACTAATTGCCCTTATGGTTGGAGCCTTTCCCAGTTTTCCTTTTGAATATAAGGGATCCCAGATCCTTAAACAAGGCAGCATGAATCACTACATTTGAGTGGAGGCCACTTGCAGCTCTGGCTTAAGGAAAACCTCTTTATTTCCTCTAAATGTCCACAATTCTCTTTAGAAGAGTAATATTTACTATCAGACCTGCCTGAAAATGTCTTGCTAGAAGTTTTTTCCCCACCCAAAACTTATCTTGGAACTGTTTTCTGAAAATGTCAAGCCCTCTCTATTCTTCAAACAAAATGTTTGAATACCACATTTCCCCTGACTAATTTTTACAGTATTATTTTCAGTGCTCTTTTAAATTCCTAATATGATTATTATTATTAAAATACCTAATTCCCTGCCATTACTTTACATCCTCACTGTTGTTGATTCCTACCCATTTCTTTGACTGTCCTTTCAGCATTTCATTAATTTTTCAAAACTGTCAAAAAATGGAGAGGAAGAATGGCTGCACTCTTACTTCTTTTTGCTAAACAGTTTTCTTAATTCTGAAAGAATTACCAAATTCTTAATTACCAAAACCATGGTTTTACTTTTCATTTGCCATATCAGAGATTTCTTCCCATAAACTCAGGGAGTTCTGGGAAAGATGGAGAGTAGAAAAAGAGACGTTTAAAGAAGAAAGTAAATAAAGAATTTCTTCCCCACCCCTACCAAGGCCTTGACAGTCACATATGGTCCTGTTTTATAAGACTGAATAAGAGCCAGAAAATAAAGAAAAGGTGATGATTCTAGGGTTTGGGTTGGTTTAGGGATTCTTCCTGGATTAATCTAGCATTTTCTTATTTCAGTACTCTGAGGTTTTGTATTTTTTCAGTTAAATTTCTTTTCTCCCTCTTCAACGAGGGACTGTGTAATTCATACTATGTAATAACTTTTCCTATTTAATATTTCACCAGCTCACCTGGCATTTGCCTCCAGAAATAGGGCTCAGCACTGATTATCTCTGGTTATGGGAATAATTAACTCCCCGTAGGCAAACCTGCGTCGTGCATCGCGTCTGAACACAGTTCCCTAATCCTTTGTGAAAAGTAAACTGCAAGACACAGGTCACGTCCCCCACCCTGGTGTCTGCTCAGGACGCACCCCAAGGGCTCTGTCCTGGGGAAACGCTGTCTCCAAGGTCAGTCCAGCCCCAGGAAGCCCAGGCATAGGCAGTTTCCTGGTTACAAGGTATTTGTCTTCCGCACCAAGCGTCCGCTTCCCGCTGGTGAGATACAGAGCACGAAAGCTCTGGGGCATTATCAGCCTAAGTCAACATGTACTATTAATAATCATTACTTCTGCACTGCATATTGTCCGGCACCCTCAGCCAGATTTAGCTCTGCTTTCTGCATCACAGCCCTACACATGCTCGTTACCACACAGTTTACAAACAATGCAATTATTTGGGTGATTACGAAAGCTACAGATATGGCAGAAAGACTTTTTTTATCTCTTGAACCATCAGAAAAACCTCCAGGCTAAAAAAAACCAAACCAAAGCCCAAACCCAACAATAAAGCCATTGTTACAGGGATTAAATTATTTTTTCCCCCATACTTGCTTGAATGTTTGCCTTTTTCCTGGTTACTATGGATTACTGCCCTAATCATGCTGGCAGCAGCACTGCCAGGCCCTGTTTTTTGTGGTGAGAAGGGGGGCAGAGGATTGTGAGCAGGTGGGTGCTGCTGAGCTGGGGAAAAGCAGTTCAGGGCGAGACAGCTGAGATGGACCAAAGTGACCAGCTCAGACAGGGACAGAGGGAATCGCTGCCCCATAATTGCAAAGTTTCAGCTATTTTCATAGCATCTCTAAGACTGTCTACTTTTAATTCTGAATCATAACTCTTAAGAGTCCTTTAAACTGTCAGAATTAATAGAGGTAAAAAGAAAACCTGGAATAAGGATAAAGCAAACAGAAATTAACATTCAGAGAACACTCCTGATACCTCTCAATGTCTCATGCTGGAGAGAAAGATAAATGCTAAAATCTTAAGCTTTCCTACTTCCACTTTCTGTCACAGACAGCAAATCCTGGCTTTGCAGGGGAATACCATGGACCCACACTGTTTTGGACAATGATATCATGTTCCTGCTGTCCAGTATCCTGTCCATCCATCCTTGTTTGGCCCATCAAATCAATGCTCTTAGAGTTTTGGAAAACCCTGTGTCTCCCAGGTACATGGATCAGGACCTCCAAGCCATGAGCACTTGCCCTGGTTTTCCCTTATAATGCACATTAAGGGACATAGACTAACTAGGAGGCAGGTGCCAAGGAACATGAAAGACCTCAAGGAATTAAAAAAACCCCCAAACAACAAAAAAACCCCTATGTCACAAACCCACGAGGTTCTACTCCAGGTTTGAAATGCAGTGTGTAGAGCTGAAGCCAGCCTTTCAGCTCAGCAAATGCTAAAGCACATTAGAAACCCTGGGAAGGTCTGTTGGTTTCCCTCAGGAGACCCTTGACTGAAGCCAGCAAGAGGAGGCTGTGAATAGGACACAGCTGCTGTTTTTCTCCTCCCAGCAGACTCAAGTCCCACCTGTGGGTTGCTGAATTTCTGGGAGTTCACCCCAAAGCCCCTGGGCTGGTAAGGGAGTTGTTGCAATGCTGCAGGCTGCTCCCCGAGCCCTGTGCCTTAATTTCCCATCTGCAAGGGCAAGATCTGTGGGGATTTTAGGTTTTTACAAAGTCTACAAAGTCCTGGAGTGGGATGGTGCTGGCATGGCACGGGATGTGGAAATGCTGCTCCATCACCTGAAGGAGTAAGCTACTGTGGGTGCTGGGAGAGAGCAAGTGGAGAGGTGATGCAGGCAAACTGGAGATGCTGGATGCCACACGCAGCAGGGCAAAGATTTCCCCCACTGGCCTCAGACACCTATTTTTAAACTATTGCATATGTTTCCTTTCATTACCAGTCATATTCATTTGCTTTGAAAGGAGGTTACAAATAAGGAGAAAGTCCCTCGTTAATTGACTGGGTGATTTATTGCATCCTCCCTCTCTTAGCAGCCACACAGGCTTAAAAGCTGTGTGAGGAATAGCTGCTCAGCTTTTGTTTGGAAATGAGCTGGGTGAAGACTAATGTGGAGGAGATGGGAATAACCCCAGTCACTGGCTGCCTGTTTTTTAATCATAGAGAGGTCTTCAGTGGGGGGGATCCCCAAAAAGGAGGTCCTCCCTGCACTGTGCTGGTCCCAGGTCAAAATCTGTCCACCACTCTGTCTGGTGTGTACTCTGGAGCATCAAAATTTGCTCTCCCTTGGCACTTCTGAAAGATGTAAATACAGACAGGATAAGTGGACTTACCTCCCCGTGGGACATATAGATTTTCTAAAATCTCATTTACGGGCACTTTTTCAATGCACAGAAGTACCCTTACACTCTGCTAATACAGAGAGCAACCTGTGATATCCTTAAAGTCAGTCCCAGAAACTGATTTAGCAAACAGGTTTCAGGATGCCTTCAGAAAGGCCTGAAAGTACCACTGAGAATTGGGCTTCCCTGGGTAATGAGAGAGGGGGAGGGAAAAGATTAAAAAGCCCAAAGGAAAAAGAAAAAGAGTATAAAGAGTAACATAATGGAAAGGAGAAGGGAATAAAGAAGAGAAAGTGGAAACAAAGTTTAAAACAAACTTCAAAAGCCATCAAGGAAACAGAAAATAAAATGAACCCCTGAACTCCAGCAAGGTGTTCAAATGTCGTGGTTCTGGGTATGAACAGAAGATCTTGGACAGGCAGACTAAAGGGATGTTATTTGGAGCAGCTTGCTGGCTTTCCCTAGAGTTTAATAATAGCAACTGTATTTATACGACTAAAATGTTTTTGTTAAAAGGCTAAGTACTGGTATGTCACGCTAGTCACTTTAATTTAAAATAAATTCTAAAAGTTCTCACTGGAAAGGCTTGCAGCTAACTATAAATATATGCAATATGCTGATGGATTTTTTTTTTTAAGCAAATTTATTCTTCTTCGGAGGCACTAAATTGCACAACTGTGCAGCATTTCTGTGGCACAAATTTTCAGAGGCCCTGACAGTCAGGATTTCTAACTGATGTGGCTGCATTTTTTTTTTTTTTAGCCCTTCTGCATGTAGTGGCAGCTCTGGCTGGTTTGATGTGGGTTTTTGATCCATGAAGAGATTCAAAAATATAGGTGTGAGAGAGAGGGATGAAGGGAAAAATAAAAAAGGAAGAGTCCTGGGCAGGGTGACAGCACTTTTCCTCCCTGTTACTCGGAGCATTTGGATGACAAACTGGTCAGTCAACTACGAGTCTGAAAGAACTTACCCAGGCCCTGTCCCGGGGCTTCTCCAGATGAGCAGTGCTGGCCCCAAATGCCCAAGGCACTCATTACTTTTCTTTAAGAATGGAAACCACAGAAGGTTTCTCCCAGGAATGTCCAACCTGTGCCCTGCACCAGCAGCACTCAAGGGGAGGTGTTCCTTCATGAAACAAGGACAGCTGGATGATGAGCTGGCTGGCGCTTCCTTCCCTTCCTTCCACTGGGAACTCATTGCTGGTGGCCAAAAGAGAGCAGAGCCCAGGTGAATGCTTTGGCTCCTGCAAAGTGAAGAGTGCCCAATCCCATCTCCCATGCCCTATGTGGCCACAGCAGCAGGCTGCCCTTTCCACTGACCCCTTCCATCTCCTTCGCAAGCCTCGGGATGCATTTCAACCCGCAGCTTCTGCAAACTGGCCCAGCCCTGGTCACTCCAGCAGCGCCTTGGCCCACAGCACCCTGCCAGCAACCAAGGAGAAAGCAGCCAGGGAGGGTCAAGACTGCAAAAGCAGTGCTGGTGAGTCCCTCACCCAGGACTCCATCCCCCAGTGAGCTCTCTGGTACATGGTGCAGCTGCATCCCACCGGGGCAGCCGGATGACACGCTCCATTCACCGGCCTCTACCAGGAGCGGGATTTTCACTGCAGTTTTGTAAAGGTTAATTATGGTGAATTCTTTAGAAGGGACTGAAGTCAGCCTGCCACCAGATAGCAGGAAATATTTATAACAATCACTTCCAACTGCAGCCTTTCATCTGAAATCTAAACAGAAAGCTGAAATCCCAGGCCTGTAAGTTGATACCGCAGCTATATATGGTCAAAGAACTCCATGGGGGAGAAAAAGATGCTAAGTCCCCAGCACTCCTCATACACACAGCTCCAAGAAGATCCATTAACCTCTGTAAAATCAGCAAGCCCGTGTCGTCAAGTATGACTGAAGTATGATTGTCACGCTGTTGCATTAAGAGCTCTGCTCTCCCAGGGATGTCTCAGCATGTCACACTCACAGCCACGTGTACGGCAGGGCGCAGCATTCTCTAAATGCTCAGAGACATCCCCCAGCCTCGTGTGCCTGTGACAGCAGTTGGGAATTACAAAGACATGTTAACTACTGCAAAGTTATGGGGTGACCCCCTGCACTCCTGCAGGAAAGCACTGCCAGGCAAGGCAGGGCATTTTACAAGACATTCAGTGGTCAGCAGAGGAACGGTGTTTTCTGGTATTCAGGCTGGCAAAAATGAGAGCGAAACAAACGCCTGCATGAAAATGGACCTAGAAAATCACAAGGCATTGAAATGCATTGCTTCAGAGACTACTAGTGACTATGACTTATCCTTTTTGAAGGAGTTCTTCTGATAGCAAAAGTCCACATTTTACACTAAGTTTTTTTTTTAAGAACTCCCACCACATGTCCTTCTGCAGCAGCAGGAAATGAACTGCAGAGCTTTGCTCACAGGGGTGCTTCCGCACTGTGTCCCCCCTAGTGCAGGGCACAAGGTCCTTCTTCACAACCTGGAGCCTGGCTGGCATCGAGGCACTTCCTTGTTGCTCTCTTCTGCTTTTACCTAAGCATTTGCTAACAGGAACAGGTTGCCCAGAGAAAGCTGTGGCTGCCCCATCCCTGGAAGTGTTCAAGGCCAGGCTGGATGGGGCCCTGAGGAACCTGGCCTAGTGGAAGGTGTCCCTGCCCATGGCAGGAGGGTAGGAACGAGGTGATCTTTAAGGTCCCTTCCAAAGTAAAGCATTCTGTGATTCTAAGATTCTGTGATGTATGTTCAAAACCAGACAGGCCTGAAAAACAGCATTGCAGGCTTTTCTTACGGGGGGGAAGAGCAGGTTCATGGCCCCTGAAGAATCAACAGCGTTGGCCCTGTGATATTAAAAGCTTTCTTTTGCCGAGACGCTGCTGTTCACCACAGAGATGGCATCGTGCTCGAAAGCAAGGAGCTGGCATTCCTGCTCCCAGCCTGCTGCATGTAGGCTTCTAACAGCTCACCCATAATGTTAATCTCAAACCAGTCAAGTGAGTTTGCCAACATGTATAAGACTTGAGCTGGAGCTCACAATGCTTGGTCCTCATGAAGACATCAGCCTCTGCACAGGACATCTCATAGAGCATTCTGACAGGCACGTGCCTCTGGGGCAGCCTTTCCTTTTGATTGCAGTTGAATGCCTTCCCACTGTTTGCAACTGAATTTCAAGAAAACAGCAGTGAACATCTCAATTTAAAAAAGTAGAGATTATAACTGAAAAGTCCCGTTTCCTTTTGTGAGATCTAACATACTGTCTCAACCTGCTTATTGTTATTAAGCAAACAGCAGCAAATTCATTTCTGCATATGTCCCTGCCATATGTGGTGTCAAAACCATGAGAACCACTTCTATTTCAATACAAACCCTTCTTTGTTTCTCTTTCTGTAACTCATGTTGTATCTCACAGAGCGTGATCATGAAACCACCGACCAACCAAATTTTGGTGTCTCTCAGTGCCAAAGCAGCAGTAACACCAGCCAGCTGTGACACAGCAAATGGTGAGTTCCCAGGGTGGAAACAACCACTGGACACAGCGAACCTCTTTGCAGTGACGGCAAAAAAGGATATGCAGGCTTGAGAACTATAGTTTGAAACAGAACCCCCCCAATAGGAGGGTTTTGCTGGTAGTTATTATTTGTGCTAGTTGTTATTGTGTGGGCTGCATCAGAGGGCACTATTGGGCTTATCTAACCAGTGCTGGTGCATTCCCAGCAGGAGCTCATCCTGCAGGCAGCACCAGGCTGGGCGCACATGCACCACCGCACATCCCACTGCAGCCCGGGGCACACACCCACAGGGCACCAGGGCATCCTGATTTATAGCCCAGTAAAACACAGCTCATTTATTCATTTTTGACATCTGAGGACTCAGCCTGACAGGCACCAGTCCTCTCTGCAGGGAACCTGCAAGGCCAAACCAGGAGCAGCGTTTCACCTGTGCAGGTACTCACAGGACATTTTAAGGCAGGATGACCCATGGTCTGAGGCAGGGCACGAGCCTCCTAACCCTGAGATCATGACACAGAAGATGAGCAGAGGAAACTGGAATGGCAGGACAGAGGGAAGGCTGAGGTTGAAGCAGGGGCACTGTGAGGAAAGACAAGAGGTCTCTGTGGGAAGAAGAGGTTTTCCAACAGCAGAGGAGGATTAGGTGTAGTGAGGAGAGACCTCGATGCCTGCTGCCTTATATGAGAGCCCCTTTGCTGCCAACCCTCATTCCACGTGCCTTGGAAGCCTGGCTACCTCTGTCCCCCCGCGTACACTGCTCCCTGCCTTGCGTGCCACAGCTGAACACGTGGTGCTCCAAACACTGCACAGGGAACGAGGAAGGACAAATTTGAAAAGAAAGGCACATCTGTCAGATATGCCCAAGCACAAGGCTGGAAAGGAAAAGGAGCTGCCCCCAAAAGAGCACAGAGATATTTGCATGCAGGCTCACCCTCCCCAGCTGCAGGAGCAGCCGTCTCCACTCTTTCATGTGAATACGTGGCATCCTCGGTAGAAATCTGTTACAAATATTTGTTGGATCTTCTCTCGACAATCTCAACAGATATAACCCAGGGGTTTAGCTACTGGGGAAAACTCTTCAGGTTTATCTGCAGTCTTTTATACTCCTCTAGACTTCAAAGATGCACTGCCTTTGCAGCTGGGATTTTTGAGATTTGAAAAGAGCTCCTCTGCCGAAAGAGCAGCCGTAGAGCCTCCCAACAGGAGCAGCAGCCAGGGGATTAGCCCTCCTGCTGCAAGGCATTTTCAGCCCTGTTTGTGGCTCAGCTGGCTTCCCTCTACCAGGCTGCAGCCACCCTTACAGCTCTTCTGGCAGAATTATCCTCCCTTCACCTGGCAGGAGCTGCTCCTGAGGCCTCAGTGCCCACATGTCCAAGGCAAAGGCACACCGGCCTCGTGTACCCTGCCAGTACATTCTCCTTCCTCCACTTGGCGGAGTCAGCCCTATTAACAAGATAATGAGAAGAAAGAAGTACAAGCCTGAAAAAAGCATCTCTGATGGGAGCATTTCAAAAGGCAGCCAGTTTCCAGAAGGCAAGAACTATTCTCCACATCAATTATCTACAGAGATGCAAGAAACTGGATGACAATGAGAAATTAGATAATAAAAGCTCTGATTTAACTCATTAAGTTATGGCTCCAGGTATGTGTAGTCCCAGTGCATGCCAAATTTTATTTATGCCTGCATTGCAACCACCTCTGGAGAGCACTGCTACAAGGCACAGAGTGACTGAGGAAGAAATTGAAGGTAATTTTGTTCTGCAGCTCAAGAAATGTGAGCCATTTCCACTGTCACAGCATGCAAGCAAACATCCACCTCTCTCTCAATGGAACCTGGAGCAATGTGACTGAACCCCCACAGCAGGATGATGGCCCAGGGCCCTCCCAGCATTGTAAATCTCTGCAGGTCAGTCATCTCATCGTTGGTGTTGCAATGCAAGTTTCTGTCATCAGGGACTGAAGTAGGCAAAAGCGACTTTTATTTTGTACCAGGTGTTTTCTCTAAAATACAAACCAACAACACCTCTAAATCTATATGGTTTCTCCTCCTCCAGGTTTTTTAATGAAAAGCAGGTATGCTTCTGTGGAGTTTCCAATTTTCCTCACTTTCACTGCGAGGAGAAAATGCTGCAAGGTACTTGCGGGGGAAATCCTCAATCCTCGCCCCAGTATCAGCTGTTGTGGGAATAACAACGAACAAACATGTACAACCTCTGTCCCACGGGGAGGTAAGCCAAATTATCTTTACAGGCTATCTCCAGCAGCTTTGGCATATATAGCTATGTCGCATTTGTAGTTTAGATCAATTTGAGATGAAGCTTTTCTCCATCAGTTTATGTTGTAAACTGATGGTCTCCATCTCAACCAAAACCTGCCTGCAGCCAGCAGAGACATCCCACAGAACAATGAAGAAAACCTTGCTCAAACATCAAGGTCACCCAGGCTGCTTGGACATACCAGCAGGCAGAGGAGGTCCTCAGGAGACCCACTTCACTCCCACTGCAGCATGCCCACACCCATGGGAGCATGTCCCTGAGGGAAGGGCTTCCCCTTAAGGTGCCTTCCAGCCTCCTAAGGGTTTAAACTCAGCCACTTAATCCCAGCATTGTTACAGGTGTGACATAAACTGCTCTGTCCCAGATCCTGCTTTGCCTACAGCAGATTCTCACCACCCTGTTGTGTTAATGACACACTGCTCTTTCTGTGCTGGAAGTCATTAGTGCAGTGGTGTTGGGGAGATAACTGCTGCCAAATCAAGGCCCCTGCTCACAATAGCTGGTGCAAGGAGAACATCATTTTACTTCATTTTTAATGACCCAAATGCAAGCCTAAAGCTACCCGTGTTCAAATGCGTTAGCTGAGCTCACCAGTTCTCCTCTAATTAGTCCATGAGTCTAAGCTCAGAAGGAAATAAATGAATAAAACTTATGCCACAAATCAAAGGGCGCTGTACCCAGCCAGGGCTGGAGGGCAGGCACTGCTCCCCACTCCCCATGGGTGTTGGGGGAGGTCACCATCACGTCGAACTCTAGGTCCAAAACTGGCATGTGGCTTTGCCACTTCCACCTGCTCCTTTGCAGGATTTTCCATCACATAACTGGGGTGCTAGAAGCAGATCCTTACTTGTAAAGAGCTGTTGCACAAGATGCCTGACAATATATACCTTCCCAATGTATGGGCTTTCACGGAGAGGTTGAGGTGCTGAAGTGTTGTTGCTTCACCTTCTGTCACAGTTGCTGTTAGCAGGGTTTCTCAAAACACTTGGCCTGAAATGCATCCCCCCTGCTTAAGTTTCCGGAGTCAGTGAAGGAAAGTTTGGTTTGAAATGCAAAATGAATCTTCTGTGAAAAAATAACTAACTAAAAAAAAAAAAAAAATCTGACAACCCCAAACTTCAGTTAATTTCTTTAGACTTCCAAATTGGTGAATTCAGTTGCAGATTTCCTGAAAGGTAAATCTTTCTTCCCTAAATAATAACACTCACACAGATCAATACATTTTCCCTCATGTACAGCAAAGGGATTTTAAACCTCTGCTGTAGCTGGGAGGGATTAACACAATATTAAATATGGAGCTCTTCATGTTATCCTTTTTCTTTCCTCTCTCACATGCACTGCCTTGGCACCAAAACGCTGATGAATAGCAGGAAAATTCAGATCAATTTAGTTCTTCCTTTTCCAGACAAGTGATTTTTCTTGGCAAGGCTAGAAATATTCTCTTTTCCTCATTGCTTTTACCTTTGATGCCTAGTGCCAAGCCAGCGTTCTCCCTGCAAACACACTGAAGATGAAACTTGATAGCTATTTTGAAGTACCTGTTGCAGACTTGAGCAGCACAACCTCGCACCAAGGTTTGATGGGACAGGGGGGCTCTGAGGAGGACCCAAGTACTTTGCAGCTCTCAAGTGCTCAGCAGCAGCTAAGAGGAAGCATTCATACAAACCACTGTGATTTTGGCCCCTCTTTCACTTTTTCCTTCCATTCCTTTTCCAATTATTCACATTTTACCTTAGCCTACCTCATCCCCACAGATGCATTTCCCCGGTCATCCTTTCACCTACTCTTAATCGCTGAGGCATAGGCAGGTGCAGCCCTCACGTGTATGTGCACCTTGAGGTATTTGAATCCCTTCTGGAGGCGGCTGCAGTTGCTGCCTGAGCGAGCCCATGTGCTCACACCCAGAGGAAAGGGCAGTGGTGAGGATTAGCTTTGTGGCTGAGCTGTGCAATAGCTGCAGGTGACAACTGAACTGTGCCCATGAGGCAGAGCAGTGGCTGAGCAGTGCCACACTCCCTTTCATGTATAGGATTAAGTGCCTGTTTTTTTAAGCCCCGGGAGTCTGACTGTATTTTCCAGAAGGCCTCTGGTTTACACCATGTGTGTGGTTAAGTAGGTTGCTGTGGCTCTCCCTTGTCACTGGTGCTGACTCTGCTCTTCTCCATTTCACACCAGAAACCCGAGAGCCCACCACAGTATCAGCGTGCCTGGCCCTGCGATTACAGTGATTGGGAGTGGAATTCAGCCCCTCTTGCATCCCACAACCACAGCCTCATTGTGAGCGAGCCCTGTGCTCGTGCCCACAAAGGCAATGGACGTCTCCTCTCCCAGGCTGCCTCCCAGCACTGCCAAGCCTCTGGCCTTGCCTCACAGCTGGCAGCTAACAGCTTCCCAGCATCTCCCCTAAAAATGCACTCCTTCAGCAGGGTAATGAGCTCCCCAGGCTGAGTCTTTTACCGACTCCCCACAAATCACTGAAAGGACAGACTGCTGGTTTGGTTCATTAGCAAGTGTTTCGTAGAAATCTGTTTGTGTATTTGCAAGACACCAACATGCTCATTCGTACTAATGCAGGAATGCTTGAACTGAGAAGCAACTTAAGCCTTCCACCTCTCCTTCCAGCTCTAGAGGACTGGCAATTGAGAACAATTCTTCTCCCAAGGCATGGCAGCTTCTTCCCTGACACACCAAGGACCAGACAGGGCACACTTGATATTAGTCAGCATTTTTCTTGAGACAACAGCTCTTGGAGCCCTGGGATTCAACAAGAAATTTAATTTCCACCTAAAACACAATGAGTGAAGGATGCCCTGAGGTTTTACCTCTTGGCACAGCAGAGGAAAATATCACCAGAAAAGCTCAGACAAATAAAATGAACCTCAATGGCATTGGCATCACTTTTGGGTCTCATAACATTTTAAGCAGCTGTATCACCAGGGAAGGAAGCTATTTGTGACAACATCACAGATGTGACTCATGGGCTTTGTGCACTGAAAGGAGAAAGGCTCCTTACGAGCAGAATGTGGGGGCAAAGGCCAGGCAAAAGATTGCTAAGGAATCTTTGCTGTGTGACCATTCAGGAGCCACTCTGGGAGTCACAACTGCACCACCCGAGACTTTCACTGCTGAGACCAAAGTCCCTTTGCAGCAGGAGGCTCTGGTGAACCCCCAGGTGCCCAGCTTGGCTCTCACCACACACCACACTCACACAGACAAGACTCCTTTACTGTCTCAGTCCCAGGTTTCCTGCAGCAGAGTCCCAGATGTCTGGTTCTTTAAAGTAATTTAATCGAGGTGTAGTCACACTGTAACAGCCTGAGTCGATGCCTCCAGGGTCACTGAAGGAATCCCTGGGCTTCTGCACCCTTACAGTCTGTGCACCCATTCCTCTCGTGCTCTTTATGCCCCTTACACTTGATATCTGTTTGGGGTCTTCTGCTGGTTTATTTGGGTTCTATAGAGTCTCTAGGGGACTGGCCACCCACAGCCAGTGCTGCAGGTCCCCATGCCCTTTGTCAGACAAAGGGTTGGTACCAGGTTACGGCCCCTTGCCTGAGGTTAGAATCATTTCCCCCCCCCTGGGCACAACCTGCAGCTCCCACAGCAGCTGCACAACGAGAGACCTGCACTAGGTGTGTTCCTCAACAAGAACAGGAGACAAGGATGCAGGAAAAGGAGTCCTAGTTTTTCACCTGTGCTTTTCAAAGCTACTGCCTTCANCACTTTTGGGTCTCATAACATTTTAAGCAGCTGTATCACCAGGGAAGGAAGCTATTTGTGACAACATCACAGATGTGACTCATGGGCTTTGTGCACTGAAAGGAGAAAGGCTCCTTACGAGCAGAATGTGGGGGCAAAGGCCAGGCAAAAGATTGCTAAGGAATCTTTGCTGTGTGACCATTCAGGAGCCACTCTGGGAGTCACAACTGCACCACCCGAGACTTTCACTGCTGAGACCAAAGTCCCTTTGCAGCAGGAGGCTCTGGTGAACCCCCAGGTGCCCAGCTTGGCTCTCACCACACACCACACTCACACAGACAAGACTCCTTTACTGTCTCAGTCCCAGGTTTCCTGCAGCAGAGTCCCAGATGTCTGGTTCTTTAAAGTAATTTAATCGAGGTGTAGTCACACTGTAACAGCCTGAGTCGATGCCTCCAGGGTCACTGAAGGAATCCCTGGGCTTCTGCACCCTTACAGTCTGTGCACCCATTCCTCTCGTGCTCTTTATGCCCCTTACACTTGATATCTGTTTGGGGTCTTCTGCTGGTTTATTTGGGTTCTATAGAGTCTCTAGGGGACTGGCCACCCGCAGCCAGTGCTGCAGGTCCCCATGCCCTTTGTCAGACAAAGGGTTGGTACCAGGTTACAGCCCCTTGCCTGAGGTTAGAATCATTTCCCCCACCCTGGGCACAACCTGCAGCTCCCACAGCAGCTGCACAACGAGAGACCTGCACTAGGTGTGTTCCTCAACAAGAACAGGAGACAAGGATGCAGGAAAAGGAGTCCTAGTTTTTCACCTGTGCTTTTCAAAGCTACTGCCTTCAGGAGGTAGAAGCCCTCTGGCACTTTATATTTACAAATTAAAACAGGGACCGCTTTCTTGGGCACCCAGGGCTGAACTGAAAGCCTTCCTTAAGGGTTTGAAGTTGCTGAGGAAGAGGAATTTTGGATAACTTGAGGCTGGTTCTGCAGTTCTAATCTGTCAGATGATATAAATCCATCCAAGCTTTCCCTCATCGTGATTCTGCATTAACACCCAGCAGCAGCTATGAGATGAGAGCTGCTGCTGCAGTCCACGAAGCTTGCTGGCTCAGCTGGCACGGTGCAACAGGGAAATGTTTGAGCACAAGGCAGACACTCTACAAACCAAACTGCCCTCCTGGCTTGAAGAGGACAGGTGAAAGGACCAGAAGTCAGGGACTATGTACATGATGCAGCAAAGGAGCAGGGAGGGGAAGTAGCTGCTTTAGTGGCTAGAGGGAACTTGTAGGAAAATAACTGAACATAACTTTGCAGGATTTGTGGAGCCAGGGGTAACACTGGCATGGTGCTCCCTGGAGACACTAGGACACCCCTGGCTGGCAGGCACAGAGGCAGGAGATTTTTCTCCTGTGCACAGGGAGAGAAGGGCACAAAGGTTGTTTCTCAGACCAAGTATTTACAACCCTCTCTGACTTCCCCTACATTCTCAGGTTAGCCTTTCCTTGTGTAGGTGCCTGCAATGGTCTTGCCCAGCTGCAGGTAAGAGCAGAGCAATCTCCCTTTCTGTTCCCAAGATGTGCATTCCCATTACCTGCTCTAGGAGAGCGAGGACATCATGCAGGAATAAGGAGGTGCTGGTCCAAGGGAATTTTCGTAGCTCTTCTATTCAGGTGTGTTTCCCAGGTGAAGTTTGATAAGCATAGCCCCTAGCCTACTGCTGCCTTCAGATCTGTTCATTAGCACCTTTGTGAGGGCTTTCCAGGACCGCCAGTTCCCAGGGGGCTGAGATACGGTGTTTTAATTGTATATAATTAAATACTGCTCCCTTATCTAGATTTCAAAGTTTACTGTTGGGGCTTCAGTACCAATGCTCTCTTCCCCTCTAATTAGCTTCCTTAATCTGTGCAGCCTTGCTTCTTCCCCCACGGGGACAGGGCTCTCCTGCAGGGAAGCTTGGATTGCATCTAATTATTAGCAAAGGAGACAGACGGCAGCACTGCCCCTGCCCCAGATACCCCTTGTGAGCAGGGAGCCCAGAGTGGGTGGCCACAGGGAAGCTGTGCAGGTTCCATGCGTGCATTTGGTCTTTCTGCTCCATCTGTAGGTTGCTTTGCATCTTATCCCATCAAAGGTTTGTAGCAGAAGACCCTGCAGGACAGGCACCACCTGACTGAAGTGCAGCTCACACGATGAGCACTTTTGCTTAGCTAGCACATGGCAAGAGGAGAGGAAGCATTCCCAAGGCCTCGTCTGATCCAAAGTGTATTAAGAGGCAAAACACCTGATATCTTCAGTAAACTTTTGGGCAGTGTCTTCTAAGCTGTCTTCTGCTGTTGACAGAGGCCACCCACTCCCCCAGGAGAGAGCACGAGGATGGTTACCCTCCTCTTGAGTATCTTCAGGATGGCATCTGTCTCACTGATTGCAAGAGCATGATGTGAGCTCAGATTTGGCTGCCAGGTCATAATGACACCCCTGACTTGGTTGTTCCCCTCCCACTTGAATTTGTGTTTATAACTATTCTTACACAAGCACTTCACAGAGTCTTGCTTCTGTTCAGGCTAATTCACATCTCTGTAAGTCCCCATCCTAACTCTGATAACGCTTTCAGACTCTATTCTCTTTTTGTCTGCAAGTTAAAACACCAATTTTCTCTTTCCCATGCCCAACAAGCTCCATTCCAGGACAAGCACCTACTGAACACCTTTTCACCCCCATCCAGTGACACATTTCTCTTTCCAGACAGATCACACCCCATCACCCCAGTGGCCCATTTAGCCAGGGCTTGCTTATGACACTGCTAAACAAGACAACATTAAAAGCCCTTCTGAAGCTCAGTGATATGACAACACTGCTTCTCCCTTACCGAAAAGGCTGGCATAAAAGGAAATTAGGTTGGCTTGATAAGATTTGTTCTTGACAAATATGTTCTGGCTCTTATTCATCTCCTTGTTATCTTTGAGGTACTTACAAATAACGTGTTGATTTATTCTAGGCTCTTTTAGGTACAAAAGCAGACCTAATCTGGCTGAGCTGCTTTTGAAGGCAGCTTCTGAGCTTGCCTGCACATGTCACCTATTGCCCAGGAAACCTTCCAGAGGGACTGCTAAGAGCCCCCCTTACAGCACGAGGCTAGATTTCTGTATGCTTTCTGGTCTGAGGACAGGCAGGCTGCGTCATCTGTGTGCTACACCTGCAGGCCTCATGTACGTCCACAGACGGACCTGCTTCTTGGTACAATCTGTTGTTCAGCTCCTTTCCCCTTCTTCCTCTGCACTGCTAAGGCGTGAATGTCCAGAATATCTCCCTCCCATCTAATTCTTGTCCAGTTCATGCTCGGCCTGATTCTGATCCAACCCTCCCACACTTCTCTGTTACAATGCTCCCTACTAAACTGACCCATTTTCAGATTTCTGTATGAGTCTTTCTGAGTTCCAGGTCACCAGAGAGCTCATAAGTCAGGTAAATCTCCTGCTACACTTCCCTCCTTATTCCCAAGACAATTTGTGCCCGGGGCATTGGTACTGACTATGTTTACATTATTTTTACCCTGTTTAGGGGTGATACCTTATTCCCCTATGTCCTGTCACATACCCAGTCACTAAGGAGGAAGATAAATTTCAATAACCAAACCTAAAGTATGAATGGAAATCTACTGAACCAAGCAAATACATGGCTCCTGTGCAGACTCTGGTGCCAGGTAAAACCTGCTCCCTACCTGTCTCAGCCAAAGTAATAGGTTTTGTTTCAGATCAAGCCTCCTCTTCTCAATGAAACCAGGGCGTCCCTCCCCTGCTCGCTGCAGCTCAATTCATTCCAGACTCCCTGCAGAACTGGCTTTTTTTCTGCCTTATACGCTGTGACAGGGCTGTGAATTTCTGTGAGGGCTGTGCAGTGTGAGGACAGCAGAGCCTGGGCTGCACAGTGGCATTGCCCAGGGCAGAGGGAGGGCTGTGGCCGAGGACACACAGCTCCTTGGAGCACAGTGTCCGCAGTCTCCAGACAGGAGTGCTGCCTGCCCTTATCCAAATGCATGCCAGGATAAGTCATCTGTCACAACACTGGCACTCAGGATGCACGGGGGAGGTTTTGGGGCAGAGGATGGCAGAGCCACGGCCACATGAGCGGCACAGAGATGGGAGGGCAAGAGCCAGGGAGAAGGGCAGGCAGGGGGGATGCTGAGAGCCTGCTTGGGCAGTTTTGGGGGCTGCTGAGTGTGCTCATGGACCCAGAGATTTCTAGTCCAAATTGTCTGCAAAAACACATGTATAATTACTTTGTTCTTTAGGATTCTGTGTACTGACAAATTAATCCAGGAGCATGCAAGCACGTCTCAAAATGAGTTTCTTACTAGGAAGCAAGCAACCAAGTTTGGAAAAGAACTCTGAGCAAATCAATCCTTTTTTGTTTTCATGTCCTTCTTATGTCCCAGCCAGCGAGACAACAGCTTTGCCACCTGGCGACAGTGCATCTGGCCCTTGGGACAAGGGTCTCTGTGGGGTGTACTGGGCTTGTGGTTGAATTAGGGCCATATTGCACGACCCCAAAATAGCACAGTGTGTGACTACCACACACCAGTGTTTTAACGGGAGCAAATAACCAGAGGAATCCCTCAAGCCCTCCAGAGAAGCTTCCTGATAACAACACCAAAAAATTTAAACCATCCCTCGAAAAACTCCAAAGGTAGCATCTCTGCACTGGGCTCCACTCAGCTGGGCCCCATCCCTGTCCCCAGCCACCTGCACTGAGGGGGCCTTTCCCTGGAAAGGACTTTGCTCTGAAGGGCCAGGTTTATGCCATCAGTTCCATCTCTCTCCTTCCAGCACCCAGTTCACAGGGATCCAGCCATGCCCCCATTCTTTGTTACTGCTTTGTTTCTCACTGCCAGACACATTTGATTGTTACTTTGATTGTGTAGGAAGCAGTCCAAACATTATGGAGATGGAACCGTATAGGGATTGGGCAGAGGAGGCTCATGCTGGTCACCCTCTTACTTACACAGCACTGGGAATATTTTCTCTCTTACACTAAGATATTTTTAAAACAGAGAATGCTGTTACTATTTGTTGTCACCCAGGATCCAGCATTGCCATTCTTGGAAACCAGCACAGTGCCTCTAATGTCATTGTCAGAAATGTTATTAGTAGAGTTTTTGATATCTCCCAAGATGTCCTCAGGTTAACTGGCATTCATGACTTGGAGAGGACTGACCTTAACTCCAGCCATGCTCAGGACTGCAAAGAGGAGGACACACCCAGTAGTACCAGTGCAGTGAGGCCATGCACACACTGTGGCAAACACTGTGGCTGTGAAAGGCTGTTTACCAAAGCTCCTCATCTAAGAGCACTGGAAAAACACAGGTGGTTCAGCAAGACCAGACTGTGAAGGTTAAGCTAAAACAGTTACCCTATGGTGCTGGAGAACATGGGAAGGAGCAGACACAAGGGATGGGATAGGTGACTTTCCCCTTGCATGGCAGTGATGTAATGTCCTTGCTAGTGGACACATGATTTTGTCTCTGGTGTGAGCAGAGCCAGTGGAGACACACAGAAGCCAGATCCAGACATGGAAGACTGTGCATCTGACAAGGGCAGGGCAACATCACATCCCCCTGTGAGCAAAGAGCTGGCTGATCACACTCATTCCCCTGCAGCATGCGGAATGATGCCTCCAGGCTCAGCCACTCCCTCTGAGGAGGGTCTGCTTCTGACTCAGTCTGCCAGGTCCGGCTTCTCCTCTCTGTTTGGCTTTGGATGGCAGCAGATGTTTCTCTACCCGTCTGCAGATGCTTGGATGCTGGCTGTGGTCAGCTGTCTGTTTTTTGTTCTGTCACTCTCATTTTGAGCCCACAGATTCAGCCCTGCTGCTGGAAGAATACCGAGTGCCATCCACTGAGTTCAAACCCAAGGGCAACGTGTCAGAGGAAAGGAATCTACTCCCAAGGCAAATGCACAACTTGAACTCCAGTCGCATTGGGATCCTGTTTACTAATGAATTACCTCTCCCTGCTCAAGGATTTGCCACAGCCATGGATCCCATGTGGACATCTGGGAGAGCGATGGATGCCTGTTCTGTTGTAAAAACCTGCTGGTGCCAATGCTGCTCCCAGCAGTGCTCGAGCACATGCCAGGGAACAGGGATAGGACTTCTCCTACTCCCTGTTCTTGTCTCCCCATCAGGGAGCTGCCGAGCAGTGCTTCACTCCGAGATAACTTTCCTGCGCCAACAAGCTTTGCTAAGGTTGTTGTTTTAATTTCTTAAAACAAGCCTAGATCCTGCATTTTGTGAATCACTACAATGCTTTTAGTAGGTAGCCTTTTCATAAAGGAGCACAGCGGATGTGTACACAGGCCCTGATGAAGCTAATAACTACCTCTCAATGGCTTTCAGGGAGTTATTACATATTTAAGATCCAAGCTCCCTTAATCAACCACAGAGATGCAGCTGGCAGCAGTAAATTGCCAACAACAGTTCATTACAAATAAGGAAACATTGGTTTTTCAAGGACAAAAACTGTGTCAGTTCTTCAGCTAACTCTTGTCCTCACCCTTCTCCCCCCGCCACTCACCCCCAGTGATGCGCTGGCACAACTTGCTTCGTCCAATAACATGACTTCACTGCCTAATCCCCTCCACAGGGGACATCATGCAATCAAGTTCCTGGATTTCCTGACTTATTTGGGCAAACGGCACAGTCTGCATCCCATGCTCACCCTCCCTGGGGAAGCCATGGGCAGGACGTGTTCCACACCACCACCATGACCTGCCACAGGAGCACCCTCAGTGGCTTCACCCTGGGGAGCAGATGAAGCTGTGGGACACCTGGAGACACAGCTGTGAGTTTGCTCTTCAGGGGCTGAAGACGTGATGTGGCACTTGGGAATGGGTTTTTCAGTACCTGCCATGTGCTGGGCACAGCACAAAGGGGAAGGTCTGTGGACACCACAGGGCCTTATTCCCTTTCTGTCTCCCAACAGAGACGTGGTTGACCATGCAGCTGAGGCAAGAGCACAGCAGTTTAAGAGAGATGCCCATGCCTGGTTATTATTAAGGCCAATATTTTAAGAGCGTTCAGGAAAGACTAAGCATTGTTTGAAGGAAGAAGAGAAGAAGAAAAGAGAGCTGACCCTGTTAGAGCTGTATCTTCCCCTCTGAAGAGGGGACAACCAGCTTTTGGCCTTCAGGAACCAAAGAAATGATACATTTCAGGCCCAGAGAACTTCTCCTCCTCAAAAGGGAAACAGGCCCCATCCATGCCCCAGCGTGGTGCAACACACCTGCTCAGACCCCTGCTGTGGGCCACGGCCAGGGCCACCTCCCGTAAGATGGATCTGTACTGGATGGACCAGGAATACTGGGTGCTTCTGCCAAGGATCCAAGCCCTAGATCCAGCTGGCCGTATCTGTACTGCCTGCAAATCCCACTGGGTCAGGCAAGACTTCCAGTGGCGAGAGGAGAATACTCTGTAAACCCCACACTGGGCTCTGGAAGCAGGCCAAACATGAGTTTAATCTTTGTTTGGTCTGCTTTGGTATCTCACTGTGCTGCCAGACGTTAACCCTGTGCAAGCTGGGGCTGTTGCATGAGGGGATGCACATTGGCCCAGCTGAACAAAGTGAGGCCACAAAGAGGAAGAGAATGTGCTCAACAATGAAACCCGAAAAAGGGAATGTTTGTTTGCTTCCCTTCAAGCCTGGTTTATAGCAGTCTCTCTGCCACATCAAAAGACACCCACCTCTTCAACTGCATCCTATTGCAAGGCTGCTCGTGCTGGAGGCTTTACTTTTTTTCTCTGAAGCTGCAGGCCACAGATGAAAAACTGAGATAGAGGCGATCCAGGGCTGAGTCAGGATATAATTTTTGCTGTTTCTTTAGAAATACCTGACCCAACTTCTTTTTGGAAAAGAACTTTAAAAAGCAGTACCACTTGGTTCCCCTCCTGCCACAATCTATATTTATTGACATTGATATTTTTAAAGGGCTGTTGGGAGGGAGCCTATGTGGTTTCTGGGGACATTTCCCCCCAAAAATCAGCAGATGTAGCTGATGTTTGTGTCTCTGTTAGTATTCAGCTCCTAAATTTATGCTTACAGAGAAATGCCAGAACTGACTTGGACAACTCAAATTCAGTGGGCAAAGAGTGTCATTTCCTAAATCTGCAGCAGACATGTTTTATAAAAACAACTAAACTGTACATTATGAACAGCAAGATCATTTGCCATAAGGTTTTCCAGGCATTTACAGGGGTGACTGCATAGGTGAAATACGAGATTAATTGGCTGTCCATATTAATGTATGTACCATCTTCCTCACTGACATTAATGCAGTAAAACCTTTTCTTTTGGGGTGTGCGTGCCGACATCTGGAGCGCAGATTGTAACAGATCTCTAGTTGCAATGTTACCCCTAGAAAAACTATGTTTTTTGAACTTGAAGAACACACTGTTTTCATACAGCTTTGCAGTCACATCTGGAAGAGGTTCTCCTCCTGATGCTTCAAGACAGAAAGGAGAAGAGCTGATGGGGTATCAGCCGAGGGAACAATTGCTTCCTCCTCTAATATAGGAAGCTGGACTTCTTTTGAATTATTTAGCATTCAGTCAGGAGATAAAGATACACTGGCTGTGTGAACCAGCGACCTCTTCTATGATCACAATAGCTGTAGTAGATGGGGGGGCAGGGGGGGAGGGCAGGAAGAGCCTACAACTGCACATCTTCTCATGCAGAAAGTTTTAATCATTAATAGAGATGCAAGGCAAGGCTGCACTCACCCTGTTGAGAGTGGGCCCAGAGGGAAGGCTCTCCTACACTTTAAATCACAGCACCTACCCCAATGTCTCAGAGCCCCAGGTACCTGTGCAGCATCACTGAGACTGACCTTGCTGGGACCCCAGTCAGACAACTTTTCCCACACAGCTTGGAACAAGCTGTCGTGCAAACCCCATTTAAAAGCTGCTCCTTTCACTTGCTAACACACATCCATTGAACACACAAGCTGTGCTTCAGGAACAAGGAGCAGAAAAGCAGCACTCCAAGAGGCAGTGCTGGGATAAAATGATCCACAGGAGGATCAACATCTTCTCCATCACACATCTCTTTTGGTAACATCAGAATGAGATGTTTGTTTAAATGCACACAAGCAGCATGGCTTCAGCAGTAAGCTGCTATTTTGTGTACTCTGGGAAGGGGGGACATCAACAGATTGCAAAATGGGAAAGTCTCTCTGGACACTGCAAACAAACAACATGTTACGTAATTAGGCCTTTTGGGAACCAGAGGAAGGTCTCCAGAAGATCAGGGCCCTCCCAGCGCTTTCTAATTTTACTAGGACTTACCAGTAAGCCAGCCCTCTAATAACAGAGGCTTGTGCATGCTTTTCTTTCATCTTCATTTCTCCCTGTACTGCCCTACCTTTGTTATTACTGCCCCAGAAAAACAGATCTTACTCACTTTTATCAAGCTGATTCCTACAGACTTGAATGGCAGAACTGAAGAGGCTCTAAAGACCTTTAGAAGGGGCAGCAAAGACATCTCTTGGCCATCAGAGCATGGGAAAACCTGAAATTTTAGAACTTTATTGAGTCCAGTGTGCTAGGGAATTGCACCATTCTACATAACCGTGGCTTAGCTGAAATAGAGCACTATCAAGCAGTGACAGAGCAAAAAGTCTTTAGCTCCATAATCCACACATTGTGCTAGTATATCTTCTTTATTGGAGCAAATTCTTCCAAGGGAGGATGCCTGTAAGCAGCAGCTCAGCGTCAGGAACACTCTGCTTCTGTGCTGCAGGGCTGTCCTAAACTTGTGCCCAGGCAAAACATGGACTTGCAGGAAATCTTCTGCCAGTCAGATTGTACCATCCAGCACCTGAACATGGTCTGTAGCAGCTAAATTTTAGATTAATACCTACTGCCTTTCAGGCACAGAATAGATTGGAATAGTACCATTGTTTTCATTCTGTGCAAGTCCTCTCCCACCTGAATTGAGAAAGCCCCTTGGTCAACATCTGTCCCTGCAGTCACCACTCCCTTACAGCCACTCCCTTCATCTATGTCAGGCTGTGGACACTTCTGAGGTACCATCACTCACTGCGATTCCTGGGAGAGAGAGTTTAAAGACAATAGAGATACAATGGCATCTGCACAGAAAAAGTACGTCCAGGTTTCTAAGAAAGCTGCTTTCCCCTGGTTCTTGCTTGCTGTGCACATTCTGGCAGCTGGTAAGATGAGGAAGGAGGACGCTTGCAGCCCTGGTGGAGGCACAGCAGCACAGATCCCACAGGATGCGGTCAGCTTGCTTCTAGCACACCCCTTGGTTACTGGGCTGTTGGCAAAAGTCAGCCGTGAACAGCTTAGAGGAGGGAAGGCCACCACCAGAGGCAGCAGGCACAGCAGTGCCAGGGGACAACACCTCGCCTCATCACAGCCCGAGCACCAAGAGGCAGCACAGACACAAGGCTGGGATGAAGGACAGCACAGAGATCCTGGCCACAGTGATGGATCCAAGGCAAGGGGTAATCCAGGCCCCTCTAAGCGCCGTTGCAGAGCCTGTGGCCGTGTGTTTGGCCTGCCATGTAAACATGTCACATCCCATGGGAGCTGGGAACAAACGTCAAAGTCTAACTGTCACTAGCCCAGTTTTGCTAGTGCTGAATGACCTGGATAAAAAGCAAAGAGCCTTTGGGAGATATCCTTGTAGCCTAGATCATTGCATCTCTGCAGACAACTCCCTGCTTCTCCCAAAATGATAAAAAAAAAAAAAAATCAAATAACTGCATTCCTCTCTACTACATTTATCATTCAGGAGTCAGAAACCATGTGCTCTTGAGCCTTGTGTGAGCAACATGGATGTTGTGGCCTCCAGATTGCTAGAGCTGTGAAGTTTTTGCTCAGCTTTTCCTGGGAAGTCAAAATCCCAATTGGTATAAATCCTGCCTGAGAACTAAAAATCACCTTTTTATCCCCCCATCTACTTCAAGAAGTTTTATGAAGAAGTTTCATTCTCCCTGTGCACACACAGCAGATACAGGTGACAGACAGAACACAAGGACCACTCTGGGCACTTTCCATGGTTTGTCTCAGCTCCTAGGAGACCAGTAGTACAATATATAACACCCAAGCTGAAATTTAGCTCTCCCTTGTCACAGCAGTGCCCTTTATCAGTTACTTCCTTCAGTTCTGTGCACTGTTTTGTGCTACAGAACTTAAGTCCCTGTTGGCTGCAAACACAGAATTCACTGTAGGAAGAGCCTCAGGCTGGGACAACACAGCTCCCAACCCTTACTCCTCCCAGAGCACCAGCCGGGCAAGGAAATGCCTTCATGACATACCCAAGGATAGGTGTTTTCGACCATTATTTACCCAGCAAAATTTATGTTCTCCACATAATGTCATAAGGCTACAGCACTAATAATTTCTCCACCATCCAAATAGCAACACTCAGGAGTAGCCTCCAACAGCTTTCAACCCCCCTTTTTTACTTGCAAGCAGCGAATGAATGTGGCTGCAGTTACATCCTAACCATGAGGCTTCCCTGCACGACAACACTTTTCCAAGACGTGTATTGGACAGTGACCCAGGCCTGCAGCCTTTAGAGCAGGAGGAGGTGAACTAACCTTCACCAAAGCCCCGAGCAGAGCATCAGTAGGACAGGCTGTGGCCCAGTACCGGATGATCTGAGCCTCAACAGGAAACAGGAAGCAGGTACCACAATTCACACATTCAGTTTAAGCCCTTTGCAGGACACGCCCGTGTGCCTGTGTGGTCACAGCCACCTCGGTTTTGTTCTCAGCTCCACTGCAGGGCTGAGGCTGTAGAGATCTGCTCAGTGCATGGGCATGGCTCCCAGATCAGTTCCACCTCCCTGCTGCTGGAAGGCTGGAGTGCCCTTGACCAGGCATTGCTCAGCAGCCTGCTGGCAAGGCAGGGATGCAGCGTTTCAGGCTCCCCAAAGCATCTAAGGCCATTCATGGCTTATTGCAATGCACTGGCACCCAAACACCTCCAGTGCAGCTCTGGGAGCTAACTGCATTTCGTTTCAGGAGAAACAGAGACTGTAAGAAACAAATAAAACCTTGACTTACACTATCTCATCATTCTGGAACTCCAGCTCCCCGCAGGTGTCTTCAAAATCCTCTCCTCCACCTTTGGCTGTGCCTTCAATGGTTTTGTAGGGCACAATAACATTTCCTCGTGCTCCAGAGGTTCGCAACACTTTCACTTCCATGGTTCCTACGCTTTCACTGATGTGTGTTACTGGCTCCTCGAAGGTGAAGATGCCGGCATGGTCATCATCAAAAATGGTGACGGTGGCAGTAGATGGTGATCCCAAGCAGGCAAGTGTTGAGACACGACTGGCCTCAAGAACACCCTCATCTGAGGCCTCAGTGCTCACACGGACATTGCTGAGATGGACCAGGAAGTTCTCATCCTCCTCAAATATGTCATCATCGATTATGCCAACACGGATTTCCTTCTGTGTCTCTCCAGGCTTGAAGACCACTGTCCCTTCAGTGAACTCGTAGTCAGAGCCAGCATTGGCCGTCCCATCCTCTGTCCGGAAGTCAACGTACACTGTGTTGGTCAGGTCTCCTCCCCGGCGGACAATGGTCAGGGCCACGGTGCCACAGTTCTCTAAGCACTGGTAGGTGCCCTGCTCAAAGTAGAGCTTGCTGACAGGATCGTTTTCGGTCACCTCGCTGTTGACCTCGTGCATGCTGACGGCTTTGCGGGCCTGGTCTGCAGCGTGTCTCTTCAGGATGTTGCCAGCGCCGGTCATCAGCCGAGTGGCCTGGATGCGGTAAAAGGCTCTGCTCTTCTGCTGCTGGCTCAGGACCTGGTAGTTGGCCAACTCTATGAGCTGTTCAACTTCCTTGTCTGGGTGCTTTTGTTTCAGCTCCTTCAGGATCCGAGCCATTTCCCTCCTGGCTTCCTCATCATCCTGGTCTTTCTCGTCCACCTCCAACACCAGTGTCCCATCCAAAAAGTTCTCCACATGAGAATTAGCAACCTTTCCATCCATCTCGATGTCAGCCTTGGAGGAGGGCCGGTCACCCTCATGCTCGATGATCATCCCTCTCTGCTTGCCAGCTCGGTATTTCTTGTAGACGTACTTGTAAAATAAAAGCCTCCTGTCAGCTATCCAGGCAAACACCACACAGATGGGGAAGAAGAAGAAGGTGAGCAAGCCTTCCCAAACCTCCACAATCCCAGGAGAAGACACAGATAAAATAATGTAAAGCCAAGTGTAGGCAAAGATGCTCCAGGCCGCTGTGACAAAAAACACTCGCAAGTGCTTGATCTTCCTTATCTCTCCATCTGGCACCACGTACACACAGATTGCAATGATGACAAACATGTTAAAGGCAGCACTCCCCACAATCGTGCTTGGCCCCAAGTCCCCCGCCGTGAAGCCATGGCCGCACACCTCGATAACAGACAGGAGGATCTCTGGAGCAGACGAGCCCAAGGCCATCAGCGTGAGGTTGGAAACAGTCTCGTTCCAGATCCTCACAGTGGTTTTGCTGGTCTCGCCATTGGGCTTCTTGATGGTTATTTCCCGCTCTTGGGATGTAATGACTTCGATGGAGGACATGAAGCGGTCGGCTATGATGGATACTCCCAGGAACATGTACACCATTGCTACAAAATACACCGTTGCCCGGGCGATTTTGTCCCCAAACGAGGGGTCCTGGGGTTCCCATATTGGTAAAATCACACCCTTTTTGCAGATGTAGGAGCCAGCGCACTCCTCGGTGTCGTTCGCGGGCAGTTCACTGGGGCTCTCCGCGTGTGTGCCCCCTGCATGGAAGAGCAGCACCAGGACAAGGCTCAGGAGAGGGAAGCTCACTGGGAAGGCGCGTGCGTGAGTTACTCGCGACATGGCCACTTCCACCAGACAGGTCCCAAACACCCTCAACCTGAAGAGGCAAAAAGCAAAGATGCATTAAGTGAGGCAAACCAGAGATAACAGATCTTTCTCTCCAAACATATGATCGAGTAATCCTGTTACTCAAGAAGATCCAGCTGATGAGCCCAATTTGTTATGATTAGTGATGTTTTCCATGTAGAAATCCTCTAGTTCAGTCATCTGAACCAGGATGGATTCAGATGGTACCAGTGAGCTAGCACCTACTCCCTTTAGCTACCATCATGTTTCTTTCTCTTTGTTGAAAACCTATTTGTTCAATTGCATTTTCTTGTTCCTCTAATCTAATTAAAGCCCATCATTCTGCTTCACAGCTGGGAAACAGAAGTGTTTCCCATTTCAAAATTACAGTGCACTCACTCACTGGAATTCAGGGTAAGAGCAGGAGAGGACAGGAAATCTGCTATCCCCTCATCATGTTTAGAAAATATTTTTATACTTGCCATTTTAAATCACTGTAAGCTATGTATTTCACAGCCTTTCCTTGCTCACAGTCCTCCCAAGCATCTACTCCACGTCAGAAATCTGCACAAAGTGAGCTTGAGCCCTGGCAAAACCTTACTCTTAACAGTAACTTGGTCATAAGGTGCACCAGAAGGGCAGCCTGTAATTAATGATTTTGGAGCCATTCCTTCCACAGTGCATCACTTTGCACCTTCCCAAAACTGGAAGGAGCCCCATATGCATCGAAGCCTGGCTCTCTTGGCATGCTTCTAGAGGAAACATGTCCCCGTGCTCTTTTCCCACTAGGTCAGCTTTGACGGCTTCCCCCTTCAAGGGCCTTTCTCACTCCATTTACAACATCAGTCATCAGGCGTGACAGCCGAACTTGCCCTTGTCCTGCCTCAGGATTTTCCAGCAATGCGGAGGAGCTGTTAAAGAGGTTTGCAGTTAGTTAACAGTGCATAAACCGGCAGAACAGATGCCTTTAAGTACAAAGAGATGCTCAGTGAAAAAAAACCCTGAGCATGCTCAGTGTTACATTCTCAAATTTACTAGCCAATAAAAGCCAGATCCCTAGTTATTAAAGCTGTATTTTCTCCTCAAGGAGAGCTTTTGCTATACTACGCTTCTCCAATCCAAGTTAATTTAATCAGATGGCACTTAAAAATGTTTCTATGAAGAGAGGAAAATGAGCACGTCAATACCTCGACTTCACTGGGAAATACAAAAAGCTGAGCTGATTTTGCTCATAAAAGCCCCACACCCCATAAAAGAAAAAAAAAACCAACAAAGCTCAGCAATGACAGGTTTTAACTCCTCGTTAGGGCGGGGGCATATCATGCAGGGACAGGGCTGTGTGCAAGGGAACAATTGGCTGGAGGAAGCAATGGGTACCATCCCTCACTCGTGTTACAGGATCTACTCCACAAAGAGACACTGTAATGGTGGATCAAAGCCGTCTCCTCCCTTTGCTTTTATTTATGGATGCTGTAGTCGGATTATTGGTCTGGAAGAATAATACTGAGAATTTATCAAGACTGTTTTATATAAATGGTATTTTCTCACCAGGAACTGTTGGTCTGCCTCCAACCTCCCCACTCCCTGGTACTGTAATTAAGAAAAGAAAAAGGTACATAGTGGAGGAAGTGATCAAGTCAGAGAGATGGGTGATAAGAACAGATAAATTGAATAAGAAAAAGCAATTCTCTTGTAGGAAGACAAATTTAAAAGAAAGTTGTTTGCGTTGGCAATCCTGCTAATGCTACAAAAAAGCTCTTACTACCAGACTCATTGCCCCCTGATCATAGCCCCTGGGTACCTTCTGCCTCCCCAAATGCGATTTGCAGCCACCGCTTACAAGCCCAAAGTGAAAAAAATGCAAACGTGATGTTTGTAAAGAGGAGCACCTTGTTGCAGGCCGTTCAGTGGCTGGCTAAGCTGAAACAGATGTGCATTCACGGTCATTGAAATGTAGCTGAAGCATGAATTAGTCACCCAGCATCTGTACTCCTGTGTTTCACACTGCTCCAAACCAAGTCACGGAGACATTTGATAAAGGGGCTGTCAAAACGCAGGCTGACTTGGTACCTAACTCTGTTTATCCCAGATAGCTTCTAAGTGTAGTTTTGTTTCCTTTTTAAATATGTAGGCTTAAAAAAATTCATTGTGGGCATAAAATATTACTCAGTTGCATGGTTCTTCACCCTCTCCTTCTAAAGGGTAGTAGTTTCTTCAGAAAACTCAAGAACATCCACCTGTCCTTGTTCAGTTAATTTTTCTCCCTGTGGCAAGTCATATCCCTGCACATGTACAATTATTCAGAGCAATCAGGCATTGTGAAATCCCCTTGGCAAGAAGAGAAAACAGATGGTTCTAGAAAAAATATTATGCTTTGGGTCACTGATTTAGGTCATGAAGAACAGGAGAGTCCCATCACACTTCGGACCAATTCTCCAGCCTTAAAAGGATTTGGGTACTGGAAGTCTCATTCAGAAAAAAAGACACCCATGAAATCAAATCAATAAGTAATTTGAACTTTATTTGCCACGTTTTTCCCCTTTCAAACATTCTAATATAAGTTGTTTTTTGTTCTGGTTTATTTGTTTGTTTGTTTGAAATTGAGTCCCATACTACGTTAAACAGGAGGAAAAAGGGCCTAGAGGCTTGCATCTGAGCAATCCATATTTCTGGCATTCCCAACCAGCATTCCATGTACAAACAGTATTTCTCCCTCAGATGTCAGGAGGTAAGAAATGTGGAGCTCTTCTGGAGAGGGATAAGAAATGGCTGGGGCTTTGGAAGAGACACCCACCACCCATGCCAGTGTGCCTCCTTTGAGCAGCAGCAGCATCCCCCAACTCTGTTGTACTTTCTCCAGCATTTTGTGGTGTAGTCATCAAGCAAGATTCACACACCATGACCAGCTTTCCTACTTAAACCAATTCACAGTGAGGCTCAGGAATTACGAAGGGCTAGAAAATGCTTGGCCACAAAATGCTAGTTACACACATGCAGCCAGAGCCTGACACTCAAAATATCTCTGAGAAGCACCTGCTATTAAATCATCAGCATTTCTTTATTGGTATAATCCAAAATAAACAGCTTGGTCCCCACAGACCCTCTTACTCGGCATTTGCCTATGGTCTCAGCTCATGGTCAGCACAGTGTGGCAGGAATAGCATAGGAATATTCCCAGAAAAATAATTTCCAGCATGCTGTAAGGAGAAGAAAGGCTACCTGAAGAGCAGCCCTCCCTCCAAACCGAATTTTGTTAGCTTTTCATTAAGGTGTCTCAATTGCATTTCCCATCCTGGCCATCAGCAATAAAAGTGTGTGCAGCAGCTAATGCACAGTGCCAGGCCGGAAGCCCCGGCAAACCCTGCCTGCCACGGTGCTCGTGGCCTTGGTGGCACTGCCCCAGTGCCTCTGGGGCCAGAGGGATCACGGCAGCACCGGGCAGGGGGGCAGGCTGCTCTCAGGCTCGGTGTTGGCCATACATGTGTGGTCAAAAATCCCAAAGTGCTGTCCCAGGCCAGCACAGCCCTGCCCATAAGCACCACCCGATCCCCAGGGATGGCACCCTGAGCCCTTTTTACCACTGCAGGAGGGGAACTGTCCTGGTGCTGCTGGAGAGCTCTAAGGGAGAGCTAAAACTAACCGGGAGAGACAGAGCCCAGCCTGGGTTCTCCTGAAGTGGCACTGAGCCCCTTTCCCTTTTCAGACAAGCTCCACAGGGGTGCCAGCAGGTGTTTTTGCACAGCCAGGGAGGAAACCCTGTGAGAGGCTGCATAACAAGCTCAGTTTAGATGGAGCACCTGGCCAAGGGTTGTCATTCCAGCCTTTATTCCACCCCTTGGTGTTGTGAAACCAAGTTGTTGCCCACAGCAGGGCTGGGAGGGTTGCAGAGATATTTGCCTCCCTGCTGGACATGGGAGCACTAGGTTTTACAAATTGGTAGGAGAGAGCTCCTGCTGCCAGCTCGTGCTCCTGCCCCCCAGCTCAGGAGCTGCCAGATGGGGAGGAAACAGCCTTTTAGACTCTGCTCTGATCTTTCCCTGGCAGCATCGATCCTTCAGGCTGACTGGTTGCTGCATGCAAAGCGAGCCTGAAAGCTGCTCTGCATTTAAACAAAGCACAGCTTTTTCTTTGCAGCAGCCTCCCAAAAGTCCCATCTCCATCAGGGCACTTCAGCCTAGAAATATCCACTGTAAGGCCCTCCCTCTGTTATTTTCCTAAAGCTTTGTATCATACACGGGTCTATGACCATTTGCAACACACTAGAAGCACCATAATTTTTAAGAGCACTGAAAAAACACTGCTGGTCCAGACACTTTAATTACAGAAGGACTGGGCAAGGAAGGAAATGGCCTGGGCTCACAAGGAATAAGTGGCCACACAAAGAAAAGACTGAGAGGCTTTCCGTGTGGAAATTTTTTCCCAGCATCCAATGGAAAACCTGTAGAGAGCAGCTGTAACACAGCAGTGTTCACACCGTCATGGCCACCGCTGGTGCTCCCCAACGGTGCCCACCCCACTGCGACACCAGCTTCATAAAGAACATCATCACTGCGAATTTACTGCCAGCTGGGATGGGAGAAGGTGTCCCCACAGCTGTGTCCCCACCGTGCAGGAGCTTGGAGCAGCACCCTCTCCCAACGGGGTGCCTGGTCGCTTGCTGGGGACTAGTAGAAAGTTTGCTCTTCACGCAAGAGCGGCTGCTTTTTGACACAATGTGGGAACACAACCAGGAGCATGTTGCAACACCACGGGGATTCCCAAAGTGTCTTTTCCTGTCCTACAGTCAGAGCTAGACAAGAGAGGACCTTTTCCTAGCAAGAGTGCACTGGGAAGAGACAGGGAAGGCAGCTCAAGCCACCTTTTGCTGGTGTCACAGGCTGGAGAAAGACAGAGGGGCCAAAACCTGGCCAAGAAGCAGCTAGTGGCCACTGCAAGGCACAGCCAGCCTGCAAGCCAGAGAAACAGAGGCTCAAAGCTGCTCCCTCCCCTGCCAGTGTCCCTGGGGAAAAGACAGCAAGTCCTAAAAAGGCAGACTCTCTCCTACCCCACTGTCAAACCTGAAGTCCCCAAGTTACAGCACCGCTTCCCTAGTTTCTCTTGCAGGAGAGGAAGAATCTACTGCAAGCAATGAGCAGCCTTCCTGGGAGGAAGCACTGCATTCCTTGCCTCCACGCATGGGACTTACAGCCATGGCCCCATCTCTGGAGGAAGAGTAAACTTCTCCTCCGCTGCTGACCCTGCCTGGCTGTGCCCAAACCTGTACATCTGTGCCTCACTGAAATCAGCAGCCTGTTTTACAGCAGGCAGCTTGGGCAAAGCCTGTACTGGGAAAAGACATGGCTGCAAGAAAACAAACAAACAAACAAACAGTCTGGTCTCTGACTGACCATCACAGGTCCAGCTTCTTGCAGCCAAGGGACACAAAACGGATGCCAACAGCCCTGCGAGGAGGTACAGGGTGCTTGGAGGTCTGTCTGGGCAGACACAGGCTCCGCTGGCTTCACTTCTGATCTTGATGCTGACCCCGTGGCACAGCTTTGGTAAAACTGAGCTCCTGACAGCTGTGAGATTTACCTATCCGAGCAGGAAAAGGACCCTTCCAACACACTGGCTGTACATCCAGACTGTGGAGGAAAGCTGCTAAGTCCAAAGACTGTGTTGCCACTCAGAGCTGCATAGCGTGACGGCACTTTAAACGCTGCTTGGAAAACCCTTGGCTTGCTTCCCTGCTCCGGCTCTGCCTGGCTCCTGCTCCCTTTCACCCAGCTCTGCCACTCCAAAACAGGCACAGCCTGTTGGCATCCCCTACCCATGACCCTGTAGATCTCCACATCAGGGGAATGATTTCCAGGCCATCAGCATCCTGATTGCATCAGTACAAAAAAACATCAAAACCTTTCCAAATATAGTCAGAGGCACAAGCCCTCCATGAAGCCGATCAAATAAAACACACATCAGGCCACCCTGGTTTCTGTAAAGGACATTAAAAAGTAAGAATAATTATCAGTCTGTAACTGATTTTTCCAAGTATCCTATCTCTTCAATGAAACATCCAGTCTCCTCCCACAAATTCCCCAGCAACTTTCCAAAATAAACAGATAAACTGAGAAAATAAAACATCCCTGATATAAAATTTCAACCACATTGGATGAATTTGGGGGCAGCTTGCAGAGAATGAGCTTGGAACGTTTGTCAGGGAGATTACAGCCTTGCTTTTCACGCATGGAGACCAAGTGTCAAGTTGTCCCTTTCTCCCACGACTCAAGATCTCAGCAAGGAATATGCCAGGAAATAAGAAGCAAGGGGGAAATGCTACATTTCTCTGGGACTGGGTTTTTTTGTTTGTTTGCTTGCTTTTTAAACAACTCTCTTCCTACTTGCTGCTGTCTTCAGACCATTTTTTTATCCTTACCACCTGCCTTTGGTCTCTTCTTTATCAAGCAGCATCAGGCTCTTTCCTGTGATTCCTCTTGGGTTGCTGATGCCGTCCTCTCTGCCTGTGCATCTCCCTTGCTGATTTAAGCACAGTCTGCCCGTTCTCCATGAGCCGGCCCTGAGGCTGCCTGGCTGGCAGACTCCCTGTGCGATCTCAGGGCAGCCCTGCATCTCCCTGTGCTCCACGTCTCTGTGTAAAATGGGAAGAGCATCTCCTGTGAGTGCTGGGAGAATAAAACACTGTTAATAAGCCTGAGGCTCTTGGGCAGCCTGGGGAGGAAGTATCTGCCCAAAGGGGCCAGAAGGGAGGAATTAACAGGCCTATTGCTCTCCTCTGTGCCTGTGTCCGCTCTTCCCTCTGAGACTATTTTTGCACTGGGTTTGTAGCTGTGTGTGGGTCTTCTGTGCAGCAGGATGCTCCCCCTGGACCCTGCAGGAACAGAGAGCTTCAAGGGAAAAGAGATAAATCCCCATCCCCAGCTCCCTGCGACCATCCAGGGATGAAGAGGTGGAGACATCCATGGGGACGGGTGTGGGGAAAGACTGATGCAAATGCAGGTTGTTGACCTGGGCAATTCAGGCACGGTCCTAGACAGGAGCTGGGTAGGTTGGGCTGGGGGCTCACCCTGGCATGTTCCATCCATCAGCTGCGTGACTGCTCCTGGCTGGGGAAGGGTGGTAGCACCTCCCAGCAGAGCCACATCCAGAGGCACAGCTCTGGCACGGCTGACTCTAGAGGGAGCTGGATGCTAGTGCCGAGCAGATGGCCAGCTTTTAGACCCCCAGACCTCAGGAAAGGGATTCTAAGCCCAGGTGTGTGCCAGGCCTTCTTTACCTATCTCAAACACGAGGTTAACCACCCCTTCCTTCTCCTCAGACTCCCCCGCCTTCTCTGTCTCCTCAGGAGCTCTTTGCAGCACCAAATCTCACTTCTATTTGTAGCCAGGTTTCCTTAGGAAGCCAGGCACATGAAATCACAGTTTCCATGTCTGTCTGCCTGTTCACATCGCTCCCCCCTCTTTCCAATTTCAGTTAAAATCACCAGAGGGATAGAGATAACAGTAAAAGCCAAGTTCCTCCAAGGTTCCTGAAAACAGCTGGAGAGATACCACTCACACCCTTGGCAAGGGAAAGCCCAGTCAGGGAGCTCAGCCCATAGTGGATGCCAGACTATCAAGAGCACAGCAGTCTGCAGCAGCCCCAGGTGCAGCCAGATTTGCACAGCTGCGTGCACTGATGTCCAGGAGCTGGGAGCACATGCAGATCCCAGCACTCTGAGCTTGGACAGAGCTCCAGGTTGTTCCCTGTGCCATTCTCAAGGAGAGCTACTATCACTTGTGTTGTCTATGCCCAACCTGTTGGTTGGTCCTCCAGTGATGCTTGGATCTTGTGGGGCACTGGGCTTTATGACAGGATCTAAGTTTCATTAGGATGCTGGAGAACAAGGGCTTTTCCCCAGTGAGCCATCAGGACCGTATCCCCTCAAAGCCACAGCAGAAAACCAAATTCTGTCCTAGATGCAACGCCAGAAAATCGCAACCCTGAAAGCCCTGAGCGTATCAGGACACTACAAAAGGCAGAGAAGTGGCTGTGCCTATACAACATCATTTAGGGTGCTGCACAGACTCCCAAGAACAAGGATGTAAACCACAGTTTGTGCCATGTCATGTACAGCAGTGCCAGGAGAGAAGATGAGGTGCAGCTTGGGCAGCTACAGGACAGTGAATATTTAAGTCTCAGAAGCCATTCACAGCCAGTAGATTACAAAAATCGTAGTGAAAGTAGGGGAGAGAGAAGCAAGCAAAGTTTCATCAGGTTAGAATTGTGCTGGTCCGTATTGGCACTCAGGGATGCTGGACATAGAGAGTACGTCCAACCTCCTCAGGTATCTTGAATGCAAACCCCGGTAGAGAGGAAGCTTTGACCAACGTGGCTCCCCAGCACTGACTTAGGAGTTGTTCATGCCAACAGAGCTGGTGGGGGCATAAGAGGAGTCAGACAGCTTTCCTGGGAGTTGGTGGTGGGGACTCATGGCTTGTCTGGCAGGTGATGGTCCTGGAAATGCTACATTATGTCCCTATTTGGACTAAATGTCTGTGCTGGACAAGCAGCAAAGCTGCTACTGAAGAACCAATCAGAAGGAAAAGGGGAGAAAGAAACAGCTAATAGATGCTCCCAAGGGATCACAAATGCCTTTCTTTGATGATAGCCATGTCCCCAGCAAAAGCCATATAGCACAGCTCTTTTTTTTCCTGGATGCCACCATCACATCAATATGCAAGTGTCCCAGCTTCCCTTTTCTAAAGAAAAAGTGCACCCCTTCTCTTTGTGACAGCGACAAAAAGTACATGAATTCCCAGGCAGGTGCCAGGGGAGCACACAGAGAACCCCAGTCTCTCTCCACCTTCATTTCCATTGCCTGACTTGCGGATTTCCAACATCTGGGACTGGAGGAACAAACAGGTTCCTGCAAAGTGCGAGCCAAAAGGAGCCCCGAAAGCACACACTCGCACCCACACGCCTGTGACCTTGTGATTTTACTACAGCTTTCATTTTCAGACTCCAGTCCTCCCTAGTGCTTGCTGCATTTCTGCAACATTTTGGCACTTTGCTCTCGCCTTGGAGACAGAGCAGAGTGTGGAGTTGTTTTGCACGGCTCGGCGGGGAGGGAAGCAACAAGGCTGTGAATAAAGAATTAAACTCAAGATGACGGAAGAGCCCCAGCCATGCTTCCACCTAGACAAAGCCTACGTGATGAGCGCTGCTTAATGCCAGCCCTTAATAACGCACGCTGCTCGAGACGACAATGGGAATTTCAGCGTGGCTGCAGGTGCCTCCGACCACTCACCTCGGGAAGCGTTTCAAGGCAGGAAAAGCAGCCCTGCCGGGAGGCACGCACAGCCCCGCCAGGCGGAGGCACCGCACCCCGCCGCGCACGGGGGGATGTGCCCGAGAGCCCCCCGGGAAGGAGATTTGCCTNGGAGGGAGGAAGGAAGGGAGGGATGGAGGGATGGATGGAGGGAGCGCGCGGACACACACACACACACACACGCGCGCGCGCGCCCCGGGGATGCGCTCAGCCGGCCCGCCCCGCAGGCAGCCTCCCCTCCCTCCGCATCCCTCCGCCGCGGTCCGCGGGCAGCGAGAGACCCGCCGTCCCTCCTCCTGGGGAGTAGCTTCAGCCCTCCTCCTCCTCGTCCTCCCGCTGCTGGAAATATTTCCGGAATTCCTCCTCGGATCGAGGGACTTTGAAAGGCAGGGCTGGTCGCGGACCCACCCCCAGCAGCTCTGCCCTCCCTGCTTGGGGCAGTCCCCAGCCCTGCCCTGCCTGCCCCTAGCCCTGCTCGTCCTGCCCGGGACAGTTCCCATCCATGCCCTGCCTGCTCCCAGTCTTGCTCTGCCCTGGCCGGGACAGTCTCCATCCATGCCCTGCCTGCCTCCAGCCCACCCCACCCCACCCTGGCCGGTCAGCTCCTGCCCGCATCCCCCCGGCCGACCTGNGGTCCTGGAAATGCTACATTATGTCCCTATTTGGACTAAATGTCGGTGCTGGACAAGCAGCAAAGCTGCTACTGAAGAACCAATCAGAAGGAAAAGGGGAGAAAGAAACAGCTAATAGATGCTCCCAAGGGATCACAAATGCCTTTCTTTGATGATAGCCATGTCCCCAGCAAAAGCCATATAGCACAGCTCTTTTTTTTCCTGGATGCCACCATCACATCAATATGCAAGTGTCCCAGCTTCCCTTTTCTAAAGAAAAAGTGCACCCCTTCTCTTTGTGACAGCGACAAAAAGTACATGAATTCCCAGGCAGGTGCCAGGGGAGCACACAGAGAACCCCAGTCTCTCTCCACCTTCATTTCCATTGCCTGACTTGCGGATTTCCAACATCTGGGACTGGAGGAACAAACAGGTTCCTGCAAAGTGCGAGCCAAAAGGAGCCCCGAAAGCACACACTCGCACCCACACGCCTGTGACCTTGTGATTTTACTACAGCTTTCATTTTCAGACTCCAGTCCTCCCTAGTGCTTGCTGCATTTCTGCAACATTTTGGCACTTTGCTCTCGCCTTGGAGACAGAGCAGAGTGTGGAGTTGTTTTGCACGGCTCGGCGGGGAGGGAAGCAACAAGGCTGTGAATAAAGAATTAAACTCAAGATGACGGAAGAGCCCCAGCCATGCTTCCACCTAGACAAAGCCTACGTGATGAGCGCTGCTTAATGCCAGCCCTTAATAACGCACGCTGCTCGAGACGACAATGGGAATTTCAGCGTGGCTGCAGGTGCCTCCGACCACTCACCTCGGGAAGCGTTTCAAGGCAGGAAAAGCAGCCCTGCCGGGAGGCACGCACAGCCCCGCCAGGCGGAGGCACCGCACCCCGCCGCGCACGGGGGGATGTGCCCGAGAGCCCCCCGGGAAGGAGATTTGCCTCAGCGCCCTGCCCGACCCCACCTGCCCGGCAATGCCCGGCTCTCGGGCTAACGGGGAAGCGACCCTCGCCGCAGCCGCACCTCCCGTCGCGACATGTCGCGATTGGCCGGCGGGGGAGGGCGGCGAGCCCCTTCGCCTGCCTGGAGGTGCCACGGCTGGGTTGTAGAAAGCATTCCCGGGTGCGTGTGTGAGTGTGAGCATCCTACCCCCGCCACCCCATCGGCTCCCACACGGCTCGGGGTCCCCCTCATGCCGACCCCCCCCGCAGTCTCCCCCGGCACTCGGATCGCGGTGTAGGAAGCAGCGTGAGGCTGGGCAGGGTCGGGGCGGGGGCCGGTCGGTCGCGGTCCTACCTGGCGGGGAGCAGGAGCGGGCGTCGCCGGGGCCGGCTCAGCAGCGGCGGGNTTCCGGAATTCCTCCTCGGATCGAGGGACTTTGAAAGGCAGGGCTGGTCGCGGACCCACCCCCAGCAGCTCTGCCCTCCCTGCTTGGGGCAGTCCCCAGCCCTGCCCTGCCTGCCCCTAGCCCTGCTCGTCCTGCCCGGGACAGTTCCCATCCATGCCCTGCCTGCTCCCAGTCTTGCTCTGCCCTGGCCGGGACAGTCTCCATCCATGCCCTGCCTGCCTCCAGCCCACCCCACCCCACCCTGGCCGGTCAGCTCCTGCCCGCATCCCCCCGGCCGACCTGCAGCCTGCCAGGGCGATCCTGAACCCATTTGCACCCTTCAGGAGGGAGAGAGCCCTGGGAAAGATGGAGAGAAGGGAAACGTGTGTGTGTGTGGGCGCACAAGGAGTGCCTTGCTGTGTCCATACCCATGGCAGCTGTGGGGAGGCAGGAGGTCACGAGCATCCCTAGGGGCCCCGGGTTGACGTTCACTCCCCTCTCACATCCTCAAAGTTGTGTCAGGGGTCAGCAGGGGACATGGGGTGACAGGCAAGGAGCATATGTGTCAGCTAGGACCCTCCTGGGAAGTGCCCTGACACCTTGGCAATGGTGTCAGTCCCCGAACCCACAGAGGCTCCTGTCCCCAGGAGGGTCATCATGCTCGGGGAGGTCCTGCAGGAAGGCAGCAGCCTGGCACAGCAGGACTTGCTGCACCTCAGGCTGACCAAAATGTCCTTCCTGTGGGCAATTCCCCTTTCACCATGCCTGAATGACTCCTCCACCCTTCGCTGGCTCCAGTAAGGAGCAGATGAACCCATTGTCCCACCCTCCAGGCAAAACTCTGTGACTTTAGGAACTTAAAATAGGACCAGAGCTAATAACTCACACACTGGTGTGCAAGTACCCAGCGACCTTGACGAACCCTCTGTGCCCAGATCCTCAGATGCAACAAGAACTGTGTGGGGAAGCAGAGACATTGTTTTAGGTCCTGCACCATCTTACACCCTACTCCCTCTTATCTTGTCAGCTGTGCCTATCATTTTGGCCACCACTGGCAAGACAGCAACCCAGAATTTTACCTTTGGATTTCATTTGTGCTTTTCTTACTTGCTTTCAAAAAAAATTTTTTTTTGAAGATTTTTGCACCACTGTGTCCTTCAGCACAGATGGAAAACTAAATTTCTCTGTTCAACATAAAGGGGTAAGACATGGATAATGTCACAAAACTCCTTTGTGTAAAGCACTTTGTGATGAGCTGACCAACCACCAAACCAGCTACTTGTAATTAGTGTTGCAGCAGTTATGGCTATTACTTAGTTTCAGTCTCACTTTAACAGCTTATTGCCTACATATGGAATGAAAGGCATTTCCATATAAGAATTTGGTTTAGAAAAAAATGTGATTTTGTGTCCAATAGCTAACTCTGATTTTCTGCCTCACCTCTTTTGATTTAAAACTCTTTAGAGGAGGGATAAGTTTGCATCTGGCCATGTGTGGTACTTTGATGGTACTCAATTCTCCCAGCAGGGCCATTGATATAAAATGAGCACAGCTAAATGTGTGCAGCATGCACAGTGCTGTGCTGAGCTCAGGAGCTGAGCAGAGCAGTGGATGTGTATCAGTGGCATTTGGTTTGGCAGTGGCTGCAGGACGCAAGGCGCTGCACAAGCTGGCATGACAAAAGGATAGTGTGAGCAGGAAAAATTGGCAAAAGGATGGTGTGAGCAGGAAAAATTGGCATGGTTGCAGCAAACATAATCCCTGCTGGTGCTTTTCACCCTGCACACTGAAATCTAATCACTGCATCAGTAAGCAGTGGAACTCAAATTTTAGTCATGGAGTTCTCCCTAAACCTCCCTAATTCCCTCAGTAATGTTGCTGACCTACTTCCCAGCTCTTTCAGTGAATACAGTACCCCACTCCTCTGGATCACCAAGACTCGGCTAATGGGCATCCACTCGTGAGCTGCCCTCTGAAGAGCCAGGCATGCCCACTCACCTCTCAACTCACCAATTTCCTCCCAACTCACTTCTCTCTGCAGCTTGCAGTGCATGTTCCTATCTCCCAGTGCCTCCTGCTGAGGCCCTCAGAAAGGCTGCTTCAGCTGTGGGATTTTTGTGGCCTTCCAGGGGAGCTGAAGAAAACAAGAGTTTGTCAGTGCTTGTGGTGATGCCCATTAGTTCATGAACCCTTTGTATCCACCCAGCCTTAATGGCACTGGGACAGAAAAGGTGAAGCAGCACTCTCCCACCTGAATGTGAGAGCAGCTTTCATCTGTCTGCTTGAAAGTGACTGGTTAGGAAGAATATGAGGCTGGGAGGCTTGGAGAAGATGTGCCCTACTCTCCAGTCCCTCACACACCCCTTTCCAGGCACATTTAGACCTTCATTTCTTGCAGCCTCCAAGAGAAAGGTGGAACTGGGCTATGAAGGAAAAAGTGGAAGTCAGGGAGTGGGAGAGGCAGTGAGTCCAGTTGCTGAGAGGAGATGCTGTGTTCCAGAACTGCTCCCCACTGCCATGGCCATGGCTCACACTGCTTTTTCTCAGCCAAGCTAGCTGAAGTGGTGGCTGTGACAGAACGGAGCTCTGCACGGGCTGTGAAATCTGCGGGGCAAGCTGAGCAAATGCTCCTGCCCTCTGCCTCATGCTCTAGGCAGAAATGCAACAAGACTGCTCATGTCCTGACACAGCAGGTTTTGTCACGGTGTGGGCACATCCATGCTTCAGCATTCCAGATTGCAGCCTGGACTGTGCTGTGAGAGGCAGCACTTTGCTCCAGCTACCTTTACCTCCCTGTCACTCTTTGCAGCCATGCAAGTGAACACCTACCTCTGCAACCATGCTTACAACTGCTAATTACTCGTCTCAAAGTCATGGAGATTCTCATGCCAATAGTAGCGAATGGCTCATTCATTCCCTCATTCATTCATGCCCACCCACAGCTCTTTCCGACAGCAGCCTGCATCTCTCTGCAGTTGCTGGAGGAGGTTTCTGGGTATTGTCTGCATGTGCAGAGCACAAAGGCAATTTCTCCCGGCAAAGAATAGGGTTAGTGGGCTGCGGAGCCTTGAGCACAGGACAGAATGGTGCAGGCCGATTCTCTGCTCAGTACCTTGTGAAAAAAGACATCTGAACTGCTGCGCAGTTTTGAGGAGGGGGACACAAAGCCTCAGGCACTTTGTGCTTGAAAAATTTCTGCCTTATATTCCCTGTAAGAGACAAGAGCTCAGGGCAATGCTCAGCTCAGCCAAAGCATGTTCATCTCCAAGGAGCTGCCCTACCACCCTTTCTTGTCCCTCTTTGGAACATCTCCTCAGTGGAATGCTTTGGTCTCAGATGATGCTGGAGGATAACCAGTGAGTCTGCTTTGGCTGGTTATCTCTGGTCATGGTTTTCCTCAAGTCCCTCGGGAGATGCCAGAGAGGTCCTGCAGAAGCAGATGGGTTGTCATCTCTGCTTGCTATCCATCTGCCTTTGCTCCTTGCTGCAGCAGACTCGAACATGCACTCCCTGAACATTCTCTGGCTCTCCTATGCATGTTCTTGGCAGAGACCTGGAGATCCCTGGAGAGTGGTGTTTCTAAAAAAGATGCTTAGAAACATCATTTCCAGCCACTTGAGCACTTCCTTTCACTGACACCTTCAAACCAGCCTTTGCTGTTAGGAGGATAAATCAGGCATTTAGAAATGTGGCAGATGGAGTGGGACACAGCAGTGAGTAGGAAGGGCAATTTTGTGTACTGGACATCAATATCTTTCTTTTTGAGCTCTCTAGGCAGTGCCTCCTTAGCTGTGTCCAAGTACCTGGTACAGCCTGAGTCCCGATGATCCCGTGGAGATCTGATTGCATGACAGTTGTCCATCAGCCAGCCAGGGGGCTTGGATGTGAAAGGTATCTTCTCCCCTGGAAAACTGAGAGTACAGACTGCACCCCAGGGAGGAGGCAGGGTTCGATGGAATGTCTTGGCACACCTGTGAAAAGTCAGTAGTGTGTGATTTGCTGTCACTCCGCTGCTCTGAGAGCCTGCAGAGGTAACTGGAGAAACCCAGCCTGTGCCACTTTTGAGCTTCCCCCTGGATATTTGCTCTGTGCTGTGTTTTATGCATGTTTAAACAATAAATCCAGAGCACTAATTCATGAGCATAGCATTTAACAGCTTGGGAGAGAGCTTTCCTGGAAGAAGCATTGACTGGCCAAATTTTGCAGAGCACTGTTTATGTGTTACAGACACAAAAGTATATTTGCACTGGAAATCACCTGCTGCATGGGGACAGAAAGAAGGAGTAGTTAGAGGGGCTGGATGTGAATTTAGGAAGCTTGAAAATGGGGAGAGCTGCACATATTTTGCAAACATCTAGGCTGAAAAACAAGCCACATATTCTTCTCTTTGAATTCTGCTTCACAGTTGTACTTTTCTTTTTGGAAAAAAAACCTGCTTTCTGGTCACCAGGCATATACAGGAAAAATTCAATATGTGCACAGAATGACTTCAGCGGCCGGGCTTATTGTGAGAGATGTACAAGGTGCAAACTGTCTCCTTACTCTTCTCAAAGGGGTGGAAACAAAAAAGCCTTCTGGCAGCTGTCAGTTGTCTCACCAGCAGTGCATGCTAATACCAGCATCTCACTTCCACTTCTCAGGCAAAAACCAGCTCCTAGTTGGAGTCACTGAATCACCAGAAAATGAAGGACCAGATGTCCCCTGCTGAACTGGCTGTCCCTTAGCACCTTTTCCCGGCAAAACCGTGACACCAATGAAGCTTTGGTTTGCTGTTACAAGGCTGCAGAACGCAGGGACTAAAAATGCAGATGCAAGGTTAACTGAGATGTGTTTCCCAGTGAAAGCCATAGCCCAGTGACTTTGGTGCCTCCCTGCAAAGGGGCCATGGAAGTGCAGTGTGCCAGCCCTGGGGCAGCACTGCCACCATATAGACACTAGCACTCTCCACCTGACACTCCAGCCCTCTTCACCACCATTCCAAGGCTGTCCTAGCCTGGAAAAAATTTGCTTGAAAAAAAATTAATCCGCCCCCCAAGTACAGAATTAAAAAGTAGCAAATAACATTTTTTCTGGATTTGTCTTCTGCTTTTGAACCCTAAAGTTTGGTGCTTTCCAATTTACTTGGCAACCAGAAGCAAGTCAAAAAACTGTAAGAGTGATGAAATAGTAACCACATGACTCTGGGAGCTGGGACTTCCAGAAAAACGGAAGTACAAGTACCATGTGGCATGGTCTGGTAGCTGTGTCCTGCAAAGTGGGGGCTGTGAGGCTTCCTAAGCAGCTCTGGCCCTATTCCTCCTTTGATCCATGTGCAAGGTTCCCACAGTTACCAGTGGGAATCACCAGGCAAATCAGATGTAGTGCATGGCTCTGGCTGTGGCCCCTGGTTGTGAAAGTAATTTGGCCTCCTCTGTATCATCTGTTTGCCAGCCTTGAGCAAGGCTGGGCATTCTAGGGAAATTTTTTTTATTAAAAGTGACATGTGACTGGCCTCAGCTGCACAAAGCACCGTATTTATACTTTATTTACATATTCCAGGTCAAGAAAGCTGGTGGAACACCTTGCAAAAGCCAAGCCCGCTAGATGAGAGGCTGTGCAATGACTTCTCGTAACGGGAAATTTTCTTCACTGTAGCGAACTCTAATCTGCTGTCCTTGAGGGTGGTCAGAAGTGTTCCCTGACTCCTTGCTGCTTTGACTTTACCATCCTCTGCCTCAGCTCTGCTTTGTTTCACCTCTAAGTGGCCTCGCCTGGCAAGGTGTCCCTCCAGCATGGAAGAGCTCTGCCAGAGACGAGTCCTTGAGTCCTGGGGACAGAGGAACGTGTTGTCTGCTGTTATCAGTCAATTTTAGGCCACAAGGACCCATGTGGCTGGAATTCCTGTGCTCCTTGGTCTTCCCAAGGCACCTTGCAGAAATCCTGTGTCCTTGCTCCTGGTTGACTTCCCGCCTGGGAGACCTGAGACAGCAGCAGGGTTCTTATCCCAGTTTCCTTTCCCACAGCTTAGTCTGCTGGCCAGGGACTCACTCACACTGGTGCATGCACAGATCTTGCTATTTTGGCACCGTTTGCTCTACTTCTTCTGTTTTCTTTTGGAGATGTATGAACCAAAAATGCTTATCCTCTCTGTGCTGCGTGCTCGAGCAGTACTGAGGCAGAAACCAATGCTGCATGCCCTAAACATAGGAATTGAAGCCCTGTGTGTAAAGAGAATTTACAAAAAAAAAAGAAAAAAAAGAAAAAAAAGAAAAAAAAAGAAAAAAGAAGCAAGAAAACCCGATGTAACTTCCTGATTACTTAGTGGTTATGGGTTTGGGGGTTTTTCTGGACACTTTGGAGAAATGAAACTGCACCATTTGTAAGACTGAATTCTCCTTTCAAATTTCCACACTGCCACATGCTAGTCTGTTTCCCCCTTGGAATTTCAAACATGGCCCGTTTAAAAGCTGCTCTGAGCTGAATGTTTTTATCATGTCTTTCTGGATTGTGATGATGCTTTAAAATGATTGAAGATGCTCCTTTGCCACCCGCCTCATGGTTAGAAATCGCCAAGTCTCTTATGGAAATCTCCTGCTCTTATGGGACACTGTGCCCAGCTTCTCTGAAATCTGTTTTGGTTCTGAGGCTGTAAGAGCCAGTTTGCTGGTGTGTAGGCATCTGTATGTTTGGTAGAGCAGTGTCTTACAAGGCTGATGGGAATACAGGCTTTCCCTTTCCATTCAGATCCCTTCCATGTGCACCTCAGTTGCTCAGAAAATTCCTGCCCCCTGCACCTCGAGATACCAGTGTGGTATTTTGGTCATTGGGCCAGGGCTGCTAACAGTACCTGGATTTTGTTTGCCATCGGTAGATTCCAGAGCTAACAGCTGTATTTATATGACCAGTGGCATCAGGAAAGCAGGCAACAGCTGCAGAAGAAATAAGAGAAGTGAGAGGTCTAGAAGACATGATTCAAGAGGAAACATTGCAGGAATGCAAACTGACAAGTCAGGAGGAGACATATATCTGTGCACATCTGAAAGAGTAGATGCTTTCCATTCCTCCTGTTGACATGGTAAGAAGTCAGGGGGTTAAACTACAGGCAGGGACACTGAAGTTTGGCACAAGGAAAAACTTTCTGTGGCCATGAGAGTAATGGTGTAGGCAGCTGGGTTGCCTGTAAAGAGGTCTCCGAGAAGGGTGTATTTTATCACTGAAAAGTTTTTAGATCAGGATGAGCAAACCTCTGTTGAGTTCAGATCAGGTGTAGGTGACCTAGTTCTCAACATCATTTCACCAGAAAGATGTATCTGAGAGATGAACAATCAGGGGACATCCAGCACATCACAAAGAGAAAAACAGGGTTGTGATTAGGCTGAAAGGAAAGAAGGCGAGCCTTTAGGCTTTGGACAAAAATTTGGTGTTGCAGAAGAGTCAGAGCACTGGAAATTAGGCCATGATGGGAGAGCATAGCAAAGTCTAGGTGGCAATACTATCCAATTTTACACAACCTGGGAGCAGACTGACCTTCATTCCAGGCTGGCGGCCAATTTCCTGGGTGGATGAACCATTTAGCTCATAGGACACCAGGGAAGAGAGAGCTGATTGCTGCTCTGAAGCCCATGGTATATCCCACTTGGGTTTTGTCCTGTCAAGGTTTGTTCCAGGCTGTTGTGGTTTAGCAATGGTATTCCACAATTTAGTATTCCCACTAAAGCCACATGCTGCTCCCACTTCTCCCTCCAACTGGAGGCACAAAAGGCAAAGATCACAGATAAGAGCAATTTACTGGAAACAGCAGAGAGATAAGAAAATGAATGGTAACAGCAACAATATTAATATTAAAAATGTACAAAAGAGAGAGAGTGATTCAAATGACAGCATGCTCATGAGAGAACCATTTTTTGCACAGGCAGATTGTGATAGAACAATGCTAATTGCTTTAAACTAAAAGAGAAGAGATTTAGATTAGATGTTAATAAGAAATTCTTTACTGCAAGAGTGGTGAGGCACTGGAACAGGTTGCCCAGAGAAGCTGTGGATGCCCCATCCTTGGAAGTGTTCCTGGCCAGGCTGGATGGGGCTTTGAGCCAACTGATCTCGTGGAAGGTGTCCCTGCCCATAGCAGGGGGGTTGGAACTGGATGATATTTAAGCTCCCTTCTAACTCAAACCATTTGTGATCCCATGATTCTATGAAAATATCATCTTTGGTTAACCCTTACTTATGGCTGTCTAACAACATGAAATAAGGGTTGAGAAGCTACCAGAACCTGCAGATTGTAAGAAGAGAGGTGATGTACATGCAGCTGACTATGTCTGATCAGAAGCTACACTGACTAGATAGCAGCAGGAAAAATGGCAGAAAAGAGAAACATTGCCTCTAACAAAGGCAGGGTACCAGCTTAATCACGGGCTTGTCTGGGGGAGAGGGACTGGATAAAGAAGCAGAATCTGGAAAGAATAAAAGCGGCAAAACCAAAATATAAGGTAAAGTAAGTGACACAGTCAGGACTGATTTGGAGCTGTTGGTCAGCTGCGTGCTAAATTATGGCAGCGTGACAAATGAGCGACATAGGTGTGAGGCTGTACCTGAAGTCAGACAGGTCACAAACATCTGCCACATCCAGCACACCCCCAGCTCCTCAGAGAGCCTGACTCAGCACAGGGCTTTCCTGCAGATGGCTTTGTGTGGCAAAGACCCCACTGAAGCAAAGTGTCTGCACAGGACACTGCCACGAAAGAAGGGACACGTGTCAAGTGACATGCATGCCAAAGACAAGAAATGAAGTTACAACTCAGGATGAAGGCAGGGCCTCCGTGCTGGCGAAACATCAACTGTATTAAGGTTAGAGCCTTCAAGCTTGTCTTGTTCTGTGATTTTCCATAAGCTGCGTACATCAAGGCACATTTCAAGATAATCAGACTGTCTGTTTCAAAGAGAAGAATGTTAAAATTTGGCATGTTCCTATGAACAGGGACAGAAAATGTCTAGAAAACACCGGTAGTGGCACAGCTTGTAATGCCTACAAACTTGTCTTGTTTTGTAGCACTCTTCTAGGTCTGTGCATCAAAGCATGCTCAAAAATAGTCTGCCTGGTCAGTTTTAAGGTAAGGACATTGAAATCAAGGGTAAAAGGCCGAATACTTTTTTAGTGCATTATTGTGGAGGCATATCTTCAGGCATTTTAACACCTTAAGGCCCTTTCCAGGTACGCATGAAGAAGGTGCACATATAGACAGACCTGACAGACCCTTGTCCTGGCCCCTGAAAATGCAAGGACTCTCACCAAATTGTGGATCCTCAGGTGGGTCTTTGGTGTTTTATTTTGGAGGTTTTAAGAATCTAGAAAGGGTCTGACTAATTTTTCTAAAATAGTCATGATTTTTCCTGAATCTTAACCAGTGATTGATAACTTAACAGACAAATCATTGCCCACTAAGCAGATGTTCAGTGGCAAGCAGTACAAAGATTTTTCTTCTCTGACAGTAAAAGGTTCACATCCTGTACAAACTGTTCTCCTCCACATGATTCCCGTCCACTTCTCCATGGTCCTCATACACACTCACAGCAGACAACCTTCAAGATTAACTCTTTTGTCAAGACTAATTTGGACATATGTCACACTTCAGGGGAAGGGTGAGGTTATCAGCAAGGCTCTAAAAAGCTAAGTGTTGGTTACTCTTGCTCTCAGAACTTCACTTCAGATCAAATCAACTCAAGCCAAAAGGCAAATCTCTCAGTTATCAAGAAAGATGCTTTGTGGAGCATCTCTTTTCTATGACCAATGCCTGAAAAAGTAGGATCACAGGATCTTTTAGGTAGAAAAAGGCCTCTAGGATCATGAGTCCAGCTGTTAACCTGACACACCAAAGTTCACCACTACACCATGTCCCCAGCTGCCACATCTACATGTCTTTTCAATGCCTTCAGGAATGGTGATTCCACCATTTCCTAAATAAATAAACAGGACTGGTCCCAATACTGAGGTCTGGGGAGCACCCCTAGTGAGGAGAGAAACATTTTAATGTGTTTGTTTTCCAAGCAGTGCTGTGGAATAAGTCCAGGATAGAACATGGCAGGAACTCAAGGATACACTGTGGGGCTGGACCTTGTTGTGTTAAACCTTTGAGTAATGTAGCCAGAGAGCAAAGCGAGGACACCTCTCACAGCTGCATATCTCTCTTTTTGCAGTATTTTTCCCATGAATTAAGGCTACCAAGGAGATTTGGAAAACACACTAGGATTCCACAAAGAATTGGTTCATCAGCAACTTGGAAAAACATGCATAAGAGGTAAATGCTGGAAGTTAAACGTATCTCCCTGGTCAGGATATGGCTTCTGCCCTTTGCATGTGGCTTACATCTGAAAGATGTCACAGCAGGCAGCAGAGCAGCAGTAAACATCACTATTCTGGACACTCAATAAAAATGGGGGACCTGCTTATCCAGATAAAGATAGGGCAATCCAGAACATCTGTCTTGCTCCCGAACTGGGCACTTTTCCTGGATAGAAAATGCCTTCAGAGCCTTGCTTCAAGTAGCTGTGTTCTAGATCTGAGAGTTCATCTTGAAATACTAGTTGGCAGCCCAAAGCGATGTAACATTTAGCATGCTTTAAAGGACCATATGGAATAAGTTACACTGGAGTAAAACAAACACCAGTCTCTCACATCCAGTGTTATTGTTAACAACTTACTGGGCTGTGTGTATTTTTCAGCAGCAAGGATGACTCACTAAATAACAGGATAATACCATGGATCACTAGCATGTTGTGGTTTGTGGCCACAGGAAGGGTTTACTTTTATTGTGTGCATATTGGCAGTCTCGGCACAGCGGCAGCAAATCCAGAAGTTTATTGCTGTGTCTGGGGCAGAAGTGTAAGATCTCTGCTTGGAGCCTTTCCGTAAGCCAAAAAAATAACATGGGATATTTCTCCTATCATGCTTGCCAGACTGCAGCAGAAGAAATGAGCTGGGAATTATAGGCTGGGAAAGTAGTTGTCACCTTGGATTTGCTTCCTTGCTCCAGTGTGCAGATATAGTAAATGCTGATGCTGGAAGGGGGCTCTTCCAAAGAGATGGGATCTCTGTTCCAGCACTAAAGCCTGGATGCCTGGTTGCCTCTTTTAGAAACAGGAGTCAAATCAAGCAGGTTTGGAAGGGTGAAGAGGTTGTAGGGCAAGAGATACACTCGTCCATCAAACCCCAAACCCCTGCAGAAATCCTGAGGGTGGTAAGGGCTGCTTTAGATGAACAAGCACGTCCCATCAGCTGCTTCATGACTCCTCAGGCTTCTCTGCCCGAGGCTGAAACCGTGCCCAAGTCACTGTGGGCCAGGCCCCTTCATCACCCCCACTGAGCTCATGTGCTGTGCCTTGCTTCCTAAGGATTGTTGAACATTATTCAGCATCTTGGTGAGATCTCTCTGTAGCTTGGGAGACCTCGGTGTCTGGAGAGGTGTAGTAGCCAGGAAGAGACATGGCTGGGACCTAAAGATTATTCTGTACCCCCTCACATCATTGCAAGGAGCAGGCAGAAGGGAAACTCTTCCGGGCAGAAGGGGTTCCTCCTGGCTGAGAAAATGTGGCTGAGGGCACCATCACGTACTGCTGTTATCGGGGTGGGGGGGTGGTTCCATGGGAATTGTTTCTTTTCTTTGTTGCCTCTGACATTCAGTGTTGTTGCTGTTACTGCTCATTTTCTTATCTCATTGCTGCTTCCAGTAAATTGTTCCTATCTCGCCCCATGATCTTTGCCTTTTGTGCCTCCAATTGCAGGGGAGAGGGAGCAGCACAGAGTAGTTTTAGTGGGTGTATTAAACTGGGGAATACCATTCCTAAACCACAACAAGGGAGCATTTCCTGTGCTGTTTCCAAGAGGGACTCAAGGAAACCTTTGCCTGGAGGGACATAGAAAGGCACCAATAGTTTTGCAGGCCCCATTCCTGCACCTTCCATGTTTTGTTATTTTTACATTTTCACATTTTCCTGTATTTTCCTGCTTTTGCTTATATAAGAGGGTAAAAAAATCCAGTTTGGTATTCCAATGAGAAGAAGGAACATCTCTCTGGAAGAGCAGGAAATGATGACTGGTGGTGTCATGCAGGATTAGTCTGCAGCCTCCAAGGCACACTGTGGTCTGTGGAATAACCTGAGACAAAACTCCTGGTGAAACTCATCCTGAGCAGAGCTTGAAAGCCCTGGGGGCCTGACGGCAGGAAAAAGGTTTTATATACTGTTCAGTGCGCTGTATTCCCATGGGGAGTGAAGCAACCCAAGTGCTGAATCTCCCAGCCTGGCAGGGGAGAATCTATACCTGAACAGCTCTCCTTGGCAGAAGTTGTTCCTGAGCATTTGTCCTTTTGGGGTATTTACAGATAAGTCATTAATCATCGTTAAGCTGAATGGAATCCAAACTAGTCTTCCCACTGTACCTTTATGCAGTACTCACATTTTCCAGAATACCAATTCTGTTAGCATTTTCCTTCTCCTATGCCCACCTTTCTCCATAAATAAACTGATGTGAATCCTCCAGAGTGAAATGCACCTCTTCTCTTCTCTTCTCTTCTCTTCTCTTCTCTTCTCTTCTCTTCTCTTCTCTTCTCTTCTCTTCTCTTCTCTTCTCTTCTCTTCTCTTCTCTTCTCTTCTCTTCTCTTCTCTTCTCTTCTCTTCTCTTCTCTTCTCTTCTCTTCTCTTCTCTTCTCTTCTCTTCTCTTCTCTTCTCTTCTCTTCTCTTCTCTTCTCTTCTCTTCTCTCTCTCCCTCTCCCTCTCCCTCTCCCTCTCCCTTCCTCATGTCTCTGGAAAAGACTCAGCTAGAGACATCACAAACTGAAACCTGCATTTCATAATAGCAAAGTCAGAGTTCAGTGTACCAAGGATTTGGGAAAGATTCTAAAAACAAACATCCCAAACTCAGGAGGAAGTTCAGCATTAAATATAAGAGAAATCCAAATATGTTGAAGAATGGAAATCAAAATAACTTCAGCTTTGCCCTGCAGTGACCCCATGCAAAAAGAATACATTTATGATTAGATAATAGCGATGGTTGGAGCCCTAAATAGGAATAAACTGAATTTTGAAGACCTCCAGATTTACTGTATTGTTGCTATGTTTTTCCCTTAAGTGTTGCCAGAATAATAGTGAGCTCCCCAAAGGATCAACTCCAGAGTGAATGTCCACTCATCAATTCCCTGCTTTACCTGTAAATTGTCAGAAAACACCACCACTGCTTAAAGCTGTCATGTTGTCACCTCTTCCTGTAAGAATAAGAAGATGATGTTTTTGCAAAAAAACAGAGAGCTGGACATTTTCAGGTTTTTTTTGAAGAGGCCTCAATTCCTGGGCCAAATCAGGTTTCAATTGACAAATGTGTCCGCAGGTTTCTAGGCTGGGAACAGGCGGAGCCTTTGCACAAAGCCCATTTTGCAGGGACATAGGCAATAATTTGTATCTGGCCAGAGAAGTGGATCAGTCTGTCAGCGTGTCCTCAGAATCTGCTCCAATCTTCTGACTTCCTAGAGAAAAGACAGAGATGGTGTCCAAACACCATCTTTCAGGAATAACCATGAAAACATAGAGGTGTCTGGAGGAGGAGAATATACAGTGGGCTTACTTCAAGTCAGGGCCAGTTTGCAGAATCCTCACTGAGTGAATTCAGGGTGTAGCTCTCCTTCTCTGATTTCTTTCTGGGGATGCTCTCTTCTTGGGCACACTGTAACCACAAAGGTGGCTTTCCCTTCTCGCATGAAAGTCTGAATTCAGGAACTAATTGTGGATGTCTGGTGCAAAGACTTTCTTCAGACGTGTTATCTGAAACCCAAGTGTGTTTGGCTTTTTTTTTTTTAAAGCCACTAAGGTTTGGGAACACAAGCCACCAGTGCATCTAGAAGTCCTGCGTGCCTTTTTCTCCTTTCATGAGACACAGAACATATTCCTGCTCTCTCCAAGTGCCACCGGGGCGAGGACAGCTTTACCCTTGTCAAAGGCCAGCAGGAATAAGCACGGAGCTCAGCTTTGCCCTTGATCCTTCACTACTGGTGTGTGTGCTCCCCCAACTCAGCTCAGCAGTCTTGCTGAAGCTGATTGTGAGAAAGAGCAGAGCTCCCCCTTCCCCCTCTCCTGCCTGCACTCTGGCAGAGAACGGAGCGTGGGAGGACCTCGCGGCGGATGCTCGGAGACTGCAGCACTCATAATGACTAGTCACTTATAAAAGATGTTAGTGATACTATCACTGATGCTTTATGTGGCTCTTTATATTAATGGCTGGGGTCTCTGAATGAGATCCCATCAGCTCTGCGCGAGGGACCAAACAAATCCCTGCGATACTCATGAGTAATCAATGGTAAATATTAAGAATAGCCAGCACACTGATAATAGTAATAAATATTAGTGATAACACAGCCTGAAAATGCTCCTGATAGAGGGAGGGGACGAGGGGGGCACAAAGGACAGTCTGCCTTGGGGCTGGCAACCAAGAGATGACTCATGCCACCAGGGCTTTGTCTACCAGGCCTCACTGCCCCAGGCCCTGGACCAAATGGAAACAGCAAATTAAATAAGTCCTAGCTTTTCCAGCTCCATCCTGCTATCCTCTTCCTGGCCTGCCCAGCACAGCTGTTGGGTAACGTCTTGCTCAGGGACCACGTATATCAGCTGGTCTTTGTCTCTCCTGGGGAAAGGAAAGCTCACAATCTGGATGGGGGGGGAAGAGGAAAAACTGAGGAAGAACTTTTATATATCAACAGGCTCACAGCAATCTATGAACCAGGACCATATCCAATAGAAAATAGATGCAATCTGAGTAAGAGTGAAATGCAGAAATGTTATTTCATAGCATTAACAGCTAAAAGGTTTATTTGTTAGTGACTCACTACCAACTTAAAAGCTATCTATTGACCCCAATTATTTAAAGATTGATTTCTGTGCTAGCATTTCTATAGGCAGGTGGCATGTTTTAAAAGGTACCTCTCAAAATAACCAAAGCTTGCCTGGCACAGACAAAGGAATCCAGACAAAGAGAAGGTGTGTATTTCAGTGAGTGTGAAAGCTGAGCAAAGTGGGAATATTTGTGGAAATGCTGGCTAAATAAGGGAAAATGAGGGCATGGGCCCTCTCAATTGCAGACTCTACTATGGGATTACAAGTAAACACTTCCATTACGTTCTTCTTATGTAAGGACAAGGGAAAGCATTTTCATTCATGAATAGAAATGTTTATGACATTAGTGGTCTAGTGATTTCCCTTTACGATCATCCTTCATATCTCTGGAAATCTACAACTGATATTATATCCAGTTCTTTCTGTATAATTTCACTTCACCTGCTCTGATGTTTTTTTTCCAGTCTATTTACCACCTGAAAAATGACAAAGCTTTACCTAGAACTTTGCAGTGGGACTATGAATACAATATTATAACACCTGAAAACATATGAACTGTTACCCCAAAGCCATTCACTAGCATTTAAAGAAAAAGTTTTTGTTTAACTGTACCACCATATACCAACAGGATTTTAAGCCAAGGCTATAAAAAGGTTTTTTTGTGTTCTTTTTAACAAAACACTTGGTGAAGAAAGCCTCTCTGCCAAGGCTATACTCTGTTTTTTTGACAGTGCCCAATTCCCAGAGCTGACATATTTCTGTGCTGGTTTGAAGGAGACCTATTACTTCAGTTCTTTGGAAATATTCACAATAGCACACAGCTGTTTTTGCTGGAGCTGATTTTCACAGCACTGCAATGGCAGTTAAAACCATACCAAAAATCCTTGCACAGGATGTAATCAACCTCAAATCTACAGAGAAACATTGAGAAACTGCCTCCAAGTGCCAAGAAAAACAACAGTCATTTACAACGAGCTCTTCCTAATGTCCAGTCAGCTCAACCCAAGTGAAACATGTTTCTCAAAACGAAAGTAGTGCAGAGCAGGGAAGAAAAAGCCCTTGACTTTTTAAATTAATTTTTCTAAATAGAAACACAGAGAGACTCTGACACTGGCAACCACCACTGATCCTTCCTGCCCACTGAAGCTCTATCATCACTCAGTCTGTAAATCCACTTCTCGAGTGATAAAACGCTTGTTTTCCAACATTTTTCTCTTGCCTCCTTCAGACACTTGGAAAGTTCCTGTCCCTCCAGCAGCAAAGCTGTTATATGTCATGTTTCCTACTCAGGGAGCTTAACCATTATCCAGCTATTGGAGCCATCCCATTGCCCCAGATTTACGGCTTTTCCCAGGATGTCAGTCCAACCGAATCCCCAGGTGTTCCCAAGAAATGCCTGAGTTGCTTTTCACTTACCCCAGCTGAGGCTCAGCAGTTGTGGGTGATGCAGAATGGAAAAAAGCCCTCAAATGATAGTGTCTCTATATTTACCAGAAAGAAAGGAGCTGGGGTGCTTGTCCTTTAAGTGTCTCTAAAGATGGTTTGCATAGCTGGATCTCAGCTTATCTATGCTTTTCTGCTTTTGCTTCCATACATGGATCTGTTCCCAACAGTAACTCCAAGCTGTCGAAAAGAAGCTATCTGGCAGCTTTCAGCTTCATCTGACACGTAAATGAGCGCGAATAAATAATTACATTTTCTGCCGTCTCCTTTTTTTTTTTTTTCTTCTGTTTTGCACGTCAGG